>JACCHY010000003.1:16915000-17252500 GCA_018907195.1 Dolichoris vasculosae
AAGGCAAGTTATCGTTGTTTTTTTTAAGTAAATAAAAATTTGACAATGAACAGATGTTAACTTTTCGTTTAATTTCGTATAAAATTTTAAACTTTTTGGTTTGGATTTATGATGAAACTTATAACGAAGGAAGCAATAGTCGGATAAATAATTATATTATTAAAAATTCTTTATTAGTTTCATAAAGTATAATGAAATATTCGTTTCAATTTAATAGATACGACATAGATAAATTATAAAGTTATTTTTAATTTAGTCGTTTGTAAAGTTAAAGAACTTTTCATTAGAAAAAAACCAGTAAAGTATAATTAATCAGTCTTTTTATATATATATATATATATATTGATAAAATATTATTTACAATTTCCTGTTTACAATTTAATTTATAATATGGTCTCATTTTTATTTATTTGACTATTTATACTAAAAATAAATAATATTAAATTATTCATTGTTTTGTATGCTTAGAAAAATAATACACTGAAATTATGTATAAAGTAAATTAAACTCTAATTATAGATGATAAAGAAAACTTCAAGAATTGTTCAACGTTAAATATAATACATGCACGTATGCAATTTAAGTTTCTGACGTCAAGTTGGATGATTATTTTTTATCACAATAAATCAATTGCCAATAGTTTATAAATACAATTTTTAAATGTACGCTTAATATATTTTTCGATATTAAATGTTCGAAAAGTAGGAAATATAATTTTAAGAAATTTTTTCATTTAAGTTTGCTAATCATTATTTATATACATTTTATTATATTTTTAAGATTCGAACCAATTTTCGTCTTCTTTTCAATTATTTTGTATTATTTTATTGCTTTTTTACCTCAAATATTGTCTCGATAATTTTTAAAAATATACTTATGATTAATAACTATTGATAATTAATTTTATAACGAATTAGTATTTAAATTTCTATTTCAATAAGAATATCTATGTATACAAAATATTTTTCTAACATATCAGAATTATCGATTGAATGATTTAAATATTACCTACCGTGTATTAATAAAGTAGTTGGTTAGGTTCTTAAATACTTTTACAACGAATCTAAAAATATTGAGCGGTATAAAAGTTACGAAGAAACATTTCCTCTTTTCAAAATGGATTATAAATTAGTTTTCTAAAATTTACTGGTAGATTTTCAAATTTTATAATTAAGAAAACGTCTGAAAATATTAACACTAAATTAAAAATATAAACAGTTTGAAAATGATAAATTATAAAAGCGGGATTCAACTTTGTTATATTTCTAAGCGATTGATTTATAGAACAAAAAAAAAAGAAAAAAAAAGAAAAACGTCGAAACATTGAATCAGAAATTTCAAATTCATTTACACATTATCTTCCGTTGTGTACTTCGAAGATAATAATAACGAAATACTGCTTACAGCGATCTATCTCAATATGAAAAGATAAATTATCTTATCGGTTTGGCTTTTAGCACGCTCCGAAAGTGTGATAGATAGAGAATTACGAAAATTAAATATTTATATCAATACTTATGTATATGCTCTTCCTGACTAATTTTTTTGCTCTCCCGCTTCCATAGAATGGCCATGTAAATATTTGTTCTAATCTTCATGAAAACAAATTTCGCATCGCGGTTGTATTCATTCAAGCGTTTCGCTTCTTTTTGTGCGATCGTGTGTAATGCGTAGGGAGAAAAGGAAATAATAAATTAGTTTTAATATTTCCGTTTGTTTCTTCTCGAAACGTAATTTTCAATACCATTGCATCTGTGCACAAACGGTACAATCGTACTTTGGTTCGTACCACTTGTGACATTGTATTTAAATTTAGATTAAAATTTTTTTTTTATTTTATAACGCACGATATAAACTACGGGATATATAACAACATCGGTCATACTCGTTTGTTTATTCGAGAGAAAAAAAAAGAACGAACGAACGAAAATTTAACGTCCGTGGTAAAAAGTTATACAAAGTAAAGTTTGATCGAATTTCGTTCCCATTTATATGAAAATTAAACCAACGATATTTTTACGTTAACGAAAGAAATTTTTTAATTATTTCTTTTAATAAAACAGCCAACGACTTATAATATTGATTCGGAATTCTATTGCTAAATATAAATCGATTTTTCATTCGACTCGTGTTTCTATTTATATTGTATTTATACAAAACTCATAAAATATACAATTTTTGCTCTATTTAAAACTTCTTAATTCTTAACTGTACCAGTGTTAAAATAAATACCTCATTTTGTACGAATATTCTTTATTTCTCAAAGTTTTGCTCGCTTAAATTAATATTTTTTAAATGTATCAAAACGATGTGGTAAATTTCTCAAATATAAAATAAAACAAGCTATCATTTAACAAACATTGTATTTCTAAAGAGTCCGACACGCAAGAGCCACAAAAACTTGAAACGGCGATCGATAAAATACGTTTGATAAAAAAAATATAGAGTTATTTAAGGCTAACGACGTTGAGTCGTAATTATTCGACAAATTTGAAATACAAAAAACACCCGAAATCTCTTTCATTCCGTCGAGGAAAAAAAACAAACGAACCAATCCTCGTTTCCAAATGTAAACGCCCAACTCTTTAACAACACACGCAAATCGTAGAATTCAATTTCCACGGCACTTGCAAGTCACCCTCGCACGTGTCTGCTGGACCTGTGACGAAAGCAGGGTGCCATGGAAAAAGATCTTACCGCGACGAATTCTTTCACGTTTCAGGTAAGCGAAGATGTCCAAGGCCGAGACGTCGAAGGCCAGCGAACCTGGAGCAAGCAGATACGGCAACTTCATCAATTACTATCAGTTTCACTCGGCGGAGGAGCGAATAAGGCAGCTTCCGTTGTCCGTGTGTCTGGCAGCGAGACCATCCCGGAAGTACGTCGCCCTGGACGTCGGTTGCAATTCTGGGGTGAGCAACTCCGACTCTCCTTGGCCTTTCGAATTCTTACTTATCTCCGAACGCGTGTCTTCGGATCGAGTATTAGGTTGGATTACAACAGCTCTTTGAAGTTGAGGATATTGAATCTCTGCTCGGATACGGTTCGAATAGAATATTGATTCGATTTCGTAAATAAGGGGAATCGTTTCGATCTCGAAAAAAAAAAAAATTGTAATGTATTTAGGTTCGGTCAATCTTGGACGCAACAACCGAAAATATTTATTTCTAGCCATTCGTTTGTTTTATTATTTGTTAACGTAAGGACCGTATTTGCGTAAATATGTGATCATCCTTGACACGACTATCGTAATTAATGATCCCTTATCCGTTAACTTATTATTTAACGAAGTATATATTCTCGATTATCGTGTAATCGTTCCTTTGTCCATTAATGGAAATTATTTTCCCGATAATTTGAATATTCTCTCGTATCAAAAGCATTTATTACGTTGGTTGCTTGATTTTTTTTACAGATTTAATCTGAAAGCACGAGCCAGTCAATGTACATCGTGAGATAAACAACAATCGCCAACTCGTTTATACCCACAGTGCAATTGTACAATAATAATACGTAGTACATAGTATTCGAAGAAATTGTAAACACTCCTCCCACCGATGCACGAGTTAAAAATACGTATGAAAAAATTACTCTAGGAAATATGAAAGAGGGCGATAATTATGCGACGTGGCATCTGTTTAATTTTAGGATGAGTTATTGGGCTTGTCGGCACTGGTGACCCTTGAAAAAGATTTTTGAAAAGAGGGGCAAACAACGTGCTTTGAATTTTTTCTCCATTTCAACTCGGAGTCGCGTACATTTATTTACAAGAGGATACGACGCGTTTAAAATTCCTTTTGGATAAACTTAGTTTATTCGTGGTAATTTTTATTTTGAATATGGGAGATGCGCATATGTTGTTAATAGATATTTCAGTACTTGAGATTTTCTTTACCGGGACTGAGAAATACTTTTCACCCGCTTCAATTTAATTTTCAAACGACCTCGTTTTATATTATTTTATTTATCATACTAATTATAATTCTATCTTAATAATTGAAATCCTGTTTTAATATCCGATCGTGTTCGGTAAAAAATCTTAAATAATTATTTTGTTATAAATTTTATTTTGTAAAGTTGTTATTTAAACGTAGATTAACGTTTTCGATAATTTTTCTACTCGAAAAATGCGTATAAAGTGTAAATATTATGGTAAACTCGTATCTGGAGCGGATAAAAAATAAAAATATAACAATAGATATTATTCCATTAACGCGCGAATTTTATCTTTTTATATTTTACGTTCTTACATATTTTGTTTATTGATGAAAACACTTAGCTCAAATTAATGATAAAAAAAAAGTGAATAAAATAAAATTTGAAACGTGTTTATATCCCTCGACTATTTCCGTTAATTTTATTAAATAAAATTCCTTAATCTATATAAATTGTCTCTAAGCTTCGATCGTTCTTTTATTAATTATTTCGTATCGTTCGATAACAATGAAATTCGATCCTGAAATATCTATATTATAATAATTTTAAATGTACGCGTTTGGTTGAGTCCCGCCACTTATAACTTCTTCGTCTTACAACTTCTTTATTTTTGTCTCCCTATATTGACTGTAGCATCAGCAGCAGTTCGTGAACTGTCTAGCCATCTAAAAAGAGAGAGGAAAGGCTCTAATTGCGGAATGAGCGAAAATAGAGAAG
Source organism: Dolichoris vasculosae (assembly GCA_018907195.1). Taxonomy (NCBI): domain Eukaryota; kingdom Metazoa; phylum Arthropoda; class Insecta; order Hymenoptera; family Agaonidae; genus Dolichoris; species Dolichoris vasculosae. Next base: position 16,919,654 of record JACCHY010000003.1, read on the forward strand.
CGGAACGCGAATCGTCTACTTCCGGCTTTTTCGAAGCGCCCGTAATAACGAAGGCGAGAGCTGACAGAGAAATTTACGATCTAGTTTCAGTTTTTAATTTTTTATTTAAGGTCACCTTTTTCGACAAAGGGAAGTGAAAAGGAGGGATGGGAATTTCCACGGCATCCGCCATGAGTTTGTTAACAACGAGTGTTGATCTGAGAAAAAATCTTTTTATTATTGCGAAGGCCTCCGACAAAGGAAATCATGACCCACTTCTATGGATTGCTGTATTGAATATTTTTTTATATTATTGAAAAATTCTCGTTGTTTATAAATCAATGTTTCTCGCGAATCGAAACTAATGTTACTCTTAAAAACTCTTTTATAAACTGCGCTTATTAATGTTTCATAAAATTTGTTTACTCCCGTTGATTCTATAGGTATTTATAAATTGATGATTATTCTTATTTTTCGTTCTTATGATACTTAAAAAAAAAATTGATTTCACTCAATAAAAATATAAAAATAAAGATATTACTTATCGAGTAATTTATGAAATTCAATTTTTTTTAATCGAGTGAATCATTATTCATTTTATTATCGCTTTAACAACCATAAATATTGTTCGAATTATTAATATAAAAAATCGAATATCGTTTCTTCTAATATAACTTAATACCGATATGAAGACCTACTTTTAATTACAAAAAAATAAACTGCATGAAACTTTATCACCTTCGTATTGCATTTCAGGATCTAACACTTGAACTCTACAAGTTCTTAAGCGAAAACCTTCCAGACCGAGAAATCTCAATCCTGGGCATTGATCTCGATCCGATTCTAATTGAAAGAGCGCAAGAAAAAAATGATCGACCGGAATCAGTGACTTTCATGTGCCTCGATTTCTTCTCCAGCGATCGCGAAAGTGTTATATCGTCTTACTTGAGTAAACACAAAACGGTTCGAAAATTATATTTTATACTATTATAATTATTATATATTTATTTATTATATTTTAAGTTATGTTCTTACCTTATTATTTTAATTATATCCATATATATAAATTAATTAATTTTAACTTAACAAACTCAAACTTTAAAATGTTATAAACAAAAGAAAAACTTTAAAATGGATAAACAAAAGAAATAATAGATCGTTACTTATGAATACGAAATAAATCAATGTGGAATATTCGATCAAAAATATTTATATCTTTTTTTTTTAAAAAACAGTAATCATTGAAAGCAAGTTATACAAGTTATTGAAATGTTTTCTTTTCGCATTATATTCTTATTATATTTTTAATAATTGTTAAAACCGCCATATCTTTTATTCAGTTTACGTTATTTATACACAAATTATCCAAAACAAATTACATATTGTTCCGAATAAGTTATTCTATCATCAACCGCCTCAAGTACTTAATATGAGTAACATAGTGTACTAGAAAATCGATGTATTGTGTTTTTATATTATAATGCGATTCAGTCATGGAATATATTAAATTGAATTGCATAAATTTATAAAGACTGATTTCAAAACAAAACGTGAAAAAGTTATTCCATAAGTTGATTTATACATCGCATGTACTGCATTAAAAATTATGAGAAATCAATAATTAATTTGAGGAATAAATTTATAGATATTATTTATTATAGATAAATTATATTAAAAGCTCAAATTTTCATCGACGTATTTACCGAATAAAAAAATACTGTTAAATATTACTTTAAAAAGGCATTTAAATATTAATTAAAACAAAAATTATATATATTCTTAAGTAAATAAAGATATCGATTAAAGATACATTTTTATAATCACTTGGCATTTATTTTGGCATAATAAATAAGTCACTTTTTAATAGAAGTAAAATTTTCATATTCCTTCATTATTTTCGATTAATAATTTAACTAGAAAAAGATAAACATCCTTCGCATCTAAAGGAAACTTTTACTTAAAAGCCTTTACTCCTGTTTTCGTTGTATTTTAATTAATTCGTCCCTTGCGCCGAATTAACTCTTCGCTCCCTATTGATTTTCAGATACGCTTCGACGCGAGTTTTTGCTTCTCGATAACGATGTGGATCCACTTAAACAAAGGCGATTCCGGTCTCGTCCGCTTCCTCCAAGACATCTGCTCCTGCAGCGACGTAGTCCTGATCGAACCGCAACCTTGGCGATGTTACAGAAACGCTGCTCGTCGTCTTAGACGAGCCAACCTCGGGGACTTTCCTCTTCTGGAGAGCCTGGAATATCGCGAAGAGATAGAAAGACACATCGAGACCATCGTCGAGGAACGGTGCAAGTTTCGCAGGTTGTACGTCTCTGAAGAAAACAAATGGGAAAGAAAGTTGCTTCTTTATAAAAGATGTCTCGACGAATCGGAAGAAGAGAAGAAAACGTGATACATTTGGACACGTTAGATTTTGTTTAATGTTCGCATGAATTTTGTGATTTATGCAGGTTCGTGGGATAAGCGTTGAAGGAAATTTTTATCTGTGATAAGCAAATGCATTGCTTCTATTTTTATACGATCTGAAACAATATGTATACCGTTTATCGTAATATGACTATTTGTTTAAAAAGAAGGCTTTCCAATAAAGTGCAAAATATAAATTACGAATTACTTTAAATAATCGGATTAATTTAAACATTTTTTATGTCATAGCTTTAACTAACTTATAAGTCACTTAAAGGTGCAAATTTAAGTATATTAAATTAGTATATCGAATATTTTAATCGTATTTTAATACAAATATCCGTTTTTAAAAATAAAAAACAATAATATAATAATAATAATAAATATATCGATCGTTAATAACATCTATTTTCTTTTTCTTTGGTTAGCGCAATTTAATACGTAAATATAATGAGTACATATTTAGCATTAAAAATTTTTATTTTATTTATCCACTTTCTTATTTCTTTCTAATAACTTATACATATAATTGAAATTTTGAAACGAAGGAGACTCGTTTTATAAAGTAATAATATCCTCGCGTTGAAAGAAGTCTAAGAGTTTTAATAACTTTTTGAGTTGGGGCAATATTCTGTTGCCAATAATAATTGATTCGATAAAAAATTATTCTTTTTCTCAAAAGACTAAAGAAGCATATCATAAAAGTGTCAACCGCTGATTAAGTACCTTTGTTATATAAATCAATTGGAAAGTACCGTTTGGTATGTTTGTCAAATTTTCTCTTTTAATTGTCATCTCGACGCTCTTAATATTTTGCAATGAGAGAAAGTATGGAGATCGTCGTCACGAGTAATTTCACAGTAGATAAAACAGCATCTGTTACCTTTCCCTTCTTATAACGAAATCGAAACAAGTCATTTTCCTTAAAAAGTGTATAATGATGGATCGTCAATCATCCGTGGAATATGTCGTTAACTTATTCTTGTTGAGCCTTTAGATCGTGGCAATTATGACTAATAAATTCTTTCCTCCGGATAAAAACATAAATACGAATAACGCTATGATTTTTATCGACGTAAATTTTAAATCCAGGAGATAAAAATATAAGATATAAAAGATTTATTAACACAACAATGACCAATATGTTTTCGATATTTCACATATTACAGCCCATTACGCCATTTTTTATACCGCGTGGTATATTTTCCAAGATTTGTACTATTATACCTAAAATTCTGAAAAATAAGAACATGTGTTGAATAATATCTTAAAGTTTATAGATTTTCTAAATAAACCCACCGTCAAATTGTCTTCGTAAAGTAGTTGAAATATGTGATAAAAGTTCACCAACTGATTTTTATCAAAACTACTTGCAACAACTCATCTATTACCTTTTTTATCAACTATCACGATGACTGTTCATTAAGTACCCCTCATTTGTTATTGATTTATTTTTGGCTCATTGATTACTATCGCTGGTAACCCTACAAATTCCTTTTAAGTACCTACTTAACTTTTACTAATGCAAGTGCGCATGTCAAAGATTGATTAATAGCTTCAGATATCAGTTTTGAAATAGTAATATTTTATGTCAGGAACAATTTCGGTCCCTTAGACTATTTAATATAGATCGAAAAAGATCTCACTTGTTCTGATTTTCTGGAAAGATTCTATCTCTATTAATTTATATTGACCTTATGACAAACAACGGTTACAACGTACGAAGAAAGAAGAAATTTTTTTTATAGCTTTCAGTCGAATTAGATTCGTCTGTTTGTTTGCTTTTATACTTTTATTCTTCTTCTTCTTCTTCTTTTTTTTTAACTAAATTTAATTTTTAGTAGTTGAGCGATACGAGCCTTCTTTTTTTTTTAATATTTTGATGTATCAAATAAAACATAATCGAACGATAAATTCGAAATAATTCTAATAAATTGTTTTGAAGAAAACTACTCTCATTTTGTGAGGTTTAATTCTTTTGTATTTATTATTATATCCCTTCTCGTAAAATAATACTTTCATTTGCTTATTGCTTTACTTTTTTTATTTAATGTTCCGTCTGACGGTTCGATCCGTAAATAATATTCTATCGTATAAGAAGTTTCTTAGAAACCATCAATTATAAAAGTATCAAATAAATATTGGTTTCTCTCATTTTTATCTAATACACAATATAGATGTTGATATTTAAGTGTTTTAAAATAAATATACAATAATCCGTTAAAAACGTATAATTAAAGATTTTTATTTATATTTTAAAAATATTCGTTTAATTCAATTCATTTTAAAAATAAAGTTACAAGAAAATTTTACCTTTATTTAGAAATTGTTGTTGGTTAAAATAATATTTTGAAAAAGATTTTATAAACGATTTTAACACATTTTGAATTTATTTTTATGTAATAATTAATATGGAATTACGTAATTATGATAAATACTTTTTAATAATTACGTATGGAAATCGTATTTATGTTATTGAATATATAATCGAAAATTATGCCGAAAACATATTTGAAATTCAGGTGTATTTTGTAAAAGTTCTACACAACTATATAAACGTGACTTTTTATGTTTAAATAAGTGGTATAAATTAATGTATAAAAAACATTACATATTTTACAAATGTTTTATAAATAAATAAATTCACGTATGAGAATACAGAAGTATCGTCTGTTTTTAGTTATGCAAACAAAATTCGGAAGTTACATTCATTCTTATTTCTAAAATATCTTTATGAAAAAATGTTAAATATTATCAAAATTTAACGTAGTTATTTGACTGCTTTCGAGTAAAAACCGACTCTTATTTTTATTTTATTAAATAGATTCATGGAGAGGTGATTGATACTTCTAAATGTAGTGGAAGTCATTTATCTTTAAACAAATTTTATAGAATACTAAAACGTTTCTAAAAATATAATAAATACCCAGCCATAAATATAATAAATACATAGAAATGCTTCTTATTCGATAACGTCTATAAAAAGTAACAAATATAAAAAACAAAATAGAAACAACTTGTACGAAAGTGGAAGTAATTAAAATATTAGAAAACTTATTGATTATATTTATTGTATAAGTACAATATAGATAAAAATTATTGGACTTTATAGTTAACGGAATGTAAAATATCGGTTGAAATTTTCTTTAAAATTTATAAACTAGTATAAATTGAAAATAGTTTTTAGTTCGTATCAACGTAAAAAATTAAAGCAATAGCTTACGTGAATTATAAATACGTTTGAAATATTATGAGTTTATTAACCAAAAGATAATCTATCTGTAAAAGTATTTAAAAAGTTAAAAATATTGTATATTTATAATTATATACGTATGAAAATAAAACAAATGCGTGTTTTGATTTCTTACGTAGGCGCAAAAATATTGTCTTGTGATGTATAAATATTTTGAAATACATTAATAATTATTATGAATGTATAAAAGTGCGATAAAAATCAATTCTATCAATTTTATTCGTTAATCTAATTTATACGGTACGTGAAATAATAAATGATTTCTTTAAATTACAAATTCTGCAATATCTAGTTATACTAACGACAAGATCGGTTGCTCAATTTCCGGTACCGACAGCCATCCAAATTTCAATTTTTACATATCAATTTTCATTTGAACTCGAAATAGCTTTGAATATATTAAAAAATCAATTGGATCAGTCTATCTTTTAGCTAAAAACACAACAAGTTATATTCATAAATTAAAGAGTATAAATAATTATACAAAATTTAATATTCTACTTATTATTAATTTAGTTTCGATCATTTCATTTTTTATAGTTTAGAATAAATATTGAAAAGCCGATATTTAAATTCATAATACGAATACGAATAAATTTTTTTGTTTAACAGTTTCAATAATTATATTTTATCCATTTCTCGCAAAAGTTATTTATATTAACAATTAGTCAAACGGCAAACGAATAGAACGAATAAATAGAAGCAAAAGTTTAAACAATTATACGCTGTTATAAATGTTTTGAATATAATAAACGTGATAAGCTGTTCAGAAAATGATATTTCTGATAAGGAAAAAGATAAAACAACATTAGTAAAAAAGGTAAATTGATAGATATTAAATATAAAAAATTAGCACACGTTAATAGAGAAGTGATAGATAACGTAAAAAAGCATTAAGGTTTAAATAAAGAACATTAAAATAAAATCCGAGTAAAAATTATGCGTAGTAAATGTATGTTGTTCGTACGCATCTTTTTTTATTTTAAAAAACTTATTAAATAGTTGGTAACATATTATTAATAATTTTCAATCTTACAAAATATTTGATATTTTATATATTTTAACCGAATAATTACTTTAGGAAGTAAATATAGTTAAAATGTTAGAAAAATATTATTCTTAAACGATTCTATTAATTGATTATGTTATCAATGTTATTTAAACAATGCATACATTTTTATTAATATTTTAACAGAGTATTTTAATATCATAGTTTATTCAACGTTAGTATTCGAATAATCTAAAATCAGTTAGGTTCGTTTTTTTAACAATCGATTTACTTTTTTCCCGACCGTACGTTTCTCTTTTATAGAAATATTTGAAATTTCCATAAAACATTTTTGTTCTTAATGATTAATTCATCCGCACGCGTTAAAAAATATATCACGATTCGAAAATGTAATCGGAGCGACTTTTACCCCATTTAAATCGAGAAAACAAATTGTTCCGTATTAAAAAATGATATTTCATAATTCAATCTACGATAATAAATACGAATCTCTCTAAACAAATTCAAACTTATTCTCTATTTATTCGTAGTTTTCGACAGCTCGATATTTTATACATTCCTAAATATTTATTTGATTACATTGAATTTGAATAAAAGCAGTTTCTTATTATAATTCAGAGTATCGCATTCAACGTATAAATGTTTGCATTTAAATTAAGAAAAATACATATCAATGAATACAAACTGAAAAGCAGCCCATTAAATATTTATACTAGGATTTATACATTTAATTTAAATGAAATTACTCGTGGAGTGTTCCTCGTTAAAACTCGCACCGAAAGCATCGACCAATCGACGAATTCGATACTTTTCCGCGCAGAATCTCTCGAACCCTCGAAGCCGACGTAGAAGCGCTCGAGAGGTTAGGTACGTCGGCCGCCAGGTTCGCTGCGATCGGAAACAATATCGTCGATCTCCGATTCCTCCCATCAATTTATCCCATGATCTTGAAAAACGAGCAAAGCCGCTCCATTAACCAATGAAAAGGTCCTCACAGCAGGACGTCGAAGTGTAGTGGGGGTTGAGCTCGATACTAATCGCAAAACGTTGTCATGAACTCCGCGAGCAAGGTAAGCCGAAAAACCTAAGTCGAGACGTTTTTCCCGCCAACTTATATCCCGGCAATCCGTCCATCCTTTCGCGTCATCCTCCTGCTAAAATATCCGCTGAACTACGAGTTGAACGGAGTTTGTATCACGTAACCGGCTTCCCGGACTCTGTCAAAAAAAAATTTTTTATTTTCCTGCCTTATCGCGTTGTGTATACGAACGATGGAAAAGAACAGCGGCAATAAGGTTATGTTTGGCTTTTGTTTTTATTCGCGTTATTTTAAAGGGTATCGAGAGCATCGCCGTCGGCTCGTCGTCAGGGTGTCGCCGAGTTGCGTTCCAGCGATACGCGTTTGCGCTTTTTCGCTAGCGGTCGGTGTTTGTTTAATTTCTTTTGTAAAATGTCGACGCTCGTGACGAGTTCCGGGTTTATTTGTATTTACCGGTTTATTTATTTATATTGACTTGAGCAATGACAATTATTATTATTATTGCACGAAGGGGATGACAGTTTTTTACGTCGATTTGATTTTACGATAAATTTTATATCGGTGCAAACTTTACTGCAACGACCGAACAAACAATCGAATAGCGGCGAATTTTTAACATTTTTTTTTTTTTTTTAATTAACAGGTTGGTGAAATTTTCACTGCTGCTGGAGCAGCTTTCAATAAATTGGGAGAATTGACTATGCAATTGCATCCGACCACCGATTCTCCAACTGGGTAAATCAAACGCATACGTAGACATTCGTTTGTTTTGTTTTTCAAGAAATTATTTTTGTCGATTATGTTTATAATTATTTAAATTATTTTTTAATTAATGTCTAGCTTTTTATAGCATTATTTATAATTTTTTTTCTGCATTATGATACCGCATTGACGTTTGCGTTGCATCTACAGTAAGTGGACTGACGAGGAAATTGAGATGCTCCGTCACTCGGTTAAGACCTTCAGCGAAGACTTAAACAAAATTAGCGATCACATCAAAGGGAGGACTGTGTAAGTTCATTGCAAAATCGTTTGGCTCCGAGAAAACGGTCGTCGCTCGATTCCTCAGTCAGGACTTTGTTCTCTTTGACAAAAAAAAACAACTGGTTTACTTTTAGATCGCAGATTCGATCGACTCTTAAAAAGAAGGCTTTCGAAGAAGCCGGTGTTCCTATTAGGCAACAACAAATTATCACGCAACAACAAACCACGCCGCAATCGAACGTTCAACAAGTTCAAGGACAAAAACAAACGGCTAACAATCCAGGCCTGATGAACAAATCGGCGGAAGTTACTTTGAATATGTTGAATGCACCCGAATCCGAAGTAGACGTCGAAGGATTACCCGAAGAATGTCAAGTTAAATTGGAGTTTGATGGTGCAACCGAGGAAGTTACATCGTAACGCTTACATCTTTTTTAAAACGATGTAAAAATTTTCTAGCGTTAGGCTAACGAACATCAAATTTTATCGCCATTGATAATAATATCTTCGTAGATTACTTTTGTAAAAAGTCTGTGCAAAAATTAGAGATATTTTCTATTTAAGATAATATTACATTTAACAAAAATAAGAAAATTGAGAGAGTACAAACTTTTTAAGAATGTCAGTTTTATGTTACTATTTATGTATTTACCGTAGTATCAACAATTAATAACTAAGAATAGAAATAAGTCTTTTAAGTGTAAAAATTTAAATATATTGTGTTAGTTAATTTTGTGTAACTATCGAAAAATGCTTTTTATAAACGACAACATCAAAACGAATATTTTAAAATTTAATTACTCTTAATAACATTAGTATTTACAACGATCGAAATTTATTCAAATTAAGATTTGTATTTATAGATTTGGAAAATTAATAATTTAAGACACTCTTGACCTGTATTCGAAATAAAAATATATATAAGAATAGTGACAGATAAAATATTTGTGTTTTTACTCTAGATGTTGGTTGCTTTCTCGCTTTTTCGATATATTTAAAATTAAAAAATTTAAAATAGAATGTAACTATTTATTTTCAATAATCGAATTATTGCAAACGTAAATAGAAGGTTTTTTTGTATATACGCGTCGAATTTACGTGCGTAATTCATGGTTTGTAAATGATTATAAGAAAAACTATAAAACATCGATTCGAAATAACATAAAATACAATATTCTTGAATATTTCAAATTAACATTTTTTTGTATTCTTTAACCATAAAAATGTTTACCGTTTTAAGTTAAAAAAAATTAAATCTTTAATAAAATATTTTCTATTTTCAATCATGATGTAACAGTATTTTGCTTAATCAATAGTTTTCGGTATTTAATTCATTCGATACGTAGATTAAACATTTCACAATTTTTTTAATAATGGAAAATTCCAAACATTATTTACGCAAAAGTCCAATAATCTTATTAAAACGTACAAAACATTAACTCGAGATACTTTAAATAATTCAAGGAACAAATTTTAAGAGAATAAAAGTTCATTTATTTTTCTATTTGAATCTGACGTTTTGAATACATGATAAACATTACATCGAATCATCGTCAAAACGTGTAAAATAAAAATTAATTACACCTAAATTTAATCTTCCCAAATGTTCGATGATCGAAATAAAAAAATACTACTAAAATACTATTTTTACTCGATTCCGTACATCGAATCTCCAATTAAAATTTTACAAGGATGAACGCGTTCAACTTCTCCAAATAAAAGTTTGATTCGTTTCTATTATTTGACAATCGCGTCTAAATGTGTACAAATACAAATACAAATACAAATACAGCATCCCATATCTACTCGTATAAAAAACGTATAATACCCTTTCCGACGCGTCAAAATCGCTCGCAATGTTTACTATGATACATTCGCACGCAAATTGTTGCTGTGTTGTCTCGTAAAGTTTCTCGTGCTCGAACTTGAGCCTCAAAGCATCCGCTTCCAACGTCGGAGTGAATATCTATGTGCAGTGTCGCGTTATTTATTAACACTCGACAATGACTATTAATTCGCCTCTGTACTTTAACGATAACGTCGTTATTTTTATCACGAATTCAAACGAAAACGGGAAATTGCGACTTCCAAATAGATGTGAAAATATCTGGTGACTGTGAGTTTGGAACGTTTGTCGAGCCAATAGAAAGTGCTTTTGTAAAAAAAAGAGGAACATAAATCTTGTGAAGAGTTTATAAACAACGGAGCATATGGAAGGCGGTATTATGGATAGTCCGGATACCACCCTTGGTAGATCCGAAGACCATCCCTCGCTCCAAGGATGCTTCAGTCCAAAAAAAGCTACTTTCAGGTTCCTCGGGCTTGCCCTTATGTGCTTGATGGGATTTGGTACGTCCAATGGAAAACTTACCGTTATTGTTATGGATATATATTTTTTTAATTTTATCTTTGACCTATAATATATTCCAAGTCATCGCTCGTCTAATTTATTCGGTATTTATGGAACGTCGTTTGCATTTATTTTCCTTTCTCCAATATTGAAAATGCGTGAATTACAGTAATTTTCTATTAAAATTGTATTTCAACTTTAATTAGATAGTAATTATTATTTGTGCAGAAACAAAAACGTCTGGCTTTATAAGGCTTTGAACTCGACTCGTGTATCCTATTTCATGATTAACGATGACTAATACCAGTTTTATCTGAACGCGCATTGTTTGGTTGTAAATTTTTTTTTAACAGTGGATAACAAAATAGCTGAATAAGCCGAGAGCGAGCTAATATTTGTAAGGAAAAACGTTCGTGCTTAATAATATGTAATAAAAAAACAGATTCTAGTTCTCGGTAATTATTATTAATATTATGTTTTAGAACTAAGTTTTTATGTATCTATAATCTTTTATCGAGAAAGATTAATTACAACTGCTATGGCTCGATACGAACTTTGAACGCTTTTAATAATAATAATAAATTAATTAATATTTTATATTAAATCTTTGAAACTCTATAACTATAACGATAAATTGAATCTAACAAAAATAAACGATTTATTCGAACATTTTGGAATATATATAGAAAATTAACAAAGTTATCATAAATTTTTAGGTTCGTACTTCTGCTACGACAATCCTGGAGCGCTTCAAGATAATTTTAAAAACGACTTAAATATGTCGACTAAAAAATTTGTTTTATTGTACTCGATTTACTCTTGGCCAAACGTTATATTATGCTTCATCGGAGGATTTCTCTTGGACAGCTTGTTCGGAATAAGATGGGGAACGATCATATACATGTCGTTGACATTGATCGGACAGTTAATATTTGCGATCGGAGGGTACATAAACGAATTTTGGTTAATGATACTCGGAAGATTCGTGTTTGGGTAAGTATCCAAGATAAACATTGATTTCTAACATCTGTACGGAGTTAATTAAATTATTAAACGACATTTACTTCCTTGCGTTAAATTACTCTAAATTAAAAATCTTTGCTTTTAGAATCGGAGCTGAATCATTGGCTGTAGCCCAGAACAGCTACGCCGTCTTATGGTTTAAAGGCAAAGAATTAAACATGGTTTTTGGACTTCAATTAAGCTTTGCCAGAGTAGGATCGACGGTTAACTTTTTGGTAATGGAAGATATCTATAGTTACGTCTCAAAAACTCTAGGTTACGTAGGAGCCCAATGCATCGGAACTGTTTTGTTCCTCGCTACGTTAACTTGCGTCGCCTCCATGATTTGTACGCTTGTTTTGGGTTGCATGGATAGTCACGCGGAGAAAGTACTGAGACGAAACGAAGGAAGAGAACCAACACCCGTCAGGTTGACCGACGTGAAGGACTTTAAAAGTGTATTTTGGCTAGTCACTTGGATCTGCGTAGCTTATTACATAGCGATATTCCCGTTTGTTTCCTTAGGAAAGTCAGTAACCATTTTTTAGTTGGTAAGAGAGTTAACGAGTTTCCCAGCTACTAAAACTGCTCTTATTTTCAGAGTTTATTTTATACGCAAATATGAATTTGAGCCAGCGGTTGCCAACACGGTAAACTCACTGGTCTACAGTATTTCCGCCATCGGGTCTCCTCTCTTTGGCATTTTGGTTGATAAATCAGGCAAGAATATTCTCTGGGTTGTACTCAGTATTATTGGTTCTCTGATCGCTCACGGACTCCTCGCGTTCACCTACGTCAGTCCGTACGTGTGTATGATCCTCTTGGGGTTGTCGTATTCGATGCTCGCGAGTAGCCTTTGGCCGTTGATCGCTCTGGTGATCCCTGAACATCAGTTGGGAACTGCTTATGGAATGTAAGTGCCATCCAACGTTTTAACAAACGAGTCCAATAGAAAAGTACCAACAAATTTTTATTAATTTTCAGCGCTCAGGCACTTCAAAATCTGGGTCTAGCTATAACATCCATAGTCTGCGGAATCATCGTTGACAATCACGGTTACTTCATGCTCGAAATGTTTTTCCTTGCGTGGCTCTGGGGTAAGTATCGCTTTACAAAAGTTCTCGCAGACATCCTCGCGAGGTTTTTTGTTTTTAAAAATCTTGGCTAATAATTTGATGATCTCAGTATCGCTGGTCACCGCGGTGATCATCTGGATATCGGATTTGAATACCACCGGCGGATATCTCAACATGTCTCCAAAGGAGCGCGAACTTTACGAGAAAAATCCTTCGATGCCGGAAATCTTGGAAAGGGAGAAATTACTTTCCGGGGGTGGTTCCACTTCGGATTTGTCCGGAGACGATTTGCTACAGCCTCAGTCGGATACGCGAATGAGAAATCGCTACTTAACGAGAATTGGTGCAGAGGTAACGGACGATGAGTTACAAGCGTGATGATGGTATCAATTTAGAATGTAAGATTCCTAATTGGAAATCTGAAATGTTTCAGACTCCAGTTCACATAAAAAGTACTACTTATCGCGCATTGCGATGATAAAGTGTATCTTTTAATAAACTAACAAAGAATGATGGATGGAAATCCTATGAGAGTGGATGCCGGAAATCTGTTTTATTAGAGATTTATATGTTTGTAATGTACCTGAATGATTGTTATATAACTAATGGAGTCTATGTAAGCGTGTATTTCATTCCAATTTTCCATATTTGAATATTTGGTTTTTATATTTGCTTTGAACTCGTGTAACGATCGAGATTAAGTTTAAAGCTTATTTTAAAGGCATCATTGAGTAATTACGTTTTAAAACGTTAAAAGTTACTGTATATTTAAGTAGATAAAGATAACAATGATTACTCGAGTATTTTTCAAAAATGTAATCACCGACAGAATAGACATCCGATGAATGTCCGCTTTAAAGGTCTATGAATTTACAATAAAAATTTGCTCACTGTGTCTTCCCATTGCACAGCGTATATCTGTGATGTATCGTTAGCTAAAAATAAATTGAAATACATAAGTTTTAACGTCAACGGTGCTCTTCGCTAAAAATATGAATTCACAATTATGTTGTATCGAACACAATTATTTTCTCTACAAAAATGTGGGTCCAGAAAGGCGATTTATGTTTTATATTTTATATATATATATATTTAACCTTGTGAACAATCCTTTTTATGTATATATTACAATAATTGTATTAGAAAAAACGTTTATAATGATCTGCTTAAATACGTTGACATTTTCATTAAATGGAACGTGTTTTATAATGTAAGTGTGTCGAGTAATGTTATGTATCGTAAAAAAAAATTTTGATCGATAGATACAAACAAATGGATCGTGAAATAATTTATCAAAATAAACGAATAATAAATAAATAATCGTGTTGAATAATATTAGCTAAAAATTTACGTCGTATTAAATAAATGTTGTCGATTATTCATATTCTAATTTTCGATTTATACTTATTTACTATTATCCCTTTGTTAACTTATATCCTTATTTATAATTTTATTTAGAAAATTGTTCTTTATAAACTCGATAAAAAATCATATAAAAATCGATGCGAGTATTTTATTGATATACGCAAAAAAATCAATAGTTTGAAGTTCAAAAAAAATATGTAGCACGTGTAATTTATTCGTCTCTTCGTTATAATTTAATAATAAATTTCATTTGAATAAACAAATTTTCCATAGACTCGATATATTTGTTCGTTACTGATATCGACTTGATTCTCCACCCATTAAAAATTTATATAAACAATTTGCTTTTAGACTAAAAAATTCTTTAAATAAAAATACTTTAAAATGGAAAATACAACTATCAAAGAGTAATTTAAAAATAATTTATAATTTTAAAGATTAAAAAATTAAGATTAACTATATTATGTTTGAATATTATCGTTACAAAATATTATAATCAAAGTGAAGTTGTTTTTTAAATCTTTTTAAAATCATTATTTTTTAATTTTTCGTCTCCACGAAAAATACCAAACTGGACATGATTTTAAAGCTAAATTCTATTAACGATTGATGAGTAAAAACTTACGAATATAAAGAGGTTTTGTACATATTTTTTATAAGAATTCGGTGCATTAATCGTTGGAATATATTTTAATAGTTTTTACGTAAAACAATTTTTAATTTTTGCAATTTAAGTAGATCATTATGTATATATATATAATTTACAAACTCGTTAAAATAGTAATTTTTTAAAAATATTTAATCGATTTTCTTTTAATTGCAGTTCAAATAATCGAAATGCCCAGAATAAATTCCCTTCTTTTGGCCGTAAACCAAAAAATTTTAATTTAATAATGTATATCAATTACGAAAATTTTATGCTCTTTAACAATCGATAATTTATTATTTTAAAAAAAATTTATAGTTTTTTTATTAGCGCAAAATAAATTTATAACGTTTTCAAATAAAAATGTAATTTTATGTGATTCGTGCGATCGTTTTGCAAATCAAAATAGTTTTTGCATCCTTTATAAACGAATCGTCAAATCTCTTTTCATCTTCTAAATCATGAAAATCACGATCGAACTATAACCGAACATAATAAATCGTAAAAATATTAATTACAACAGTAATTACAACAGTAATTACAGCAGTTTAAAAATAACTCTTACAAATGCATTTTATAAATTATAAAAATCTATTCGCATTATCGAATATAAACCGGTTCGTATTTCTTGCATATTTGTCAATTCTGATCTTCCGTGAACGTTAGAAAAAATTGCAAAGCGACGTCTCCGTGTCTCCGTGGACCTTCGGAAATATATACGACCGCATATTGTTTTTAATGTACAACCGTATACTTTTACAACATGGCTGCTCGATAAGTTTTCGATCCGGCAATGAAAGAACTGGCTTTGAAAAAATATTTTTTTATTTCTCGGGAAATCTCCTCTAAAACCGATACGTGAATTAGAAAAATCGTTCCAAAGTCGTTATCCTTCCAAAATCATCGCCGTAAATTACTAACTAATTTCCGTAAATTACTTTTCCACGGATAATCTTTATACTTTGTCATTACATAAAAACCTCCAGACATAAAAGAGAGAGAGAGAGAGGCACCAATCGCCGATGCCTCGCAAAACCGATCTCCGAAAAAAAATCGCGCGATCTTTCCTCGCAGTTTCTTGATTTTTCCCTTAGCTTCGAGTCACGCGTTATACCATACCTAATCGATAAATTGATCTCCGATCGATGCGCGGTGCATTTTCAATCCACCTTTTGTTACCTCGGGAGTTTTCAGGAAAATTATTGCGATTCAAAGAGAAAGAGAGAGAAAGCGAATGAGTCGAGGCGCGATATCATCGGTTCGATAAACCGGTTCATTCGCCATTACGGATACAACGACACACTTGAAAAAGCTTATTTCTCGTACATTTTTCCCCAAAGATATCCGAAGCATTAAAAGCTACAAGATATTAATTAAAAGTCGATTTTTTATTCAAATTATTTATATCGAGTTTGAACGTATTTTTAAGTTTTTCGTGCGATCTCCGTCGAATTAGATCAAGTCACGAGTACGAAAAACTGGAGAAAAAATGTTTATAAAAAGTTAAAGGAGACGATTTTTTAAATTATACGTTAGTTTTAAAGAAATTTGTATTTAGTGTACAAAAAAACATAAATACAAAAAATTATTCGTATATACGATGCGTATTAAGAAATATATAAACAAGTAGCTTTTATTATTTTTCAACACGTAGTAAAGATATTTTCGAAATAGAATTTTTTTTATTTAATCACCGATCGATAATACATTCGTTATTGCATTTTTATTTATACGTAAGGTTGCGTAAGTAAATAATGGTTCGTAAAAATAAAAAAAAAATTTGCTCGCTTATTCGCAAAACACTGTTAAATTATATATAGAATTTGGAATTTCAAAATTCCGATAACGGTCTTTTCAATGACAACGAAACGAACGAATATTTAGTTATTTTCCGATGACATGTATTTTTTAAACATTTTGTCTCGTACATTCTTTATCGTTAATAAAGTCCGCATCGATAATTTTAAAAATATCGACGTTTCGCAAATTTATAAATACCCTTATTAAGAAAAAAGGAAAATAAAAGAAAGAAAAAAAAAGAAATGAAAGACGATAAGAGCGTAAATATCGTCGAGTACAAAAATACGAATTAAAATCGATGGAACGCGCTCGAAAAAATTAATTAATCTTTTGTTAAACGCACCTTCTTTTGTTTAATGACGAAGTACCTCCTCGGCCAAATACTCGACCCATACATACTCAATTTACGATATTAACAAAAACATGACAACTGAGAAGAAAGGAATGTAAAATAAAATAATAAAAAAAAAAAACAGAAAGGGAGATACAGATGTAAAGACGGTAACCTAACCTTACCTCGTTAGTCCAGGCTTTCCTTCGGTTGGCGAACGCGCCGAAGAGAGACAGGAATACCAAATTAACAAGAAGAAAAAAGACAGAAGGACCAAAGCTGTACTACAGCAGTGCAGCCATTGGTCGCCTGTTAAGTGAAGTACCGATACGGAGAAGAAAGGCCTATCGAGTTTAGCGCATTAGAACATTTCAATATTTGTATTTTGACAGTTTATCGGTTAACCATTATAGACCTAAATTCTTCGTCACTCGGATCAGAAAAAAAATGTGTTTAACTTACGAGAACATTTGCGATAGAAGCGGATTCATTTTTACGTTTTTTGTCAATTGAAAAAAAGGGTTGTTCTTTCTTCCTTCATTGTTTACGTCAAACTCAACCTTATTTTTAGAAATAGCTGCGAGCACCACGAGGCACTATTAGAAAATAGATCTCCCGGAGTGTCCATCGTTTAATATTATTGGAAGCGATTTGAAATTTAAACTTTTTTCTTTTTCTTTTCTCTTTTTCTTTTTTTTTGTAATGTAAACGATCGAGTTTTAATTAGTTTAAGATCCTTAAGGAATTCATGTCCTTTTTTTTCTTATAAGCTTTAATTTAATTGTAATTTGCGAAAAACGTAAACGCTTTAATTAAAGCAATGGTGTTACCTTGTGACTGGCAGACAACTACTCAAAAAATTGCTCAGCGAGGTCAATACCTTCTTGAAACTGGACAATGGTATCGTGCGATTAAACTGCGTTTTGGCGTTTTGTAAGATAAATAGAGATAGATTATCGTTTTCTTCCCTTGTTTTTCAGGTCCGACTGCAAATTTATCGTTGGTCAGGAACCGCATCAGCAAATTTTAGAAGGACACAAAGTTTTTCTGGCCATGTCGAGTCCGGTATTCGAAGCGATGTTCTATGGAACTATGGCTGAGAAAAATGATCCTATACCGATCAGAGATGTTCAACCGGAGGCATTCAAAGCTTTAATGGAGTACATTTACACCGATCGAGTCGATCTTGGATCTTTCGAGCTCGCCTGTGAATTATGTTACTGCGCAAAAAAGTATATGCTTCCGTTTCTGGTCGAGGAGTGTACAAAATTTCTATGGTCCGATTTGTCGTTGAAGAAAGCTTGCAGGGCTTACGAGTTTGCAAAATTATTCGAAGAGCCAGTATTAATGGATAAATGTTTACAAATTATTTGCTCCAAGACTGACGAAATATTGAAAGAATCTAGTTGGGACGAAGTGGAGCAAGGAACGGTCTTAACGTTACTAGATCAAGAACAATTACAAATCACTTCGGAAACTGATTTGTTTAACGCGCTCGAGAGATGGGCAAAAGCCGAATGCAGCAGAAAATCATTGGATGCGTCCGATCCAAAAGCTTTAAAATCTGTTGTCGGAAATGCTTTAACAAAGATTAGATTTCTTACTTTAACTCCTCAAGAATTTGCGGAAGGTCCAGGAAAATCACTATTATTAACGCAACAAGAAGCGTTTTCCATTTTGATGAATATATCTTCCAATAAAAGTAAGGTTTCGATGCCCGAAGCATTTTCTATAAACAGCAATGTCAGAATTAAATCGAAACTTAAAAAAAATGGTAGGATAAGAGTAAGTTGTTCCTTCTTTATAATAATTCTTGAACTTCCATTATCTAGAAAAATAAATATTTTAATGTATAATAAATTCATATTTCGTTACATTCCTATTATTATTAATTTGTTATAGAATATTTCATTGCTCAGTGCTGGGCTGCCTAGGATAATAGACAGAGAAAATCCATCGCTTTCCATGCAAAACTCGAGTTATCCAGACATAATTCGAGAAGAAAATCGTGATGCGAATAGAGATTCTCAAGAAACTCCTAATGAAATACTCATTACAAATATTAGAGACAGGCCAAAATTCTATTGTATGAGGTCGTTACTGCCTCAGTCGAATTGTCGCAACTATGATATCATGGATTGCTCGGTTACATTTACCGTCGATAGAAATATATTTGTGCTTGGTGTACAAGTACCTACGCAAACAAATATAGACTCTAATAATTTAGTAACTACAGATAAAATATTCACGAATGATTGTTTAAAATATAAATTTACTTTAATTTCGTTGTCTTTTGTTATAGCCTGGACCTGTTATAACACATTCGTGGAATACTGCAATGTTTGGAAAAATGACTTATACAGAAGTACTGTATGCCCATCTTCTTGACTCGGATGGGTCTAGATTAACGTACACACATTATACAACGAAAGCAACTGTTGAAGAATTGGTAGAGATTTCTTTTAATCAACCGGTATACATTCAAAAAAACAAGGTACTCCATAATTTAGTAATTTTATTAAAAAATCATTGTTTAATTTTATTTATATACTGTAAATCTTTTTCGTTTCATTGCAGATGTACAAAGTTGGCGTTGTTTTCAACAAACCTGGATTCTATCCTATCGGATCTTGTGTTCAAAGAGTAAATTGCGAGAATGTTTCATTTTCGTTCAATGTAGGAGTGAATGGTGTGGATTACATTAGAGATGGTCTTATAAGGTCAATTGTTTTTACGTATCGTTAACCGAAATTGGATTTAAAATCAATTATTTTTATGCATTGTTAATTGAAAATTGAATACATCATTCTTTTACATAATTCTTTTATAATAATATTTCATTTAAAAACTAAAAGTTTTGACCAAGATATATAAAATTGTAAAAGATTTTAATGCTTCATGTAAATAATTCGGAGAACTATGAATTTTTAAGACTTTTTATTGTTTTGTACAAATTGTATAATCTTAAACATTTCAATGTCCTTTGTACAGCATTATATTTTTGTGTATTTGTTTAGATATGAATTAAGAATTTTTTATAAAATATCTCAATTATATGCTTGTACTAAAAATATATTGCACAATTATAAATGTACAAGTAAACTTGATTTGGTTCTTAATGAATCAATTATAATTAACGAATATATTTTAGGTGCTCTCTAGTAATATTCTCTAATTCTGAGAAGTAAATTAAATGTAATGCATTTTTATCATACTTAACATCATAACAGTTTATAATAATAGCCTAAAATTACAGTTATTTTAGTAACAATTTTACTAGATTTTAGTATTTCATAATATTTTCCATTTGTAAAGTCATATGGATTTGATAAACGTATATATAAATATTTTACAAATATTTCAATACTTTAAAATATCCACTGAAATGTTAAGTATATAAGAAAATAGAAATAAATATATTGAATTGTGTTTGCAATTTTCATTCCGTTTACTGTTCCTACTACGTAGAAATTTTTTCAATTTTCGCATTCATTAATTAATATTAATATCATAGAAGAAAAAAACTAGCAATGTTTTTTAAAAAAAATTTATTAAATTCTTTCAAAACTAATAATATTTAATAATATTTAATAATTATTATATTTTCTTAAAAGCAAAAATAAAAATAAATTAAAGTATCGATTATAAAACATAATAAATAGTTAATTTTTAACGTAAATTGTTAGTTTCTGTATTTTATTTTACGATATATATATATATTTTAATTTAAGTATTCTTATATTTTTGCTTTAAAAAGAAGTACAATATTAAAATATTTGAAATACGTATATTAAAATTACATAGCTTTTAAAAATTAAATATTGCAAAGTAGACTTGAGTTTACAAAAATTACAAAAATACTTATAAACGAATAATAATAATAATAATAATAATAAATATAAATCTTTCTAAAAAAAACTTTTACTACAAAAATTATAATATTCTTAATTTTTTTTATAAATTGTATAAAATTTTGTTTTTAAACTGTATTTTACGTTATTTTATTTGTCAATCACTTTTGTACCGTTTCCGTTATATAACAATAAGTTAAATAGAAGATAAATTATTGATAAAATATTAAAAATAATTTGTATGCCTTTTAAACGAATTGATTTTATTGTAAGCTCTCGAGTAAAATTTAAAGTTAGATCTTATATAAGAACTTCATTTTATTTTATGTACTATTTGCTTATTTTTTACTGTGAATAAAAAAATAAGTTACGATATGTTTAATAAAATCATTCTATTTATTTGTAAATTAAATAGAATTCAATATATTTAATTTGATATACTCAAAATGTAGAATTTGAATTTAAATATCATTTCAATATTTTAAAGTTCTTTGTAATGTGTTTACTGTTTTATTTTTCTTTCATTTTTTAAGTATATAACACATAGGATTTTTGCATGTTTATAAAAATTTAAATAACTACTCTATAACACATACACACATATATATGTGTATAAATCAAATTTGAATTTGGTCTAATTTAATTATTCAATTTTAAAAATTTTTTTAATATTCATTTTGTAAAGAAAAGAATAAGTTTTATTTTGCAACGTGTAAAATTATAATTATTTAAAAATATCTTTCGACACATTAAAATATTGACTAGATAAATTTTCAAGGTAAAACTTATTATAACGAATGTAATTATTTTTCGTTATCAAATATTATAAATATTTTTAAACTCTAAAAAAGGTTTCAACTTAACATACATATATATTTAATTTTTATCGTGTATATATAAATACACTCATGCACATGCCCAATTAGTTGTTTATATTTACTTTAGTACTTATATAAGATCGTATGTATTTTTTTATAAAGTAGACATAAAAGATTTAAACAAATTTTTCAAAACACAGTTTTGCACAGTATTTTAAAACAAACGATTCAGATTCTAATATAATTATGAGTAAGAAGTACATAATGTACAAATTTTCCTCCATATTTATGAAAAATCACAAAGAACCAAAAATACACCGTTAAATGAACCTTTAGAACTTAATTAAGAGACTATAACTTTCAAATATGCTTATTAAAACATATTAAATGTAAAAAAAAATATTAAGAGAGCTTTTTAGTCAGTCTAAATTCCGAAATTTAAATACTTATGTTTTATGGATAATAAAATCCCATTCTTCGTTCCACCTTAATTTTAATACCTCTTTTGCTGTTAGAGGAGTAATACCATAACTCAATGCAGCAAATTTACGAAAAACAAATATAATAAAAGTAATCCAAGATAAAATGAATAATTTGTAAGCGGTTAAAACAATCTTCAAATTGCAGTGAATACTGAAATATAAAAATGTAATTACTTATTCATTCGTTCATCATCATTATTATTAATATGGGTACCGGTATTGATTATTTTAACAAATATTTCTCACGCGTCGATAAATTAATTAACTTTAGTCTTCGTGAAAATGGTTTATCGATAAAAGTTCTTTCGAAAATAGACAAATATTTTTCATTTCAAATAATTGATTCATAGATATTTTATTTTTCTATTAAATTTATCAAACATTGTTATATGATTCTTTTTAAAATTTTCGCTAAAAATGAATTCATTTTTTAAGTTGCCAAATGAAATTAAAAAATGTAAGAAGTCAAGAAATTTTCTAAACGATGTATAAAATTATTTTTGTGTTATCCGTAACGATATAGCAAAAAAAAATATATATATATAAATTTGGAATTTAACGTCGTTCGATATTACTTTAATCGTAGACCAATTATTTTTGAAATTTAAATAATTAAAATTTATTACGTAGAAAGATAACGCGACTCTCGCATACGTAAAATTTGATCGTTCGTTAAAATTTTATGAATTTTTGTATTTATTTTTTGTATTTATTTTTTGTATTTATTTCAACGTATAAAGATTAATAAAAATTTATTTGGATTAATTTACCTGATAACATCGTAGATATGATCTATCGTTGCTGCAGTTAATAACACTTTAAAAACAAAAGCCGGTAGATAATGATGTAAAAATAACGTTCTTTCGATAAAAAAGAATGGTAAAAAATGAAGTAAATATCCAACAAAAAATATTTCACCAAAAGAAACGAAACGATTCCACTCTTCCTCTAATATATCGTAATACTTTCGTCGTCGTCTCATCGAATAAAAAACTAGAAGAGTCAGATAAAACAAAAAAGCCATCGTTCCCGAATACCAAATGACTACATTGCCGAGCAAATGAACTTGAGCCTGTAAAATTTAATTTCCAAGTGTAAATATTTTACACGCGTATCTTTAAACGCATTCGATAGACGTACGTACGTTACTTTTGGTAGAGACCCAATAAGCGATTCCTCTGGATGTCACGGGCCACTCCAACGGACCACTCGAATACATGTGTGGGTTTTGCACTTCTTGACCACCAAATAACATTTTCATTTGCAATTCGATCAATTTTTCGGTGAAGCTCAGAGTCGTGGCTTGAAGCGGAATCATTTCAGCGCTCAATAAATCTCTTTCCCTTTGCTTTTGATCTTCGCTTTTCGTGTAGCGATGTTCCTCGACGTTCCATATCGAATCCGATTGATCGACTAATCTATCGGCTACCATTTCGTGTTGATTAAAACCCCAATCCGGTAACTGCCTTCCGCTGAATTTCAAAGCGTACCCCGAATTTAAGTGAATCAAACGAACCTGTTCAACGAATCAAGCAAGACGTTTTTAAGGGAACTTATTACTCCCAACCGAATGAATATCAAGATTGAATAAGTTAATGAAAAATCGTGTAAAAATACTTGTGATTGGATAGCGTGCCAAACATTTCCAAACTGATCTCGATTCGCGATTTCCAGCCTCCATAAATTTTGAGCCGGCATAGAAACGTTGTAATCTATGTAACAAGAAATCTCCTGACTTTGAGGAGTCATCGGTGCTGCAACGTCGTGGGAATTCAACGCGCGACTCGTAATACCGTGGACCAGTTGTATAATATCACCGTGTTTGATCGGTTCGCTGGGCCTCGTTACCACCAGGTCGTTCAGTTCCGGCCTTTTAACGATCCACCAATTATTGACGTCTTTGAAGGAATAACAAGTGACCTGAAACAATTCGACACGAACAATTTACAATGTAAGAAAATCAGAAATCTCCTTGAAAAACGCGACTCTGCACGACTATAAATCGATAAATCGAGCACCTGTTGCTGATGCGAACTCCCGCGACCATCCGCGTATCTCAAGGGATATATGTGATCGTGGCTGTGCAACCAACAAGCTCTACCGTGAGTATGCCTCAAGGTAATTTGAGAGCCGTGTGTAACTTCGATCGGTTGACCTTTTGTGATGCTCGCTAGACCTCCTTCCAGACTCGCTTGAAAAGCACTGGTCATGACGGAATCGTGGGGTCCAGCTTTTGTGAGTACCAACAAATGCGCGTAAAATACGCTCAGGTAGACTAAAGCGATTATTGCACCTACTACCAATAATCTTGCCAACAGATGTAAATAAAGCACCAGAGATGATAACATCTTTCTAGGAAGCAGCGACCAATAATCTCGGCCGATTAAATACAAAGCGAGAAGTAGAGAATAAAAGCCAACGTACTTTACACTGAAATTCATTATCTTTCGTTAATTACCTTACAATACAAAAACCAATACAAATTACTTTTTTTTTTTTACACGATCGTGTATCGATAAATTTTTATTTATATTTTTCGTAATATTCGCAAGGTTGTCGATAAAATATACGTAGTTTCTTTTTTTTTTTTTTTTTCACAGCAGCGTTCGAGTAATTGATCGATAGAGAAATCAAAAATTAAAAAATGATTTATAATCTTTCCCGTTATCGATCGAACCTTCGCAAATTTCAACTAAAAATAAACCAACATTTTTTAATTACGTATTGATTCATTTTATTGCTACCGTTATCGAAAGTTTAAAAATGGAATTCAGTCGATACGCGCAAAATTGTATGTAATTTTTTTTTGAACTATTTATAAAATAATAAAAATTTATCGACGTATTTAGATCGAGTAAAGATTATTTTAATTACAATTTGTAAACGAACCATAAAGCACACGTTAAATTCATTACTCCTACAGCCAACCAAAACCACCACGCCAACTTTGATGGTTTATCCATAATTTTTCTAAATTTCATAATACATAAGAGTCCCATCAACGAAAATTGTATCAAAATACTTTCCATTAAAATAAATCTTGATTGGGTCAAGAGAGCATTGTCTGAAACAAAACAATATTTTAAATAAAGAATAAGCTTAAGCGACAACTGTAAAGATTCGAGTACCGTGTTTTCGTACCGAACAATAACAGTAACGCTGCGATGGCAGCGCTCCATTGTTTTAAACCTAATTCTAATGCCAAATGGTAGGCGGTTGGAATTATCAGACTCCCGAAAAGAGCAGGAATTAATCTTAACGCGAATAAAGGAACGTCGCTTGGATAAGGAGAACCGATTCTATCGAATTTAAATTTGCCGTCGAAACCTGCTAAATAGGCAGCGACCGCTATAAGCTGTTTTCCCAGAGGTGGATGCAAGTCGAAGAAGAATGTTTCCTTCATGTAAAGCCCTACGTACTTTCCATAGTGTAATTCGTCGAACCTGGAAAATAGTTTCATCGTTTTTACACTATTCTTAAAGCGATAAAAAGCAATTTTCAACATTCAAAATGATCTCTAACTTACACTATACTTTTAGGTTCCTCGAGTCGATAAAGACGAGTGCCAAGAGCCATCAATAATAGTAGCACTGCCAGGAGGTCGATTTCAAAATTTACTTTTATACGAGTTAAGGTTCGATCGAGTTTAGATTCAGTTTTGTTCGCTGGTTTACCTTTGTAATTCTGTGGAAAATAAAGAAATTACGGTAAATTTAGGACAAAGCGATTAGTTAGATAAATTTATCAGAGGTATTTTCATAATTATTTTAATTTAATTTTTCATACTTATGTTTGCGCTTTAAACTAGAATTATAATTACCAAAATTTAATTCAAGAATAATGAAAAATTCAAAAGTAGTACAAATTCCTTATAAAGAGATCCTTAAATCCAATGCTTCATAAAAATTTAATAAAAAAATTTCAGAGTTTATAATAAATTTTTGAATATAAATTATCAAAATGGGTAAAATTTAAAATACGTACGTCATGTTTTAAGTCTTTGGAGACATTGTTAGTTGTCATAGAGTGTTTGTCGGGTTCGACGATTTCCTGAGTGGCTTGTCTACTTTCGCGGCCTTTACCTTTGCTCTTGCGCTGAACATCCATCCTGTGTATCTATTTATTTACCTTTGTGCATATTCTAAAAAATATACGTACGTATGTTTAGCACCTCGTGTGTTCACGGAATTTAATTCCGACTAAAAAACTCTACGAGTTTTTCTCTCATTACGGCTATTATCGTACGACAATTATCGTACGACTAGGCATACACACTGATAACGTATAGAATATTCATGAAGGTGCCTACGTTTCCTTAATTTTTTCTCGTATCTTCGAACATCTCTGGAATTAATATATACACGCGTATATACACACACGTATCAATTCCCTGGAACCTTTCTCTCTCCTCTCGGCAAATCTAACATAACGGTATTATACCGTGGCTCTCCATTTACGAGATCAAAGCCGCTACTCGGAAAATTTTTTCCGACTTTCGTTTCTCTCCTACTCGTATCAAAACTTTCAAACCTAACCTGAGACGCCGCGCACATTGTACGAAGCAGCTTATCATAAATTATCTGGTAAGTACGCCGGTATTTACATTAAAGATTTACTTTGATCAGTGTCAAATTTTTATCAACGTGGGATTGTTTTAAACTATTTTTATATAATTTACAGTTGCGTAATCTTGCAATTTATAATTTACGAGCTTGGCGCAGATTTCGATTCGCGGTGGAATCGTTGCGTGCGTAAATAAAATATAGATGCTCGATTCGTATAATGAACAGCCTGGAAAAAAAAACAAAGCTGATCGAGTGTCCGATTTGTTCTAAAGAGTTTTCCGCTTCTTTGATCGAGAGTCACGTTAGCAAATGTCTTTTCTTAAACGAGTCGACTGGCATTGAAGGAACGATGAAGAAGAGATCTATTTCGAAAGAAAATAACTTGTTTACGAAAAAAGCAAAACATGGTTCTGAAAGTCAAGGTAGTTTTAAAAGCAATTTTCAGTCTTCCACGAAATCGTCGTCAAATTTAAGCAATCAGGAAAGCTTTGAACAAGCAAAGACAGAATCTACTTCTAAAAATATAGTATTTATTTTTATTTTTCCAATTAAAGTTCGAAGTATTTAGATAAAAAAATACAATTTTTTTACACACGTTCCTTTTATTTTTAGACTTCAAATATGAAAGTTAAAAATGTATCGCAAAAAGATTCCGTCCCTCTCGCAGAAAAAATGAGACCTACCGATATAATGTCTTACGTTGGACAACCTCACGTTCTTGGACCTCAGAGTATGTTATACCAATTATTAATTAAAACCGAAATACCGAATATTATTTTATGGGGTCCTCCAGGATGTGGAAAGGTATTCCTTATCGTCGAAACGATTGATTTATTTTTTCTTATTTAATGAATAAGATCGTTATTTTTGTTCAGACTTCGCTGGCGAACGTTATAGCAAATATATGTAAACGTACTCCTGGAAGTAAATATCGGTTCGTTAAACTTTCCGCAGCGATGTCCGGTGTAAGCGAAGTAAAGGAATCGATTACCATCGCTTCTAACGAATTAAAATTTGGACGTAGAACGGTGATGTTCATGGATGAAATACACAGATTTAATAAAATACAGCAAGATATTTTTTTACCTCATATCGAATCCGGTACTATAATACTGATAGGAGCCACTACGGAAAATCCATCGTTTAGTTTGAATTCGGCCCTTTTGAGTAGATGTCGCGTTATAGTTTTAGAAAAGCTTGGCATCGAAGATTTAATAACGATATTACAGAAGGCTGTACAAAGTTCGAAAGGATCGATATGCGATGCTTCCAAAGAGGTACGATAAATCTAATAAATTAATGGGTTAAAATTTATAAATATTTATAGTTTCTTATTTTAATAATTTACAATTATTAATTATGTGTTCGATACAAAATTATGTAATTTAATTACTTCATTTTTAGAAAATTTCAAATTTATCAGATTCTTCTCAGAGTGAAAATAAATATTTAATAGATAAGGATACGATAAAATGGTTAGCGGAAACTTGCGATGGAGATGCTCGCATCGCTCTCGGAGGTTTAGAATTAGCTATTCAATCCCAAATTTCTAACGAAGATGAATCTTCTAGTCAAGATATAAAACTACTTTCGCTAGACGATATCAAAGAAAGTCTCAAGAAAAGTCACATGTTGTACGATAGAAAAGGCGATCAACACTTCGATATAATTTCAGCCCTTCATAAATCTGTCAGAGCAAGCGATGAAAATGCATCGCTGTATTGGCTGACAAGAATGATGGCAGGAGGCGAAGATCCTATGTATATCGCTAGAAGATTGGTTCGTATGGCAAGCGAAGATATCGGTTTAGCGGATCCTAAAGCCTTGGGTAAAAAATTGATGTTCGATACGTTTTAACTCTAATGATAATTCTAAAAGCAAATTAAAACGCTCGTTGTAAATGTTAAAATATACCTTTATGAAATTAACTTTTTCCGTATAGAAAAATTTCAAAATGTATCGTATCTTTAAAAATGTTTTAAAAACGTGGTTGCTTTTCGGAATAACATTAGAAAATGATTTTCCAATACAAAATTATGCACACGTACACTTACTGATTGTCCACAAAAAAAAAATAATTAGGAATAGCCGTTCATACGATGAGTGCGTGCAAAATGTTAGGAATGCCCGAATGCGATGTGCTCTTAGCCCAGTGCACAACTTATTTAGCCAGAGCACCAAAATCTCGGTCGATGGAAGATGCCCTTAGAGCAGCTCAGCATTTGGTATCCAATTACAAAGGCGCACAACCGTCGGTTCCACTTCATTTAAGAAACGCACCGACAAAATTAATGAAAAATCTTGGTAATTTTTTTCGTTATTTCATTTCAAAATAATAAAATGTGTATCAATGTATTATTAAAATATTGCAGATTATGGAAAGGGATATAATATGATGAATAAAGAAACGTCTGGATTAACTTATTTACCGGACGAAATTAAAGATATCGTTTTTTTCAGTGATAATTAAAAATATATAGATTATATAATATGTAACTTTTTTTCGTTTCCTTAGATATGTAATAAGAATAATATTTGTTGTAAACTTATAGAGCAGTATTTCATCTGGAGCACATTTTAATTTAAGCTGTGAAATGTATTTGTATATATAGTATGTATGTCAAACTAATTTTAAATGCATTTGAGACAAAGAAGTTTTTCTCAAGTGCGTACAAGTTTAAAATGAGTTAATTAAATTATATAGTATTTATTGTTCCTTTTCAGTATTTTAAATGAATATATACATATATGTAAGTTTTTTATAATTTTTATTTTTGTATTAATATACGAGATTACAAAATATATTTTTATAATTTAACTTACTTTCGCGTATTTCTATTTTAAAATTAAATAACTGCATTAGAAATAAAATAGTTGCATTCATTTTTTAGCGTATAAGATTATCAACTTGATAAATTTAAGAAGAGTATTTTCAGATGTTGCAAAATAAAAATTTCAGTTAATGCAATGCGATTGAAAATGTATTTTATTATGTTCACGAAAGTATTCCGATTACATTATATAACAAAAGTTCGATTAAAAATAACTACAATTTTCAGTATTTCGATTAATTTTAAATCGATCTAGAGTGTCATGAGATTGAAAATAGATAAAAATAAACATATGCCTAAAATATCTAATTTTAAGTTTTTAATACTATAATAAAATGCAATGTCGTACGTAATATGGTTTTAAAATTTTTATACTTATCGTTGTAATATAATTAAAAATAAACAATTTAAATATAACGATATACATTTTTAGAATTTAATATCATTTTAATTAAATGATAATATTTTAAACTAACAAAATCGAAATTGATCGAAAAATTATGGTCGATATTTTTAAAACAATTTAAACAAATCGGTAAAATTTATTTTTTCCATTACGATTATTACAAGAAATATAAGATTTCAAAAAAAGCAAATATATCTGTTTTCTTCAAGGAAAATTGTGAATTTATTTTCTAGCTTTTAATCAACGTAAAATTTTCGATCTAGATTTTTGTTATAAATTTTTTTTGTCTAATTTTAAACATTAATTTATTACAAAATATAACGTGAAATGTTTATCCTTATCGTTCCAAATATGAATTTTGATACCGATCGTTCAATTTTATTATTCGTAATTTTAATTAGAATGTACCTCAACAAAATAATTTTAAATAATATACGAATGTTATTTTTTCTCTCACTTGTTACGCACAACGTGCTTATGACTTTCTTCCGTAACAATATTTAAAACCAATAATATTTTTTTATTTCGCATCATTGGTTTACATATATTAACCAGTTAAGTAATTTTTTGAATGAAATGCATAGTCATTCGAATATTCGCAGGGACAAATATAATTATGCCTTAAAAATTTTTCTACAACTTATAAACGTGTAGGCATTGTAAAATTATTTATCGGAACGTATAAAAATCACTGCGAAATTAATCTTATAGCATGAACCGGTGAAACGAACGAATACTTTATATCCTAATGTGTGTGTCAGCCTTTACGTGTGTTTAATTACCCATCCAGTATCAAATTCGTGTCATATACGCAAGCCATTCAATTGCGGTTTTAAGAAGAAAAAGAAGAATAGTATGTCGGTGTTTCAGTTTGATTTAAATATGCGTAAGCCGAATTCGTTTAAAACTGATTGAATTTTTAATTGTTTAATATTTTTCTGTCTATTTTTTGTAGTTGCATGAAGTGTATTCATGCATTTGTAATCGATCGTTTAAATCGAAGGTTAAGGGAAACAAAGGGTTCATGTAATTTTCTCTTAAAATGGAACTTATTGTTTTTCAAGGATTTAGATGTTCGTATTTATTAAATCGAAAACCTACAACATGTTCTATAAATTTTCTATCGCTTTTACACAAATATCCAGAAGGAAGCGCATGTCGACAAAATCAATTTTTAGGTAGGTTAACTTATTAAAATTTACGTATATTATTTGAAACGAGTTTCTATTCGTCAATTCTCTTTATCAGATACACATAAAAATAAAATAGTTTGTTTAAATAATTTTGGAATATCGAATAATGAAAATGGCAGAAGGTTTAAATTGAACAATTTGAAATATGAATTTACCATTCAATATTGTACTTCTTCAAAATCAGATGATTTATCCAAAGTCCAACCATCGAAAGATTGTATCGAAAATGAAAAAAATATTACAGCATTTCAAAAAATGAAACAATTGGCTAAAAATTATTGGAACGTTCTATTACCTGTACATATAGTTACTTCGATTTGTTGGGGATCTGCATTTTATATTTGTATTAAACAGTCAGTACAATAATTTTACAGATAAAATCTTTACCGATAATTTTTAAAAAGCGGACGGCGACGAATATATATATATATATACAATAAAATTGCTAATTGGTTTTTGTTTTAGTGGTGTTGATATTGTAGGAATACTTAAGTCCATGCATTTAAGTGAAAAATATTTAGATATGTTACAAAAATCTAATGCAGGCGATTGGGCATTTACTTATGCTTTATACAAAATATGTACACCGTTTAGATATACTGTTACCATTGGTGAGCTCGTACATGTTTTGCTACAATTTTATGAAATCGTATGGTTTTGAATCAATTTATAATGCCAAGTATAATTTTTAGGTTTAACAACTGGTTTAGTTAAGTATCTCAAAAATATAGGATGTTTCAAATCTGTCAAGAAAACGCAGGTCAGTAAAATTCTTTGATTAAATAGTTTTATAAGATATATTCTGTATATTTATTCTAATTAAAAAAATATTAATCTTTGATTTTTTTCCGGGTTCCAGCTTGCTCGATAAATTTCATGTAGATTAAATAAAAATTAAAAAGTAAATTATAAATTTAAAATTTTATATAAGTGAATTCTACAATTACATAAAATTTGTTCAAAGTTGTCAGGCATAAATTAAAATATTTTATAACAAATAAATTTAGATCATTTGTTACAATATCTATGTAATTCAAAAATATACTTTGTGAGTTATATTATTATTTCAACTGTTATATATTGTTATAAAAAGTTATATTTTTTTAATTTCGTTATCTCAATCTATTTAATTATTTATAAGATAGAAAAATTACTTTTTATCTAATGTAGATATACCATATCTTAAACTAATAAAACATTATTTATAACAAATAGATGTCAATAAATGTGTTTAAATAAAGGAGTAAAAACGATGAACTATTTTTGACAAGTAAAAAATGACAATTAAATCAATATTTCTTCAAATTTTTTTATAAATTTATAACGATTTGAACTATATATATCGATTTAAATTGTATTATAGTATTGTTTACAATATTAATCGAAGGATTCGATACGTACACTGCTTTAAATTTCGAAAATGTAAACAAAATTAATTTTTTAGAAAAGATTAAAAATGGAAGAGAAAAATTAATATGTATCGATATTTTATTTTGCTCTATATTATATAATACGTTTATAATAAATTTCTATTCGATATAAAATATAGTTCGATTTTATCTTTAGTAGTATTCTATATTTTTATATAACAATAAAAGAAATTATTATAACATCATTTTTATCTTACAGATGCACTAAAAAGAAAAAAAAGTCACATTATCAACACAAATATTAATTTAATATTAAAGAAGATTTAGAAACAGTTGGTATTTATAAGATTACAAGAAATTAATTTTATGTATTGTTTTACAAGTAATGTTTTAGTAATATCAATTTCAATATTTTATACTACATATATTCAACTATATGAAGAATATATTGTAGTTATTATAAAGAAAAATTTTTTCTTCTAAAAGTTTGGTACTCAACTTTAGAAGTAAATTAAACGATTGACTTTCATCGATTAATTTTCTATTTTTTATTTTTTAAATATTAAAATCTTCAAATCGGATGAAAAAAAACGATCAAGATATTATTTTTTTCAAGTATATATATATATATATATATATGTATGTATTATCTGTACAAGATTTCACAAACTATATATCTTAAGATTCAATTACAAAATAAGGATTATAAGATTTTAATGATGTAATAATAACATTTTTTTTTCAATCGTTCTTCATGATTCAGAAAATTATTTGGTAGAAAAATATTTATTTTTTAAAAAATGTAAAATTGATATTGTTTTTTGAAAACTTAAAAAATTGTTATGATTTTTAGTTTTAAAATATTTAGTTTTTTGTAGAATAAAAAACATAAGTATCTTATCTATATCGAGCTCAATTTTTTATCCTACGATAATTTAGTTATATAATTTCAGTTATAAAGATGATTTGGTATATCTCAATTAGATAATTTCTTTTACTTTATTAATAAAAAAATTTGTGATATTAAAAATACATCTTTGACAAAAAAAACAATAATATAATTAAAAGTTTTTAGCATTTACAAATATATTTTATTTTTTAATTAAAATTTATAATTTGGACACTTTTTTTTTTATTTTGGAACATTATTAAAAAATGTAAAAGATAATATAATCAGGCATATATACATCATATGATGTATTAAATTATTTTTTACATAAAAAAATAGTTCTATTAATAATATCTATATTATTTATCTACAGAAGGAGCGTTAAAATTTACCGAAAAGTTTAACTCTATATATAAATGAAATATATCTACCGAGAACAAAAGATTGCAATCTCCGAAAGAATAGAAAGTATTTTGTTGAATACGTTTATTTCATCGATATATAATTTATACTGATAAGTGTAATTTTTAATAGTATATATTTACAATTTAGAGATAATATATAGCAGTTTTTAACATAAAAATATTATGTATTTTATGAATTTTTTTTAATAATAATTTATAGAAAAAAAATATATATAGATATAAATTTTAATACCAGTAATTTATTTATTACACTATACTGAAATATATTATTATATTCCAATATTTACTATATCATATCGATATTCCATACTAACTTTTAAAATCCAAAATGAAAAACTCAAAAGCATTCGATTTGTCGATGTAATTTTTTAATAAAATTTTGTTAAAAATGTAATTAATAAGCACATCAACTGCGTTTTGTATAATATGTCAAGGTAAGATTTAATAAGCACATAAATGAGTGAAATATTAATTATACACCGAATACTTGATTATTTTCAACGAGACAAAGTGTTGGTGGTCATAAACAGTGTGAATATCATCCAAGACAATTTTTTATCAAGGATATTTTCCTCTTTTGTTCTAACGATGAAATGAATACATTTTTATGGATGTGAAAGTAAAAATAATAAAATATAATAAAATTCTTGGATCGAATAACTTTTTAAACATAAACTGTTTTGTATACTTTTAGTTAATCTTTGATACTACGATATTTATTATTTTATTTCCTACTAAATAAGGCTTTAAATTCACAGTTTTTTATCTTTTTAAATTAAATCATAATATATTTAATAATTTTCTTAAATACTTTTTATTACAAAATTGTAGAACTACTCGTCGTTAAATAAAAGTGTTTTCTAAATTTTTTCTAAAACATTCAATAAGAATATTAATTACGAAGTTTGAAGCATATACTTATGATTCTATTAATAAATTACAAGTTAGTTAATTTTGTCTTGTGGAGTATAATAAAACGATAATTAAAATGCAGTACAATTAAGTGTAATGAGTCGTCATTATCGTAAATTCAGTATTATGTAATTATTTATAAAAAAAACTTTCCATTTTTCTATACTTTTTAACTATTAAATCAGATACCGATGATAATAAAAATATCCTTAAAGTTTTTACGAATTATTACGTGCTAATTTTAATTTAATACTTTGTAAACCTAATAAATTTTTAATGTATTCTCTTTTTTATATAAAAAGTATGCGTCTTTCAATACAATATAAATATTTATTATTTTTAAGTATATTCAAGACCAACAGATATTCCTTAATCTAAATACTTGAGTCTAAAGCAAATTGATTTCAATAATTTTTAATACAATGTAAACGCTACTTTGAAATTCTTAATATTATCCATCGTTGATTAATTTTATTGTGCGGAACTAATTTTCACATTTCAAATTATTAAGTATTATTAGCCTTGAAGATATTTAATAAAAATATATATATGATATTATAATATTTCTTGCTACTACAAAAAAATTATAGTATTGCGTCGTATATGCGACGCGAAGAAAATTAATTTTATTCTATAATTTCGAGGACTATATCTAATAAAGATGCTAAGATTTCTATGAACTATGTAACGCGAGATTTATGTTTAATTATATTTCGAGCACAAGACGAGACTCGAGATATAACTTAACCTATGGATTTACTAAAACGTTTATTACCGTTTATTTATCACCGAAGAAACTACTGTAAAAAACTCGCAACAAAATTGTAGCCCCAAAAAAGTGGAACGTAAAAACGAGGGGTTTTCCTTTTTCATCGTACCTTTTAAATATTAATTTACTTATTTAAATCTGCATCTGTTTTATCGAACCACTGATAAAACTTTTTTCTACGCGAGTAGATATTTACTTCTATATAATTTTTTGTGTACATCAAAAAAACTTGTTCATCGAGAATATCTAATTATAATGTTATAATGTATTTACAATGTATTATGTCAATTACTGTTTATTTGGATCGAATAGGAATATATTAGTTAACTTATCATTATTTGTATTATTCATGTATATTTATAAAATTATTAATTATTCTTTTACAGCATTGATACTAAAATAGTATAAACAACATAAGTTTATTAATTACATCATTGCATTTACATTTTAAAAATCTTTTGATACCAGTTCTGTTTAAAACAAAAGATATTTCTTTTTAAATGTTATCATTCCGATCATAATTACTAGTGATATAATATTAATATAAGATGTTTATTACTTATCATTCTTATATATTCATTTATTAATACTATCCACATTTTTTTTCGTTTTTTTTCTTGTTCTGCTTTCTCTTCTTTGTTACTCAGGATTATTTACTTTATAACTTCAATATTTCCCACGTATTCTCAAATTTATTCAGGTTGATTTTTGCGATAATTTTCTAAAGTATGATTTCTTTACTTTTATCAGGAACGTCACTTTTATCTATTATAAATAATAAAAATATTTTAGCAAAAAATTTGAACTTTAATTAAATCTAAACTTTTCCATTTTTTAACAATACCTAATGAGTAGGAAAAATCGTTAACGTTACAAATAATTTGCAAATGAACAATGGAATGAATAAGGAACGAAATGAATATAGATGAGTTTTTCCTTTATAGTTAGAAATAGATATTTAAGCGTATAATTAATTATTTAGGCATTATATACTAATTTATTTATATAGAAATTACTTATCAATAATATGTTAATAATAATAAGTACTTTGCTTTACAAGTATTACATATATCACTAAATTATTAATTTACGAATAATTAAAAATAATTGGTTTGTATTTTATTTTCTATTACATCTTTTTTGGATATTATTTATATAAAACTTATGTTTGCTGTACAATCGCTGTATTAAAAATCATAAATATAAACTTAATATATTATTGAAATCGCAAGAAAGTTTAATATAACAATTCTATTAAAAATAGAGAAACTATGACAATTTTTTTAATACACATAAGTCACGTATAAATTATAAGCATTTTATTTTATTTTTTTATTTTACGTTTCTCGTTTCAAATAAATTTCGAACGATACATTTTTTATACAAAATTTAGATCATTTCAAACATAAATCTATAAAATGAATTGTTAAGGAAATTAAAGCTACATTGTTTTCAAATTCTTTATTATAATTAATGTATTTGTGGCTTATATTTTGTTTCTTTATGTAAAATTCATAATCTTTCAAAACACTACAATATTAACAATTTTATAACAATATTGTCAATTTAACAATGTTCGCATTCGAACCTTTTATTTTAAATCCATTCGTTATAATATTACCGAATGGGAGCGTCGTGAAAAACGATTTTTGGTACATATATATATATATATATATATATATATATTTAAGGGTACAATTTTTTTCAACGTTTCTCACGAGCTTTATATCCTATATTTTCATACAAACAAACTCTGATCATTTTCGGCGCATATAACTTATGTTTTTAAATATAAAAAGTAAACGATAAATATAAAAATACCCAAAATTCGTAACGAATGGATCGAACAAATTAATGCTCATCCGACTTGCTTATAAATTAATTTAAAATAATTACTTTGCAGAGACCATCGACTACAAGTTTTAAACATTATATATAATCAACAATAGAGTTTGTCGTCATCTATTGGTCTAAGTAGACGTAAGAATAGTTAACGTCACGATGATTCGTCTGGATACATTCCGATAAAATTGTTCGTCCGCGTACTTACCAGTGACTCATTAAGAATCGAAAGAGCAATTTGAAGTTCCATGAGTAACAACACTTTAATTATTTTACTTAAGAATGGAGTCATTTTTCTACTTCAGTCTCTGTCCGTTCAAAATAATGTAATACATTGTATATCTCAACCATAACTGCAAAGTCGAAATTATACGAACCACTGGAGTAAAAAATATAATTGAACGTCAAATTTTTATTATCAACGTTTCTTAAAAAAAAAAAAAAAAAAAAGCGCTTTTAAATTGTACGTTTGTATGAAAAGCAAGCGATAATTTGTTTTAAATTAATTTCTTAATTCTTTAATCGCCCTCGTAAATATACGTAATATTATTAATTTATTGTACAAAAATTACAATCAACTCGATATCGGGGCTTACGTTTTATTTATTTATTTTTCAAAACTAAATTTGAATAAGAAATAAGCTTCGTACTATGTAACAATTATTAAAAATAGCGTTAAATATTAAATATTAAGTTTGTTACGAAACCATGTAGTTTTTAGCGAATTCAGCTTTTCCAAAACTTATTTAAAAAATATATATATATATATATAAAAAAAAAAAAAAAAATTAAAATTAGCAGTAAATCAGTAAAAGCTATTACACAGCTAACGTATAATCTCATTCTATATTTCATTAAAAAGAGCATTTATCCTCGGTAAATAATCTGTGTGTATATTAGCGCATGCTCGCATATAAATCGCATAAGAA
Source organism: Dolichoris vasculosae (assembly GCA_018907195.1). Classification (NCBI taxonomy): domain Eukaryota; kingdom Metazoa; phylum Arthropoda; class Insecta; order Hymenoptera; family Agaonidae; genus Dolichoris; species Dolichoris vasculosae. The sequence continues at coordinate 16,958,191 of JACCHY010000003.1, forward strand.
ATCGATTATTAATAGAAAAAAATATTTACATAATACGGCAATTCCGTAAAGCGTCCGATCGATCGAATTGCTTTTCGAACGTCTCTACTTCGACTCCTCCGCAAGGAATAGAGCGATCGGATCACTACAACAGTTCAAGAATCGATCACAGATTTCGCCTTTCGATCAAGGTATCGTACATCGCTTCCTCAGAACTGCAGGATCTGGTTTATCCACTCGCGGAACTCGGAGATTCGCGTGTAGACTCCTGGTTGATTCGGTTCCGCGCAACCGATGCCCCAGCTGATCACTCCCGCGAGGACCCATCGCTTGTCGCGCTTCCTCTGGATCACCAGAGGACCTCCGCTGTCGCCCTGTGCACAAAACACATCGGTTTCAACGCTCTTTTATTTTTACCCTTTTGCCATCGCCGTTTAGAAAGGATAAATTATTTCTAAGCTGAACAACCACCGTTCAAAATTTGTACATTTTGAAAAGGAGGTTCCTAGGGAAAAATTTACCTCGCACGAGTCGAATCCTCCTTTCCGCCAGCCGGCACAGATAAAGATGTGAGGTATGTGCTCGATGTAACCAGCATTCCTGTACATACCCTCGCAAATCGAGTTATTTATCACCGGCACGGCAACTTCCTGTAGTACCGACGGCAGCGGTCCGTCTGCGAGGAGAAAAAGGATCAAAAAGATTATTTTCCACGACTGAGAAGGAAAAAGAGGACGAAGAAGAAGAAGAAGAAGAAGAAGAAGAAGAAGAAAGGAAAGTGCCTTCGCGGCTCACCTTCGTAAAGTCTGCCCCAACCAGTGACGAAGGCCGTCTGACCGACGTAGTCCTCGTCATCGTCGGGTACGCAAACCGGCAACACGTTCGGTTGGAAAGGCAACACAGGCTCGTAGAAACGCATCAGGGCCAAATCGAACTCGAACGTTCGCGGATCGAAGTTCGGATGACTCGCGACTATCTGAACCCTCCGCTCCTGGAAGCTGTAAGGTTCTTCCTCGTTGCCGAGGTCGTGCTCGCCGATTCGCAGGAGCAAGTCGCTCGGTAATACGCTGGAAATCGAAAAGCAATCCGTTTTTCATCCACGACCCGATTCACGATTCCTTTACCCTCGAACTTACGTACTTTTGGACGCAATGAGCCGCGGTGATGGCCCAGTTCTCGTTGAGAAGCGCCGCTCCGCACTTGTGCAGGTACGTCGAGGTTCGCCATTGTCGGAGCGAGATCTGCAACGAAATTAGAACGCGACCTTCAGAAAAAGCGAACGATCGTCCTCGAGAGACGAATGATTCATCCGCGCCTTGGATCGATAATTAAAACGAGGCGAGACGCGATGAGTTAAGTCGCTAATTTTAACGATGCTATGAAATGACAATGAAAATTCAACGAAAACTACGATCCTACTTTTTTTAGGCGTCCAATTAAATTCAATATTCGACGCTTTTCCTTATTTTTTCGTTCGTTTCGTTCATTTTCATCGATGCCCCGAATCATTGGTCGCGTTGCACCTGTCGAATTATAAATTACGAACGCGATTGGCTCGTGCAGCAAAAAATTTGGCGCCATTTCGCTCGAATAACGATCGGAGAAGCTTTGGAAATAGTAAATTGGAATTAGTAAAAATCTACCCGAACGAATTCTACCGTTAAAAAAATCCATGGCCGTAACGCGCAAGAGTAATCGTAATTTATTTCCACTTAAGGTCGTTTTAAAAACATCCGAGTCGTCGTCGCCGCCCGTCGAACGTTTCGTTGGTCGCTTCGAACGATCGACAAAAAAATAAAAAAACAAAAAAATATAAAAAGGACGAAAGCACCTTTCCGTAAGAGATAAAGTTTTTCCTTGTAGAACCGCGGAGAAAATGACATCTTAAACGTCTTAAACGTCTTAAACGTCGATAAAAGGAAATAAAGAATGCGCGTACGCGAGTTTTACCAGTCGGGAATTCGTCGAGATGAAAAGAAGCTTTATTAGGTACTTTACCTGCCAAGGCCACTTGCCGAACGTACTCCCGTCGCCTCCGACGATCCTGGACTCCGGGAAGAGTCGTCTCCCGCAAACTGCAAGTACAAACATTGTCGAGTTCATACCTTTGAGGAGATTCGCGTGTCTCATTGCGGCGGCCATGTTGGCGAACATGTGCCGCCATATAGTTACATCGGATCGAAGGAGAGGAACCGGTATAATTACTTTTTTATCGTCTGGATTCGCGGTAACATTTTTTGCCGGTTGTTCGCCCATCCTCGGTGCGAATGTCCTTTTTCACTCATTTTCCTGGATTTTTACCGATCGATACAGCCACTCGTTTATGCACGGATTTTAAGTACTTTCAGACCCTTTTCTTTTCGACCGGATCCATTCAACTTGGATCAAAGCGATCCTTCCAAAATCGAATTCGTATTTTCATATTGCGACATTTCAAGCGTGAGTCCTTCATTTTTAATATTTTACCCGGAAATTCGGTTCATCCGGATCAACGAAATTTAATAAGATTTGGTTTAATATTACGACGTTGGTCGCTAAATATTAAAAAGAAATGAATTTTTGTCTCTAAAAGATTCAACGATATAAAAATGTGAAATCGATGATAGCGTGGTCCTGATCGTATCAAAAAAGCTATAAAATTCTTTTGTAACTCGAAACTTATTATCCAAATGATAAAATATAAAAAAATAAACTTTTTTTGCTTAAATATTTATTTTTCAATGCTTATTTAAATATTTCAATTTTATACTCGTATATTTATTACGTAAAATATTTAACTAAATAATATTATTATTATCTTATTAAAATGAAAATACATTACAAAAAGTTGATTATATAAAGAGAAAAAAAGAATCAAATTACGTATATAATATACTATAATATGTACGGTAAAAACTAATTGATAAAATTTTGTATCAATGCTTTTAAAAATACAAGATAAATATGTAATTTAAGGAGACTGGTTCATCTTAAAATGATTGTAAAGTATTGTTTTTTATTACCGATAACTATTAAAAATACGCAAAATGATAAAGAATTTACGTTCGATAATAAAAAATAATAAAAACATACAATTTATTTACGCGGAGAGTTTTTAAAGCGTATACGTAAATCGTAAGAACATTTTCCATTGCATAAGATTGAACGGTCGAGTGATCTTGAATACTTGTAGTTATTAATAGAAGATTCTTATTTAAATGTAAAGAATATTGTGCCGTTTTCGCAAAACCGATAGCTGAACATAAAAATGATGAACCCGTGAAATAAATTATTACTGTTTTAATTTTAAATACATTCGCGCGTAAAGCCAACGCAAATCTAACAATTTATTACTATTAAACATCGATGTTTCATTTTATTTCCGATTCGACTCGTTCTTCTTTTTATTGGTAATTGTGCCTGGATGCGATGCACAAGGTGAAAACGAGGGTTAACTAAACTAACCAAACGAATGCTTACCTTGTTTGAAACTGGACATGTTTATAGGAACGAAAGGAGGTTCCATAAATTCTGGAGATACTGTGACGGTTGCCAGAGTTGATAACGTATCAACGTACGTCGTTGATTGGGTGGTGACCCGTTGAGTTGTCGTTGATGTTGTTGACGTTGTTGACGTTGTCGTTGTTTGTTTCGATGTTGTACTCTCCGAAGTTGGTTTAACTGAAAATCCAAGTTTAGAGCTAATCTATGAGCCTAATTTTTATTACAACGCGTATGACGTAAAAGTAATGTTTAGTCGTTAAGAATTTAAGTTTTATTTTAAAAAATCCTTGATTTTGTTTTATACGTTAAAGTCTTTATTCGAATACTAGAAATTAATTACTTTTATATTTATAGGTATATAAATTTGTATTACTTATTTAAACATGTTTAAGGAATGTTTAACATTTATTAACGCATACATTTATAGTATAAATTTGATGAATATATTTATATCAATTATTTTATGCTTAGTGTATTCACTTCGAAAAGGTTTTCAAAAGTATGTTTTTTCAGATTTATATTATTATAGTATGGTAATACGATACTTATTGAATTTTTTGTTCTAAAAATTACTAGAAAGATTTTATATTACCTGATTTTAAAAAATGTGCTTTTGCATAGAAATTATTATAAGAGCGTGAACATTGAATTTTTATTTAAAAATAATTTTAATCAATACAATATATTGAAGTCTTAATTATTGATAATAAATAAAATTAACAAAAAAATACATTTTTATGTCGATAGTAGTTACTTGTATACTATCGAAATATGTACAATTTATGGGATTTATTTTTTGTCATATCGAATGCTTTATTTATTTTAGTAAAAAAAAAGCTACTAAAAATTACGGAAATATATTGATTTTATCTATTAAAGTACTTATAAATTATTTAGAATAAATAATTTTAGTATTTTTTGTAAGGAAATATAATTTTTAACAATTACTTTAGAACCACAAATTCAACGATTATGCGGTTAATTATGATTAATTTTTTTTCATTGAACCATTACTATATTAATATATAAGCTATTAAAAAATCATTATTATTAAATTTAAATTTTAAATTTTGTATAATTTAATAAAGTTGTAAGAACATTAATTTAATATTTATGTATGCCTGTGCAGAAAAGCTGAAGAATCTTTAGATAAAAATTATCTTGTCATCCGTAAATCCCTAAAAAGACAGATCATTGAACTTTAAATTGTGTTAATTTATTTGGATATCGAAAACAATCGCTCGAATCGTGACTAAAAGAACTTTGCTTCGTTAAAAAAAAATTGGTAACGGAACCCAACAGAATACTAAGAAAAAATCACTTGAAGACTAAATAAAATTTGCATAATCTGTTATAATATCGTAAAAGAAAATCTATTATCTTTTTTTGAATGAAATTTAAATAATACTATATCAAACCCCTTGTGACGATATTAGAGGTAATTTAAAAAGATGTACACGCGCAAGTTAAAAAATAAATTTCATATTTGTCAACGAAGATAATTTGTATGAAAAATAAGCGTATTTACGAGAAAGAAATTAAAACATTTTCTGAAAATTGAAAATGATAAAGTTTTTAGAATAATTTTTGAATAGGAGTAAAAAATAAGCAAATTCAAGTTGGAAAAAGAAAAAGAATTAATTACCGAATATCTTATTCGTATTTACAGTTTTTAAATCAAGAATACAAAGTATCATATTACAATCCTACGAATAATATGAAAGTGAAAAACTCTACTTTTGAAGATCTTTTTTTTTTGGTGGATACACTTTAAGTAAATTGACTTATGTTTATACACATGTAAGTACATAATTTTATTCGATAATATTTAACTTTATCTAATATTTAACTGTCTAAAATATTGAAACATAAAGTAAATAATTAATATACTTTCATTACTAAATTTTTAATTCTGCTAGTCTTATAGAAAAATATAATTATCGTATATTAATTTTTTACGAAACAACAATTTATTTTACGATATATGTAATTAAAATATAAAAATGAAAATAAAATATGATTACATCCTTATCGAAACTTAAATAATATTATAAATGCAATTCTTTTTTAATTTTTATCTGTAATACTATTTATTTATTCAAATAATCGTTTTATAGATTTATTAACAATTTAAATATAATGTAAAGTTATTTTAATTTATGAGATTTATCGGCGTTACTTTTATATATAAAATTACTTTTCCTCGGTAATTTAATTTATTTTAATATACCACTCTATTGCTTTAATAACGCATTTATACAACTTGGAAAATTATACCATTATGAAAATTTAGAGATGAAGTAAATTGTGCAAGTTTTCATTACATTATATATCTGTATTAAATTCTTATCGTTAATTATTAATCAAATTTTAGTTAATTTTACCGAAATAATTATTAAAATCTTTGAATCACATTTTAAATTATTTCCATGCATTGTTTACAGTATACATCAATTTGTAAAAAAAAGTTTCGAAAATGTAGATAAAATAAACTTTCTACATTGTAACAAGTAAAATTTGCATCAAAGTTGATATACATATCGTATTTTAAGACTCGAATCGAATACGTTAAAATGGTCGATTTTAACGTAGAAACAAGTCGTAAAAATGTTTGTCGAAGGAAAATTCGTTTTTACAAACAAATATTTCTTTTGTTAATAATAGTAATTTGGACAATTATTATCTCTAGTCTATATTCTTTCATCAAATGAAGTATTTATCCGACAAAGTTTCTTTTTATTCGAATGCTCAAGATACGCGATGCATCGAACAAAAATATCAAAATAACCGTAATTTATTCACCAGAAAAAGAAAATCGACCGCATAATTCAGCTCGAACATCTTGTACTCTTTTTTTTTTTCGAAGCGATGAAAGTATCGATCGTTGCTCGAGGTGAATTATTACAACTAGGATATTACATCAGATTCTTACCTGAGATAAGCGGAACCTGTGTCGTGGATATGGCCGGTTTTATATCCAAATAGACCTGCGAGTCGAATTTATCGGTGGTGGGTGATTGTATTATTATCCAACCGTCGAGCGACGTGATTGGATTCCAGCCTGTTTCCGTAGTTTCTGAAATTATATAAATGCTATCATTTCGGTGTAATTTTACATAAATGTTTTCGTATTGGCACTATTTTTTCGTATTCCCTCGTCGCTTTTCAAGATATAACAAATTTTTAAAAAATATTTACGATCACGCGTTAATTATTGAAAAGATGGAACAATTAAAAATTTCAGTTATCGGTGATTTCGTTTCAAAACGTAGATTATTCATCGCGTTCGTCGCTCGAGAAATATTACGCTATTAATTTAACCGCAGTTTTTAACCCTTAGAATAAGTTGCTCGACGAGAAAATATTTTTTCTTGGATTTTTAGCCGTGATTCCCGTGAAAAAATGTGAAATAATCTCTTTGCTTCTAATTTCATAGTTTCTTACAAATTTTTCCAGCTCGCGGATATCAATTAATTTTTTTCCCCGCAAGACAAAAAATGCAATCTTATATCTCTCGGGAGGATTAAAGGCAATGCGAAAAACGTTGTCGAGTAGTGATAGGTATACAATTAACTTAGGAATGCTGCAAAGTTATCGCGAATAAAATGTTGAAAAGAGTTAAAAGTACAAAGTGAGACAGCGACAGTCGGAGAAGCGAACGGAGACGGAGATATTTACGAGAACGAGGATGATGATAGCGTCCTACGGGAGAAAGAGAGAAAAGGCGAATGAGTAAGAGAGATTACGGTGGATTGTAAAACCGTTACGTCTCAGCCCAATAGTATCGCGACCTGCTTGCTTTGCATTATTTCTTTTATTTTTCCTCTTGCCAGAATCCAGGGATTCCGAGCTCGTTAAATGCGTTTTCATGCCTTTTAATGCCTTTCAATGCCATTAAAGCAACAACAAAACCATCATATTTCCCCCGCTGATATTTCACTAATTAATTTACCTGGTGCGATCGACGAGTACTCCGGATTTTTAGTGGCACTTTCGACTTCGTCGGTGAACGATGTCCAGGTAACCAATCCCGGTGTCATGGTTGTCTGCTCGGTCTCGTTAGTAAATTTGTCGGTGCCAGTGTCGATTTCGTTGGAAACCGTTGTTCCCGTCAAAGCGATCCAAGGCGGAGTGGTCGCATTTTTTGGACTGGTTGTCAAAGTACCAAAAGACGGAGACACCGTATGAAATTGCGCGGTGGAGGAAGGTATTTTGAATTTGGTGGAGGCGCTCGTAGACGCGCTCGTAGACGCGCTCGTCGAGGGAGTGGTGATCTTGAAAACGGTGGTCGAGGGTTGTTTGCTCGGTGCCACCGAACTGGCAGTCGTGGTGCTTGTTTTGATCGTCGTATCGATGTCGGAGGCGGTCGTAATTTTCGAGGAAGAAGGAGCAGACGTCGTGAGCTTGAACGAAGTCGCGGTGGTCGGATGAGTAGAAATGGAGCTTGTTACATTTCTCTTAGAAGTTGTAAACGTCGGTCGTCTGATCGTGGAGGCGATCGTTGGCCTTTTGGCGGTTGTTACGGGCTTAGCCGTAGACGTCGTTAAAGGTCTTTTTGTCGTGGAAGGCCTCTTAGTGGGTATCGTGGTCGAAGGTTTTTTAGTAGCGTTCGTTGTTATCATCGAACCCGTAATAGTAGTGCCAGCGTAGGTTCCAGTGGAGGGAAGAGTAGTAGCTTTCGTGGCGTTGGGAGTCGCGCTCGAATTGGCGAGTTTCGTAGAAGCAAACGTGGTGGAAGTGGTGCTCGTGGTCGTGGTCGTGCTCGTGGTCGTGCTCGTGGTAATCCCGGGTCGTCTGTGTACCGTCGAGGATGGGGGCCTTTTGGACACGATGGGTCTCTTGGTGGTAACCTTGGTGGGTTTCTTGGTGGTCGTGGGTTTTCTCGTGTTGAACGGTTTCAGAGTTTCCTCGACGTCTTTGTAAGTTACGCTCGTGGCGGCGGTGGTCGTGGATGGTCGACCGCTGGTCTCGGTGACGAGGGTCGAGGCTCCCGTGGTTGCGTTCCTGGGGGGAAATCTCGTGACGGAAGTAGTTTTTGCCGTTGTAACGAAATTGGAAGTGGCGGTGGGTCTCGAGGACTCTTCCGATAAGGATGTCTTGTGAGTTACGGACGTGGAACCGGTGCTCGAAACGTTGCGATGAACCGGGGGGAAGAAGCCGGGCCTCGAGATACTCGATACATCGGGTTTGATCGTGTTCCCCGTGGTAGAGACGGGCCTCTTGGTGATCCCGAGGGTAGCGTAAGGTTTCTTGCTGGTGACGGAAGATAAGGAAGGTCTCGTCGGGAAAGACGCGGAGGAGGTTAAAGTTGGCTTTGGCCTTTGAGTAACGCTCGGTCTGTGCGTTCTCTTGGTGGTGGTGGTGGTGGTGGTGGTGGTGGTGGCGGCGGTGACGGAGGTGGTTGGCGGTACGGTTGGTCGTTGATCGGATGCATTTTGTACGGTCTGGAAGGTTGAAAGTCTAATGGATTCGGTGGTAGATTCGGCGATGATGGGCTTCTTCGAAGAAATCTTGGAGGGTTTCGTTTTCGTTTGATCCGCGTTTTTCAAGGTGGTGGTCTCGGTTCCTCTGGTCGTCAAAGACGCGGTTGGTCCACTCGTCGCGGGTCTCGTCGCGGGTCTCGTCGCGGGTCTCGTCGCGGGTCTCGTCGCGGGTCTCGTCGTGGGTCTCGTCGAGGGTTTCGGCTTGTCGACGTTCCCGGGAATATCGTTGCTCTCGATCATATGAGTCGTGGTGGTCGTGGCGAACGGTTTTGGCAGCGACAGCGGATTGTCAACGTCGATCGTGTTGTCTTGAGGAAAGATATCGTGTTCTCCGTCTATTCTGCAACAGCTTCCGAAATAAAAGCGATCGATGCAGGTCCCGAGATGCGTGCCGTTCGCTTTGGCACAGGTAAAAGCGAACATGCATACTCCGGTTTCACCCGTTCGCCGCGATACACATGGCAAATGCCTGATGTTCCTCCCAGTTCCTAAACAAAACGGAAAGTTGTTTTAACGATTGTAAATATTGGCGAAACGTTACATTGTTTACGTGCACTTAATAATAAGTTTATCGTTGCGCATTTTACGAGCGCTTTTTTTCCCTTTTAATAAAGAGAAATAATTTTACGTTGTTAAATCGAATACTAATAATTACGTTTACGTGATAAAATATTAAAATCGTTCTGGTGGATATGTTATTGTATCCAATCACGACTGCCTTTATAAAGTTATATAATTCTATATATATATATTCTCGTATAATTAAATGGAACTGCGCTTGAAATTTCTTCTTGTATAAATTTGTATAATTCGTGTATACGTTTGTTATCGATTATCCACCAAGATACGTTATTTCGCTTATATTTTAATAACGCGTGCTGTTATTTTTGACTATCCACGAATGATTTGTATTCGCGATCGTTTACGATTGTACGATCGATGTAAAATATAATGCAATAATTTTATAAAATAAATATTTTTTTATCGCTGAATACGATACATTGCGCGTTCGATTGATTATAATCTTTTTATACCATGAATATAAGCTTACAGTTTTATGAAGTACTTGTACCGAGTAAATATTTAAGCTTCGGAGCCGTAGACAACAAAACAATAAAATAGATCGATTCGTAGTTTTATGAGTTTACGAGAATTACCCGATCGCTAAAGACGAACGCGAACGGACAGTTTTATCAGATTTATAATATTACGGAATAATATATATATATATATATATATATATATATATATTTGAATTGCATCGTCAACGATTTTATACGAATGAATATAAAAAACGAATAGATAAGGAAGCTAAAATTAATTATAATAGAAACTTGTCTCTTCGCGTTAAATTTTAACGAAATGTCAATTACCATTATTTTATTATTACATTTTTTTTAATAATAAAATAATTTTATTTTTCATTTTAAGTAAAAATTATCGATTAAAACGATATCAAAATTGATTTCTAATTACGTAAGAAAAATATACGTAGTCGAGTATCTAACTTAATTCATAGTTTCAAATTAAAGAAAGAATACGTTTAATTATATTTCGTATAATAATTTGTTATTAAATTAAAAAATAGTCACTGTAACGTGAAAATTGGGTGAATAAATTAACTATGCACGTACAATAATTTGCTTGAATTTTTGATAAACCGATGCGGATAAAAATTAGGACTCGGTTGCGTTTTACATTTCACAATAACAGATGAAACGATAAAAATTAATTTCCCGCAAGAAATTATTACGAGAAACTTTTACAAAGAGATCAGTTTTTATTTTCGGTTGGATAAATCAATTTTAATCCAATTTTAAATAATATGAAACATTTTCATTATCCATCGTTTCGCAAAACATATTAAACTTCTTTATAAAAAATTAGTTTTATATCGGAGTTAGTATATCACTCGCGTACGAAGTAGAGAGAAGCTATCGAATGTTACGACTGAAATTTAACTGTATATAATGTAATTTCGCGCTCGAATCACGTTTCAACAACACTTTATGCAGACTCATTAGTCGTAGTCTAATTTATGTCTCAACCATAATATCGATACGTGTATGCGTGGCATAGATTCCGTCGTAAAAATCTACGTTCCTTCGTTCGACATAATTTTGATCGACGGTGAAAGATTATTTTTTAACGATTGATTTATTTTGAAAAAGAAGAAAAAAGAATACTTTAAGAAAAACCGATACGTTATTATTTCACCACATTAAAGCTCGATTCGAATGTTCAAACATCTTAAACATTTTAAACATCTCGTTTGGTCTTATATATTCGAACGTTTCCTCGTCGCGTTCTCGAATACGAATTTTAAGCAAAGGCTCGGTGTCGGTAACTGCAAATAATTTCAAGTCGCGATCGCGCCTACGATATGTATTATATCGTAAGAACTTTTCCATCTACTCTGTTTCCCCGCTTAAACGCATTTTCGGACACATGGAGGATTGGAGGATGCGTCCACCTTCGAGCGAAACGCGTCGATTTTTATCCGCTAGGTGTCCGCGTTATTCGTAAAAAAAAAAAGAAACGGCACGAGAAGTGCAAGGAGCATTCGCTATCCGTAGAGGAACGAATTAATGTTAGCCAGAACTCGGGATCGGTGTACCGTTAAGTTTGGATGCACGAGCTTGTTGCCCGTGGAGAAAAGTAGGTCACAGCGGAGCCTAATGTCCTCTCTAAGGTTTATCTTATTTTGTAGTTAGTCACCTCGCATAATTACGTTTCTTTTTCTATTCAAATTCTCTTTATTTTCCCGAGTTTTTGCTTTCCTTTCGATCGGATCGCAGCAAAGTCGCCGGACACATTCCTAACTGCCAAGTACCGTGAAAATCAAAGTCGAATGTCTTGTCGCGGTTCGAAACGATTTTACACCGAGTGAATGCCCAACGACCGAGTATCCTCAATCTAATATAGACTTTCCGCACGATTCTCGATCATAAAAATGTGTTGTTTTTTTTTTTTTTTTCCCTCTTCCGTTGAATTCTCGACGACGAATAATTATATGCAACGTTCTCGGTATCTTAACGAGCTTGGCTCGAATTTTTGAATTGAAAACTGCCGTCGATTTTAATTTGAAATCAATTTGATCGATGGCTGGGGAATGATTAATATTCCAATGTTAAATTATTGGAAGATGTAGTGTGACTTTGACTTTGCGAGTTTCGGTGAATAATTCGCAACGCGATTTTAACGATTCCAGAAATACAATCCACTTTCGAACATTTCCAACACTTTTTTTTACATTGATCAATGTAATCGAATCGACGTTGCGCGTTCGTTGGTACATCGGTGGTACAACTTTGGTTTTTCAACGAGCGAACCATCATTTTTTAACGTTACGGGAATAAACATCGCGTTGATTGGGATTTGTAATTAAAAAATTTTTTTCCGTGCGTAGCGATTAAAAATGAAAAAATTCCGTAAATGAAATACGTGGAAGATAAATGATCTTGAAATCTATTAAAAAAATATTATAAGCATCTGTACCGTATACCTATATTATATTAAGATAAATCATTTAATTATGAATAAATTAAAATCAAGATAATTCTATGTCAAATCGTTTAGTCGTTATAGACGAAGGAACCGTTAACTGAAAACTGTTTTTGTTAATATATGCAAAATATTAGAAAACTCACCTAGTTATATACTTTAAATAATTTACTTCCTCATATTCGAAGTCTACGCAGCCGTTAAAAGATAGATTTTGGTCAAGCTCCGAGAAATGCTTCCGACGCTAAAACACGATACGCTGTTAATCTATTCTCGTAGATTCTTGGACATCGGATTTAATATATCACGCGAAATCTGTTGGTTACTTCCGTGATAAAATGCGTGTTAAAAGAAAAAAAAAAAAGAAAAAAGAACTGGAGAAGAAAAGAAACCAAGGTAATCGTTTCTGAATTTAGAAGTATAATGGTTTAAACTCGAATATTTTTTAAACTATCTATGACACACTTATGGTAGCACTGGACGAGTATTGTTTTAAATCGTTGAGTTGTCTGCTCGCGTTATTTATATCGTTTTATTACTTTTTATATGTACATCTCGCGGTTAGAAATTTTTCTATAAGAGTGTTTCTCTTTTTCTTGTTTCTCTCGGTGCTAACTCTTGGAAATTACGGTAAGCACACTAAAATTTTAAATACGCGCGATTCTAAAAAAGCTTTAAAAGTAAAAATATAAAAAAAAGAAACGAGTATTAGAAAACGGCGAGTTGTTTCCGAGTCGTGAAATATCACACGCGTATATTTTGATTTCTGAGATTTCATCGAATCCTTCCAAAGATCGTCGGTCGCCGTTCTCTTTAAATCGTTACAAATTTTTTTTACGAAGCCGACCGTTAGATATTTATAACCGTGGTTGATTGTTTCGATATCAAAACATATTCGCTGCGATACGTTTGTGGGTTAGTTGGTCATCACCTACTAAGTACCCAAAAATCTCCTTCTAATTTTGCATGCGAAGAATGTATGTTAGCGGAAGTGTAATATGAGTCACACACCGAGGAAGAAAGTATATAGTACGTCGGGCGTCGTCGAGTGGAAAAATCACGATTAGAATGTTTGTCGATCAACGTGACACGACCTGACATGGAATTCCACTGTCACCTGCACTTTACCTAATTCTTTTCGTGTTCGAGGAAGACCGGGAAAACTAAAAGCATTTTAAGTTTTATTGTCCGGGACTTGCGAGACTTGTGTTTTCGGGAATGTTTCCGAACTTTTGTAAAAGATTAAACGAATGCGTCGACGTTTCCTCCCGTGTACTTCGTTTCTTTACATCTACACTCGCGATTTATCCTTCCAGAGGTTTTTAGCGTATTAGAGATTTTACTTACGATTACCCGGAAATTTTAGCGATAATTTACTTTTTACACAGATTTTATGTCGTTATAATAAAATTTTAATCTTCCGATAATAAAAGTTTGATTAGCAAAAGTGAAACTAGATTGTCGTCGAGTATTAAAGGTATTTAATATAAATCATTTTCGAGTCGATATTGTTTTCATCGTGTTGAAAGATTTCTTTCTTGTAGTTTTCAATTCGTTTTTACTAATATTTGACTCTCAAGTTCGTTTAAGAGAGACAAATTTAATTCGATCGATACGTAAATTTTTCGTGTTTACATTTGAAATACGAATCGGTACCTAAAAGTAAAATTAGTTATTCGGATCGTTGATGAGATAAATTATTCTTTATGCACTGGTAAATAATGTTCGAAAATTTCAGTTACAACATAATTTGATCGAAAATTTTTCTTACTGTGTGCAGTATATTAATTTATAAAAGAATTTAGATAATTATTTTAAGAGTAAATTTATAGATTCGAAACGTAATTTTTCTTATGGTAGTAGCAGAAAATGATAATTAAAATCTAATCAAGTTAAGACAAAATAACTGTAGTTTGTGATACACTATATTTATAAAAAACATTATGCTTTATTACTTATTCTTTTTTATTTTGCTTGTTAAAATCATAATCAAGGCTATTTCTTGATTTTACTGCTTCAAAAATATTTGAAATATTCAGTTTTTGTTGATTTTTATTACTTCGATAATATTTATTACTTTAATAATTTCGTATAACCTTTTGATAATATATTTTTATCGAGTAATTATAAGATTTTGTAAATAGTTTCTAAATAAAATTATAGTCTAAAATTAATTTAATGACATTAAAAATTAATAGGTATAGGATAAATATTTTTTTACGTTAATTGAATGCTGTAATAATGATAAATAAAGTTATACCGTTAATTAAAGGTAGACGATAGGATAAATAATTTATGCTTTAAAATCATTTATACGTCGAGATAAATTTTCTATTTTAATTTTTATACTTATTTATAATAAAAAATTGCTATTTAGAGTATAAACTTTACTAATAATAAAATGTGTACGAAGTAAATAAACATTTTCCAGAACATTTTAAGAAAACTCTTATTAAAAAACAATACTATAAAAATGCCAATCAATTTATAATAAAATATTTCTTTTAATTTATATAACATTTTACTATCAAATTAAAAATAAATAATTAAACTTTTTTCGAATGACGTTAAATTAGCGTTATAAGAATATTGATTTTAAATAGAAATTTAAAATAATCATTATTTCTAAATGATTTATATTTCGTGATTTATGATCTCGTTTATTTATTATGTTGTTATACTTTATTACTATCCTTATATCGACAATCTTATTTTCAAGTACTAATCTATATTCAACAACTTTTTTAAACATAAAATTTTTTAACAAATTAAACAAACTTGAAATGGAATTTTGTTAATTTATAAATTGATCGATTCTAAATTGATTTTATTTTAACGTTACGATGAAATATGTTGATCATAATATTCGTATATACATATAAACACATTAATATACAGATATCGTTAAGACTAATATCTTAATGTAGTTGGGAAAGATATAAAACACGAAGTTTACAGATTTTTTAAACATGATTTCTAAGTATAATCACGTACTAACATCCGAATTCTTCGAACAGCCTTTGTATTTTACCTTTATTCACAGTTAGAACCGTTATCTTGGTTAATTTGAATACATTGAGATTAAAAAGAATTTAGAATTAAGACAAACGTCTTTAAAATGACAAGACAAAATCGATCGAAACGAAAACAGAACAAAGGAATAATGTAACAACGAAACATTACATTATGCGTTCGGATGCTGTGATTTGTGATACCATTAAATGCCATAAATAGAGCGAGACCTTGAATTTTAAAAGTCGTTGGGCGATATTTTACAATAGTCGTATATTTCTTTAAAAGGATTATTAAATTTTCATCGCTAAGGTTAAATATCGATCCATTAAAATATCTTAACAAATATTCATAAAAGTGAAATAAAAATATTCAAACAATAATAATAATAATAATTTGTTAAAAAATTGAAAAATCAATTTTCGAACCGGCACAATACATAAAATCTAATCGCACGGTTCGAATTTCAGGGAAGTAAAAAACGAACTTTTTTGAAAAAATTACCTCCGCGTCTTTCGTCTCTCGTTTATTTTTATTACTCGTTAAAGATAACATATTTTATGTCTCATTTATTAATTTTTCAAGCTCAAAATCACGACTATAAACTCGTAAAAAGCAATTAAGAAATGCCTCTCGAATATTTCAAAGGTAGGATCAGGCGTTAGCTGTATTACACCAGCAACCATCGATCCAAACACCAAAAAAATAACAATAAGGTATACAGACGGAATAAAAAGAAGTCGGTATTCGGATGGTTCTTCGGTCTCCCGAGAAAATTTATGGCTACCGCCGATAAAGAATGACTCCTGAGGTAGAACCGGAGGCAGAATCGGAGGCAGGCGGACCACGTGTTTATCCAAGCCGAGTACTCGGAGGTTGACCTACTTCTGGAGCATGTAAAACTGACCGGTCCGCCCACTTTGACAATGCAGGGGTCAATGTCGTGGCCGCTCTTACCCACTCGAACGATCCTACGCTTCGCTCGCGGAATCTGGTGTTTCTTTCGTACACGAAAGAATCGTATCACGAGCTGTAATTGCCCGGAGGATCGCGGTCGTGCATTTTGGATTAAGGACGTCGGTGCAACGCTCGTTAAAGGACTTCTTTCAAAGACTCTATCGCGCGCGGAAATTATAGGTCGAAAGGAATTTCGAGATATACTCTACAGGAGTCGGACGACAGTCGACGAGAGAGTTTTAAAATTCTGATTTTTACGACATCTTTCCCACAGGATCGTGTGAGCGTATAAGTGGATAGGAAAAATCCAGTCTGGGTAATATCGCGAGTCTTAATAAATAAAATCTCTTGTTAATAATAAATACACACTCAAATTTAACAATTTTCGTATAAAAGTTTCGAGTTAAGCCTCGTAAATTTGATGAAAAACTACGTTCGAGTTAGTAAAATTGAGCTTTTAACTCGGCAAATGAATTTTACTTTAACGTAAATTCCGCTGGATGTTAAATAATTGGTAAATCGTTAGAGTATCGAAACTATAATAATAGAGTTCGCGATCGATTTCTTAACACATTTTACAATACTCGTAACTTTTTTATTCGAGATTTGAGTAATCCAGTAACCGGAATGTATCGTTGGTAAAAATCTCCGACGAAAACAAATGCCAAAATCTATTATTTCTTTCGATCGGTTGCCTCTCGTATAAAAATTGAAAATTATTTCTCGTCTTACGTCTGAAAATCGTATCGGTAGTAAAGAGGAATCGGTAAAAGCAACGCATATAAATATTGCATAATTTATTACATCCAGCGTATATTTATAAACCAGTAAATTACGATAACTCGTTGAAAAAACTGCTTTAAATATAGAACTATTACGTAGAAAGTATAGCTAATGAACCTGTTATTATCGAATAATAAGGTATGCTTACGTTTTTATCGCAATAAATAGGAAACTCTAACCGCCATATGTTGGACAGTGGATGTGCTCTTACTTTTTTGTAAACGATTTTTTGACACTTACATTGATTTGCCTATGAATAAATAAGCCGTTACTCGCGTTTAGCAATTTACAGGAAAAGAGGCAATGTAATCGTAATGGTAACGTACAAGCTTTTATGCATCCTGTTTAACGGTTTCGTGCGTTGTTCTCGGTTCCTCTAGTAAGACGTTACTTAAAACAAACACGTAACATTGAATTCTTTCTTTTCGCGTTGTTGGAACGAACCGTCCAAGTAAAAACCATCCTTTAAAATAGTTGTGGATAATAATCGAAGGAAGTTTTCGAGTCGGTTTTTCTTCTCGCAAAATACACCGACCAAGTGTGCATTAGAATTAACCTCGAACGAGAAAAGAAAGATATTTTTTAACGCTGCGAGACAACTTCGTTTGCACACTTTCGTTTATAGATTCGCGTTGAATTAAGTAACGGTATAATGAGTATTCGTAGTAACAGAAGAAGAAGAAAAATAGTCGAACTCACCTCCAGTAAGGAACTGCGGACCGAAAACAGGACTGGCGAACGTTAGATGATACAGCAGGAAATTACTAACGAGGACGATGGCCCGAAAATGTCTGTGACGTTGCCTCATCTGAAAAGATGAAATATCGCTATGAAAATTCGTGGAAGGATCGCGAATTTTATCCATCGGTGCATTATCTTTTAACGTTCGGCTCCATCCGTTTAATAAGCCATTGTTACATTGTGCTTCAGACCCGATACGATTGTTCGGTTGGGTACGCCGACTCCCAGTGAAGCAGGGATTCAACGATCGTACGAGTGTTCGCGTCTACAAGGCTAAATCTTTACCTGAGAACCTTCCCACGGGATGGGCGAATCCCCTTGCATCGCTGCTGGTCTGGTGGCTAAGCGAAGTCATGCTGTAATTACGCGGTTCAAGGCCAGACTGCTTAAACGATTTTCATTTTTTTCTTTTTTCGAGGTACTCTACTTACCAGATATATCCTATAATACGCAGACGATTCCGGCTTGTTTTATTTTCAGATTTATCGCGTCCTTAAACTTACGTGACTCGACGCTTCGTTTAAAACGACGAATAATGCGAAATACGCGTTCTTGTAAAATGGATAAATGTTTCTATTTACTTTCGATTCCGAATTAAAATAATGGCCAACGAGATACGTAATATCTTTTCGATAATCAAGATGGGAAAATTACGCTGTTAAATAAATATTATCGAACTTCGATTAATTGTTAAATACACGTGTCCGACATTTAACGTGTTTATAAATATTTTGATCAGAAATGCACGGTATAAATTTTAGTCGATCGATTTAATGGAAGCATTTGACTTTTGTAACCAACGATCGATAAAATATTATTATACCGAGAGGCAAAAGTTTTTGTTTATTATAATGCAATATACGTGTTTAATTACATTATTTTAATTATATCGATTTGTTAAGTTAATCTTATACATAATATGTCTGCTTAATTTACGAACTATTTAGTTATCGTTAAAAACCGAATATGATGCGATTAAATATTTTATAGCTAATAAAAATACCTAAATTATATACTCCTTTATCGCATTTCAATTTTTATTTCGTATGTTTTTTAATTAAAATCTTTTTGGATTTTGATTTTGAATAATCAAATTTTATTATCGAATAATAAACGAATTTAAATATTTTATTACGCAAGTTTTATTTAGAATTAATTGCAAATTATTATCGGATTTCTTAGGTCGACAAAAATCAAACGGTAAGTATATTATCCACGAAAAACTAGATCTTGGTGTTTTTGTAAAACCGATTTAAATACTTAATAAATAGTAAGTACAAGGAAATTACAAATAATATTTAGAACCGGTTAATTAGTAACTCTTAGCAACGAAATTAATAAAAATAATAACGTATCAAGTAATTTTCGTTTAAAACTTTTTTCAATAACTTACACAATAATACAAAATACAAATGGCAAATGTATTATCTAGACAAACTCTATACTTCGCGTATTAAATATAAATGATACAAAACACTTATTATCTTAGTAGGGTAACTTCCATTTCATAAAAAATATATGTTTAAGTTGAAACTAGTACTCGAAGGTAAGTTACCAATTTTATTTCATAAAACTTCTATAATTCTGTAACTGTGTGCAAATAATGTAAATAATACAATATAATTTCTATAGTAAGTTCTATACTTATTAGATAATTGCCTCTACGTGTTCCAATACGTATAATTTATATTTGCATAAAAATTTAACGAAGGATATTTACTCGTTGTATACTAAATTTAAACGTTTGTATTAAATGTGCATATATGCATAATTTATATGCATACATTACCAAAATTACAGATTGAACCCAGTTTAAATTATTGCTATTCTATGTAATCTATTTCTATAATAGAATCCCGAAACTTGTTGTATACAAATTAAACTATTACATAATAAAAAAATAAACAAAGTCATATAATTATTTTACGACTATAATTTTATTACACGTATCATTTTTAATCGCCGTTGTTAACTTGTCACAATTGCATAGCAAAATGATTTATGCTTGTTTATTTAAAACTTTTTATATATACTTATTTAATCAAGTTTAAACATCAATGAATATATTCGACGAAGTCTTGAAATTATTACGTACAATCATTTCAGAAGTCATAGATTGAAACCGTATAAATCTAAGTTTATCGATCATCGGTGTAAATTTTACGAATAATTTACGCACGAAGTTCAAAATTTGATACAAAGTTTTGTATCCGTTTAATTGTTGTTAAGATTGATTATCATCCACAATTAGTTTATATGCGAAAAAAGAAATAGATCGGTTCAAAGTTGTTACGTTGAAAGTTTTATATATCCGCAATCAACAACAATGTAAAAATTAATAAAGTATTTTCGTAGCGTCGATTCATAAAACCAAAGATATAAAAAGATTTATTTTCTTATGTGAATGTCGCTATTTCTCCATAAAAATACTCGGCTTTACTCAGTTTATGGAAAACCAAGGAGGAAACGATATATAAACAATAGTTTTATAGATCACTCGGAAAACTTCTAAAAAAATTTCAATAAAATTTTTTGGCACCGACGAAAGTTCTAAGACTCGATCAATTGTCCTACTCTCTTTACCGATATAAAGGATATTCCAAGGTATCCGGTAAAATGAAACGCACCACACTTTGTCCGTAGGCAAAGCCAATTTCAGGTCTTACGGTACCACTGTGAACATAATTCGACCTCCGCGCACATACGACTCGAACTAAGTCAGATTAAACTACAAAGTGGCCTAGCGATTGTTTCTCGAAGACAAACACTTGGAAGAAGTAAGAATTTATGAAGAACCAACGGCGAGTGAAATGCTTTTCGAGTTCCTCGCTTACAATGATGAATGAAAGAGGGACGAAGGAGTTAAGAACTGAATAAGAACTGTGCAAGGGGAAAATAACGAGCCTCTACCAATTGGACCAACTTTTGCGTCTGCAAAAGTGCTTTTACAATTTTACTCTGCTTCGAGTATTGTATTTAAAGTCATTTCGAATCAAATATGCGTGAGAAGGAGACGCTTTTAACGGGAAACATCCAGTAGGAATTTAACGTGAAATTACTATACTTAATTAGATCATGTACACCACCGGCATTAAAATTGATGTACGTCAACTCTAGAATCCGAAACAACTACTAAATATTATAGTACGAAATATCACTGTAATTTTGTGAACTCGTTGCTTTATCTTTCGAGTTGCTTTGTTAGATAAAATAAATATTATAACGCAACGATGATAATAATTTTCTTTTAAAGCGTAAAAATAATTGCATTTCTAATGTAAACCAACTCGAGGAATATTATTTTAATTATAAATCTCGTTTGCTTTCGTTTTAATTTGTAATATTCCTGAAATATCGTAACCGTTGATGAACATTTTTTGTTTTTTTTTTTTTTTTTTTTTGAAGAAGAAGAAGAAGAAGAAATATAGCTAATCGGTTGACGCACACTATATTTAATGACTTCTTGTTTATGTACTTTTTAAACAAGCTGCTATTATAGAAATTAGCTTTATACACTTTGAATTAAGAATAACTTTTCGCTCCGCTGAAGTTGAAAACTATTCTTAAAAAAACAGTCGCGTTTAAAGTTTGCACTTTAAATTTGTTAGCTCTTATTCAAGGAAAGTAATTTTTTATGCGAGTGATTTCATCGGTGAAGTCGATATAATTTCGCCTTACAAATTAATAAAAATCTTTATTTTCGATTTATTTCATGCGTGACCGCAATTCACACACGGCGAAACGACAAGAGCGTAAGGTCAGTGACCAGGACCTGGAAAGAAAATCGTTTAGTAGAATCCTTTAATTCGGAAGTCCTAGGACATTGAACTAAGGTGGATACATGGATTTGTAAGTCTAGACAAAGAATAAATGTTTCTTTTTTCCATTCGAGCGATACGTAACTTTAGCTTTTTCAAGTTATTAATTAGTTTGTTGGCTAGAAAATATTGCTTAACTTTTTTTTTATATCGATGTAATAACAATATTTAAGATTTTACAAGAACGAGTTTTCATTCCGATTTCTTCGATCTAGTTTCGAATATATAATCGGTAGCAACCAAGAGTATTTTTACTTTCCAAATCTTTGTTCCGTTACTTCGTATGTGGTACCCGCATTTTCATTTTAATATATTGAAAGTCAAATACAATATTTACAATGCAAACACAATGAAATCAAGTATACATTATTTTAAATACAGTTGCTTTTTTATTATGAACCCACGATGTTAAAGTAAGTACTCGTACAAATAAAACGTTTTTTATTTTCCTTTTATGTAATTGCTTTGAAATTTAAGGTTTATTCAAATTTTTAAATTAGCATTAGATTTTAACGTCATCGAAATAAAATATTTTATCGAACTTTAAAATTATGTAAAGCGCATTATTATTGATTTTGCGTTTCTGTAAATTATATTTCAAAGAGTATAGGAAATACGAAATATAAAATTCAAGAGAATACGATAAGTTAGAACAATCAATTTTATAATTATAAATAAAATATAAAAAAATTGCAAAAAATATAAACGATAATAAACTCGATAAATTTTGTTTTACAATTTAAAAACTTTGAAGCTACAAGTATGGCGTTAAATTCTTCTTGTTATAAAATAAAAACTACAAAATTACCAATAAAATGCAAAAGTCATACAAGTAGTTTTCAAACTAATATCGTGTATTATCGGTTATTGCTGAAATTATCCATCTCTCTCTTTTTTTTTTAAAGATTCAACGATATTATAAATCTTCCACGTTTATTTTCTAAGAAAACGTATCACGACTGTAATATACAAGTATATTGTAAAAAAAAAAGATCGAGTCAGTTATTTAAAAAGTCTAATAATTACAAACAAAATAAAACGAATCGATTTCAATTAAATTTGTAATAAATTAAATGAGACTTTTCTCGATACACTAAATCTATATAATAAATACGATACGCGAATTGGTTTTATTTTAAAACTTATTTTCGAAAAAAGTACACTTTTTATAGAGTTGGGCTTTGTTTAAGAAACTAAGTATACAATATTACTTATATTCTACAGTTTTTAATATATTTACAATCGAAAAGTCGATTAGGTTTTCAAATTGAAATAACAGATCGACCAAGTACTTTACGATTCGTCTCGGAATTACTTTCGTTGAACGCTCCAACAAGAAGCACAAAGTTTCTGCCTTAGATGTAGTATTTGAAGAGAGGAAGAAAACGGATATAAAATATAACCCGATTCGATCACTCGCGAGAAAAATGCTCCCAATCAAAGTGGATTCGTTATTTCCCTTCGCGATCATCGTCACGCTATTTACCAGCTATACTTTTCACGTCGGTGGTTTCTGCATGTCCGCTGTCTTTCGTAAAGTATAGAATATGTAATCTACGTTAAGTCGTACAGTCTTTCTTCTCGATAACGAAGGGAAGTCGGAGATAGACACGAGAATTTTTGTTTATTCTCAGTGGCGTACGAAAAAAGCAGTGTTTCATCAAAATACAATCGAACGAATGTCTTTTTTTTTTTTTTTTTAAATCGCGAATGTTACACCGCAAATTATTACAGTATACTTACGATAAATTACACTTTCATATTTTAATAAAAGAAACGCGTATCGGTAAAAATAGAAGTGTGGAAATAATGTACTTCGTTGTTCGTCGACACCTTTGACCAAAAACACAAGATTCACGTTATAATACAATATAAACGAAACCTGAATCATTGCACGAAACACTTGTCCCTTATTTGTCGAAAATAACGGTTTAGGTCACTTTCGTTTAGAGGTTGTAAAGTGTGTAACACCACGAGCATGTACATAATACGTGACGAAGTTAAAAGTTGCGTGTGACACAATACCGAAGTTTATACGTGTATCGTGTATACTTGAAATTAAGAAAAATTTCGTAGCCGAAAGACGGACGAGATACGTTGAAATTTTCGTGCGGTGGTTCAAAAGTGTTCCAGAAGAATGTTATTTCGATCGTTTCTTACGAACGTCGGTGTATCGCTTTAGGCAGGTGTAAATTTTAAAGAACTCGTAACGGAAACTCGATGAAGTATCGGTTGGTTACAAAATTAAAAATTATAAAAAAAATTGGTCCATCCTTTGAAAAGTGTGATTTATTTTTTTTATAACCTCGATACGAGTCGTTGCATCGAAACGCTTCAACGAAAAATAATTGCCAAAGAGAGAAAATTCTCACGCCGAATCATCTCGATTTATCCTTGTAAATAATTATCACGCGAACATTCGCGAAAAATGCTATTTTATAGAAAATTCAATTTGCTCCAAGGATGTATATTTTTCAATGTATGTTTTTGGTGTTACAAGTGGTAAAGTAAACACGAACGTGCCAAAACAAATTTCACAAGCTCGAAACGTTTTATATGGAAAAGCGATAAATTAAAATAAAAGTGTGCTAAATATAACTCACCGAAAGGCCTCTTCGAAGATTCGCACTCACTTTCAAATGCAAAATTTACGAACGAAGAACGAGTAGTTTGAAAGGACGAGAGGAAACGAACGATAGGGACTTAAGAAGCGTATTTCGTCCCTGCGACACGTACGACTTACTTATCCGAAATGTCATTTATAATAAGATCAAACCGGCGCGAATAAACTCGGTTACATCGAATCCAACCGCGCGATCAGCAATAACCGACGTAACCTACGAGCGAGCGATACGAGTAGGAAGTACACGAAACTACTCCGCGGACGTCGATCGCGTCGCGTTGTTGAATCCGTGAAAGTCGATTCGACGAGTACGACAGCGACGAGGCGATGAGGTGCGCACCGTCGTTTCGTAAGTACCGCTACTTCTTGCTGGATGTACGGGTTAAGCCCGGCACACAAACTTTCCGCTTTACGCGATACGTTTACGGTACACCGACTGTCCGTGAGATCACGCACAAGCGGCGCCAAAGACCTGATGAGTGCGAAAAACTAGGTATTGGGCTTTTTTGCCAACCGATTCTTATCCGATTCTTATCCGATTCTTCCAGGGGATGCTATCGGTGTTTTCGACAGCGTCCGATTCGCCGAGGAACGGGTTTTCCTCTACTCCGCCTTTCGACCAGTCCAATATAACCAGATAACCAACGATAACTAATCTAATCGAACGATACGGATTATTGGGTAAGCGTTTCGATTCTGCTTGGAAAATTCTGCTTTCGTCTTGCTTTTCTTTTTGCTGCGATGCGTCGGCTAAGTTTATTCTAATCTAGGCGTTTCGTACAATAAGAAAGTGACGAAAATAATTAGGCAAGCGATACTTTGGGTAAAAAAGTATTGGATACGAGTTTGTCGATTAATTAGGTAATAAAAATAATCGATCGGTGTTACGAGTGTTCTGCTTTAATTTCAAAGAAATACTAAAATATTCACCAAAATTGAGTGAAAGTCATATTTAATAACCCGACTGACCGAGAATATCTCGAAGAATACCGTAATAATTGCCTGTAACAGAGAAGAGGTTCGAATTCTTGGAAAACAAAAAATCACTTGCCCCCCATAAAGTATTAAATATACAATTGCACAGAATTTTAAATATTTCGATGATTTCGCGAATATGTTCGGCGGAAAAAATAACTTTTAAATCTTTTGATTTAGTAGCGAATGTAAAATCGATTCGAGGCGTGGATTACGAATTTTTTGATAGGAAATTGATTTTATTTTAAGATAAATTAACGTATTTTTCAATTATATGAAATTTGGATAAGAAATATAAATTTAGTTATTTTATGCGATATTCCGCATAACGAAAATATAAATTAAAGTTCGGACTATTATTTTCGATACATTGAATTTACTAATACCTTACGTTACGTATACCAGAGGTAACGAATATTAAAAACGCTGGATGAAAAAGATTATATTATTTTACCGGTAACGCGTACAATTTTCATTTTCCCTGATTTAGATGACGCGATCAATGCTTATCGATAATTTTGTTCCACGGGTGGATCGAAGAATCGTAAGAATTTAGAAAGATAGCGTTTAAGTATAAATAGAAACGAAATAATAGGATAAGATAAAACAATAGTTGCCGTAAAGAAAATCAAATGGTTTACAAAATTAAAAAAAATTGTATTGGATCGATAAGAACGCGCAAAATATAATTCCGTAATATTTCAAACGATTCGTATCGACGGTACGTAAAATAAATATTTCTTTCTACGATGAAATTTAATTACACAAATACGAAAATTTTTCAATTACAATCGATTTTTTATTTACGTATTAATAATTTTTCGAAATCTTTACTTTGTTCGAATATCAAAGTAAAATATGTTTAGCCTTAAAGCCTACTCGATAAATCGGATGTCGATTTTTATAAAACTGCTTCGTTCTAAAATATCGACGCTACGTATAATTAAAAAAGTTGGCCGTAAAGAAGAAGGATGAAGCAAATCTACAATTTCACGAATACGGTTTGTAATAGTTAAGCGGAACTCGCGTAAAGCCTAAGAATATCGTATCGCGCGGAACAATTAAAACGAAGGCAAATCGAAATATAAATAATTAAGAAAAATAATTCATTGCTAGGCTTAGCGAGTAAAGATTAAAACGAAGGCAAACGACGGATATTTCGTAAATTAAAAGCAGTGCACTGACCATAATAATTCTGCTTTAAAGTTTCGGTCGTAAGCAAAAGAGAAAATGAGAGTTACCAAAAGTTGTAAAGATCGAAATGACTTTGCACGGGAGAAGCGCAATGCGTAATGTACAATATATATATATATATATCAAGGGATAAACGGCGAAACACTCGTAACTCAAGTAAAAAGCTTTCGAGTGAAAATTCCAGAGTATCGTAAAGCTGACGCTTCCACGTCTCGCGCTCATTACAAGGCAATGAAAAAAGATTGCGATGCAAATTTGGACAAATACCGAGTGCCGTAACTCGCGGAAAGCTTCCGCGTTAGCTCCTCTCGGTCCAGCGAGAACGGCGCTGCTTTTATTAACTCGCGGGAAATTAACGGCTTCTCCGGTGGTGTAACCATACCTCGGAGCGAAGCCAAGGGCTCACCTCGATGGCCTCGTCGACGCTCTTCGTGCGGGACTCGCTGACTCGGCGATCCAAGGCGCTCAGCTTCCGAAGCCCGCGATGCTCATCCTGATGGCCCACCGCGTCGCACTTGGTCTCCCGAGTCTCCCACGTGGCCCTTTCCGCGGGAAATACGAATCGGCGCGGACCCGGTGACTGCGACGACGGCGGCTCGTGTCCTCGCGACTGACTCACTCGAGCCGCGACGAAGGAGGAACGCGAGTTCCTCCGATATTGACAGGGAGCGGACCACCGACCATCTCTCTCTCTCTCTCTCCCGCTCTCTCGCCCTCTCTCGCCCTCTCTCGCCTGTCGCTTCCTCTCGATCGGCGAACTAGACTGCCAAGAGCGGCCGCACCGACGGCATTCCACGGTCTTGGCCAACGTGCTTTCGGAAACTACGCGCGACTTTAGTGCTCGCCGGCCGACGACGGGAGACGGAGAGGAGAGGACGAACAAGAAGAAGAAGAAGAAGAAGAAGAAGAAGAAGAAGAAGAAGAAGAAGAAGAAGAAGAAGAAGGAGATGAAGAAGAAGAGGAAGAAGAAGAAGAAGAAGAGGAAGAAGAGGAACGCCGCGAGGTGAGGTGAGGTGGTGGCAATGACCGTTCTCCTGGTTTCCCCTACTACGGGGCCGTCCAAAGGCCGCCGCACCGGCTTCCCCCCGTCCTCCTCGTTCGCCCCCCAACCTCCGCTGCCCTGTTTACCTTTGCGCGGAATCCCTAGACGCTTTCACGGACGAGCGCCCGCACCGGGGTTCGTCGGGACGAGTGTACCGACCGAGTCGGGCCCGGAGCTACGAGTATCCGTTGCGGGTAAGGAAAGGTAAGCCCTTGTCTCGAAGGGCTCGAGTGTCACCGGGGACGAGATTACCGGTCGATAAGCGCAATTGCTCGGGATCCGCGACGATGGTATCCGAGAGCTTCTCCGAGATTTCATCGGTATTCCGTATCGCGGAATACATTTTTTTTTTACTTTCGCAGCGATATCAAACGCGGTTACAATTTATATTCGGAGATTGCGACTGTGATTCGCGAATGAGGATGAACGTTGGAGATTAACGTTTTATCGAATTGAAAAGTTGGATAGATTTTTTTAACGAATGGTCTTTACGCGAAGCTTGGAATGGAATCCAAACCTCTTACGTTATCTTCGTAATTATTTATCGGCGATTTTTTAACCCAACGATCCGATAACTTAAGCGTTGATGTACTTAACTTTTTTTTCCAAAATGCTTTTCATATTTATTGGTAAGAAAAGCGATTTTGCGAAATTGATATTATATTGTGCAATAACGATGTATCGCACGCGTTTATTTTATAATTCTATTACCGATAAAATATCTGATTGAAAGTACGATGCGAAGGAAACGTCGAAGCGAAAAATATGAAAAAATTCAGGTACTTTGTCGAAAATATAACTGTCGTTAAATAATTGTATATAAAAATTAATGCATCGATCGATTAAAAGAGTACCAATTTGCAAAAAAAGAAAAGGTAAAAGAAGCTTAATAATTGTATAAATGTATCGATGCATCGATATTTATCGATTATTGATCGCGTTTAGTTTCTAGTCTGCACCTAAAACTTATCGACAAAGTTATAAAGATCGACTTTATCTTGAATGCTAAAAAAAGATTGGAAAACTTGTTATAAATAATAATTATGTACCAAGTTTGTTCCGCATCCGTCTGATGGAAAGTCCAAGAGTCATCGCGAATGATTTGATTCCTTGGATCTGTTTTATTAAGAAATAATGAGACCGATGATATTGTTTTACAACTTTCACGACTATTTGAAACATTAACGGTGAATAATCAATCGTGACTGTTAACCATTGAAACATCTATAATATTAAGTAACTTTTTAAAAATTTAATCGATAATTAATTAATGCATCTAATGATTAACTTCGATTGCGATGGAAGGAAATTGATATTGAAAGTTTTGAAAATCATGTGTTATTTGAATGAAATGTACGTTTCTATGTATAGTTATTATTTCATAATAAAAGAGAATGGGAGTAAAATACATTGAAGTTCGAGGTATTAATTTAACAACGAGTAAATTCAATCATAGATACTTTCTGTTAGAAAATTTATAGCTTCTTTTACATCGATAATTAGAATAGTAATCAAATTTTACGTTTTACACTTTTAATACTTTAAAAGTAAAGTGAAATAAAATTATTTTTTAGAAATTATATGCAGTGAAAAAGAAACGATGAGGGAATTTTTATTTACTCAAATTTTAAAATCTTTTCCAAACTTTATGTACACGTTTTGAATATAAGAACATTATTTGAACTAAAATTTCAGTGGGTTAAAATTACTTTTGCATTTGTCATTACGACGCGAAAGACGAATGAAAACGATATATTCGTAGAAATTATCTTCCGTATTTCGATTCTAAATCTTAAAAAATAAGAATATTATATCGAAGTCTAGAATATTTATTTCCATTTAGTAAATTTCAACGATTTATTTTTATTACTTACAATACCAACGGTAAATTTGTCGTTGCGATAAACACGTTTTAATTCTGAAATTTTAATAAAATAGCAAACGAATATTTTATCCATCTTAACCAATACATTTATTTTACGTGCCATAAACATATTTAATTATTTCGTTTTGAAACTTTAATATTTTGCCTCCTCGATAATCGAGGGACAACAAAAGCGAAAATATCGCAACTTCAATCTTGATTCGAAGTCATACATTTTCCAGTATTTTTATTTTCGAATAAATTTGAAGCACCCGAAGTCACTTTCGATCTTCGATCGTACTTCTTTTCTCGTCAATTTTCATTTCCTCTCGCAGCTTTCAACTAAGAATCGTTGAAAAAATCCCCGCGATTCCCGTGAAAAATAAATCCTATCCTCGGGTAAATACTTAGCGTTTCTCCCGACTCCACCCTTAAACCGGTGGTAGGAAAAAAGAAATGGGAAAAAAGAAGTGGGTGATCTCGACGGGAACCGCGAGCGACTTGCCGATAATCGAGTTCAGTGTCGGAGATGATTAAACCCGAGTGGATAAACTCCCAGACGCGGAAATAACGGTTCCATCCGCGACACTCGATGATTGCGACGATCGATGCTTACACGTAAGCAAACGGTGCGTGGAAGAATCGCGGACTCCTCGGTATACAAGTACGTGTACTCGAGCACTAAGTCGTCGTACTCTTGACGTCAACAGCTTCGCAAGTCCAATATTAGGAATGTACGTAAAAACCGCTAAATAAATGTTCTCGTGTCACGAACTCGTACGTTTCGAATGCTTTGCACGCAGTTTATTCGCTTTCGGATTACGTTGAGAACTCGAGCTTTCCCCTGGCGTATGAGAACCCACGAATGTATTATTATTACCGGTAAGATCGCTTCGATAAACCCGCGTTCGTATTTTAATCTTTGTAAACTTTACAATGGCTGTAACGACTATTCTAATAAGCATTAATGCCGCTTTTGTTGGATTACTCCGCTTAACAAGGAATTTAAAACGCGGAGTGAGATCTTTGATTTGCTGGATACGTTGAATGAATCGCTAAATGCAAATCTTTCCTTTGTCGTAGCGAACAATCTTTATTCTTAAACGGTCTTTTACTACTATTTAATTAATATTTTATATCGCTGTCACGGTTACCGAAGCTTTCAGAATAATTACAAGATGTACGGGTATATATCATAGGCATTATATCTTCACGGACGTTTATTTGATTTGAAGTTTATCTCGAACGAATCTCTTCTATGATAATTATTATTTAGTATTCGTAAATGTAAGCGCGTAATAATAATAATTGTTCAATTTTTAATTTTACTCGTAAAATATGAAATATAATAGTTGTAAATAAACTTATTCATTTTCATCCGTTTTAACGAAACGTACGATTATGAGATTTTAATTTCAACATTTTTAATTAACTATAATATAAATTTTTTTATTTATTATTCGTTTCGAAGGAAAAATTCGAAATGTATACAAAGAATAAAGTATATTCTTGATTAGACATACTTTCATCGACGAATCGTCAGCAAAAAATACGAGCTTTACCTAATTTTGTAGATTAAAAAATGCATTCGTCGAAATTTAAACTATTTTCTTTTATATCGATCTTATAACACTGCAATGCTAAATATATAATATTTTGCGATAACGCCATGCGACTTTTTAAATCTTCGTTTGAACATCGATAATTCTCTTCGCATAATACATATCAGTGGTTCAAAATATTTATTTTGGTAATTGTATAAAGGAATTGATATTATTCGAATTATCTATACATATTTAAAAATATTAAGTTACAAAAATAAAAAAAATTTAATTTATAAATTTCATGAAAAATGAACTTTATCGGTAATCTTGATCATAAATTTTACACGCACAAATATTTCCTCTGGATGTATTCGAATGTATTTAGTAAAAATATATCTATTTTCAAAAAACTACATATTATTTTTGTATTATTTCTTCGTTTCTCAATTTTCCCATTTTTGTATTAAATTATATTTTAAAGTTACGCTATTGCATTGTTACATAATTTATTTTAACGCATTCGTTTATTATTTATTATCCGATCGATCGAGGATATTTTTACTAAAAATAAATATCGAGTTGATTCACGATATTTTCACAATAACATGTAACTACGCATACAACCATTTATTTTTCGAGAAATGAAAAATACGTGTAAACTTCTTTCTTGTAAAAATGCAGTAAACGAAGTTAAGGATACGCACAATGTAAATTAATTATCGTTTACGTTCTTTTTGTAGATTTCTTCAAAGTTGCGCAGTAAATACCGAAAGAAATTCATGTCTGATGCAACGAAGTTGGGATATCAATTAATCTCGGTAAAATACATACGGTTGTTTTACCAGGAGATACAAGCAGTTTTCTATTTACGTATTCGATAAAAGCGAATAGCAACTAAACTATATCCATTGTTGTACTAAACTTACTCTTAGATGTTGAGTTTGTTCTATTAAGATAGAAGAAGTTGCTGCATGAAAATAACGGATACAAAGACGCGAAAAGTCTCTTAACGCTTTACAAGAGGTTTAACATTACGCAGATTATAATTCAATTGATAAAAATTGGTGCGGTACATCGAAATTAACGCGCAAAGCTAAAATATCACCGGTAGTCCTTTTTACTCGCATGTATATAAACGCACAATTCGAAGAATCATTTTAAATAAAATATTGGTTTTTTCCATGTACAGTTAAAGTAACCGTTGAACGTCCGTTTTATAAAGAAAAACCGCAGAATAAAATATCGAATTAGTTTTATGCGTTATTAGTAAAAATGAGCAAAGTGACACACGACTATGATATAATAAATGGTTCTGAGATTAGTATATATAAAGTGGTTGTATCAAACGCAAACGGTACGACACGAGTTCCGCAATTTCACGTATGCCTCGGTACTCGCAAGTGGATTTTCAGCCTTACAGTAATGCGTGTTAAGTATGTAATAAAAAACAAAAAACAAACACTTTTGGCTCTCGCTGATTGACGATCGTCTCACGTTTGTTTCGGTATTGCGTAACACTTAACGAGTCGGGCATATCCTGCAACTGGTTAAGGACTTGGGTTAGAATCGAGCCAGAATTTTGAGCTTTGTTTGCCTAGTGATTCAAATGATACCTGGGCAATTATCTTAATAAATATTTTCTTATTCATTCAAAACTTATTGATAAAAAAGTTAAAATTCAAAATCAAACTTATTTATTGGCAAATGTGGTTATGGAAACAAGTATTTTATCATAAAATTTATATTGAATAAAAAAAGTATCGTGTGACAAAATATTGTAAATAATTGAATTGTACTATGATCTGTTTATTTAAGTACTTTTTTTCATACAAAATGCCTAAATTTTGTTAACGTTACTCTTTAAAATATTATTCTAATATAATTGATATAAAATATGTTATTCTACGTTTACATAAAAAACTATTTTATCTACAAGCTATGAAATTACTTAATTATTAATTATACCTTGTATTCTTTTCGTTATATAGGTTTATAATTACGTATCGAAGAAAAAAATGCGTAAACAAGGTAAGCACGTGAATCTTTTCCTTTTATCGATATTTTAATACTTAATTTATACTTTAACAAAATTTGAATTTAAATCGCACCGTAAAACTAACGATACTTTAAATTGATTTTATAAATTATCTTTTGATAGAATAAGTAAAATTATTAAATTATTTCTCTTTGACAAAATATTTATTCAAAAAAACTTATTAAATTTTAATGTATTAGTAACAATGATACAAAGTATTACTTTCAAATTAATGTATAATAATGAAACGTATTTCGTAGATTTATTAATAAAATAAAAGTTAAACACAAATTTTTATTTGTCCTATTATTACGGATAAAATAAAATAAAAATTACTTTGTGTGGAAATTTTTTATTTTTCTGAATAATATAATAATCTAATTATCAAATTTGACAGTTTGTATCGTAATATTCGATCGAATAATAGTAAATCGATGTAAATTGTAATACTAATTTCAACGATTCCTAAAACTCGAAGCAGCTGAAATCACTTTGAATAATAACCGTCGATTTATTACTCCGTTAGATTATAATTTTATCAAAGTTTCACAAATAAATATATTCAGTTTGCTATATATAGTATTTACGTGGGTCAAAACAAAGCCAGTTCCATTAATAGTAACTCGTTGCAGTTTTAGGATTAACGTCGATTAAAAAGTTGGCCAAAAAATTAAGAGACGGAAGTCAATATAAAATGCGACCAAACAAATCCACATGTACACTAATTAGTGAATTTTCTTCGGGGGGAATTTCTCTTATTAATATTGTTTTTCATTCCCTTCCAAACGATTATTTTATCTCGCGTAAGTTTTTTCGAAGCGACTGGTCATCGTCTTGAAATTTTTTTTTGCATCCGCATAAAAATTAACGAATATTAGATTCATAACTTTAAAGAGTATACAATTTTCAAAGATAAAAATTCATGTTTTTATAATCTTTCAAAAAACTATTACGTGTAATATGCTTTATAAATACTTAGCTAATCACTGTATCTGTCAGTCGAATGAAATATTTATGTTACAAGGAATGGTTCGATTTTATTTAGTAGCCCGTTCGAATCGTTTAGCGTAAATGTGTACAATTGTATTTGGCGTCGTAAAAGAAACGATACCCTTAATTCTTGTCTTAATAAAATTGATATTTTCTAACAAAAGAAATTTTAACAAAAATAAATTGAATTTGTCGTTTTAATATTTAACGTTTCCAAAGTATTTGGTTGAATAAGACTATCTTAAAGTAGCATTTCGGTAACTACGAAAGTCTTTACATCAATGCGTTCAAAGTGGATAAAGAATTCCTGCTTGTAAAAGTCTTTGCGTGTACTCTTTATACACGCGAGAAAGCGTTTTTGAAACTTGAAAATTCTTTGCTTGCATAAGGTGTAAAACTATACATTCGGGATCGTAAAGCCCTCTACACAATTTGTTACATTAATTTCAAAAAAATAAAACAAATTCGAGGTTACTATAAATTTGGTGCGAGCGTATTCGCGAAAAAATTTTAAAGAGAAATATTTTTTGATTTTTTTTAATATATTCCGGTTACAATGGATAAAAAATTATAAAAGCGAACGAAGTACTCGAATACGCGATAAAATATAACATTTTTACTTTACAAGCTCATTTTTAAATAGAATGATTTCGAGAAAGTAAATAAATAATAAACGAGTAATAAATATATTACAATTTTAACGACATAATAATAATTTGATCATAAAATAATCATAAAAGTTAAAATTGAATTTAAATTCTTTAAAATAAGTTAAACGCTTTGAAATGTCTTAAGTGGACAGTTTGATTAACTCGAAGCAATGAATTTAAAAAATGTATACTTTGTATTAATAAGGATTTTACGTCGATTTCAGATTATAGTTTAAAAGTAACGGATTAAAATGTAATTTCTCAAAGTAAAATCGCAATATCGATACGATTGCAATACGAAAAATAAAAAGCTTTCGACTCGTAGAATACGAATATTATCCTCTAATTTGCTAACGCGTATCAACCGGAAAGTAGTCTACGATCCACATAATATTTTATCACACAAATACAGATCTGTAAATAATTCACCCGCTTGTTTATCGCTTATATTAGATTGGAAATTTTATTGACAAAATAAGTGGTTCGTGATCTATGTATCGACTGTAATCTTAAAAATTTTAAAAGTGAAAGCAACTGTACGTTAGGTTGAAAGTCTAGCAAACAAGATCATTCGTCATTCTTCTTTAAGCGCACTGTATAAGTATTCTGTTAAGATTCCGAAAAGTATTTTTACTCGAAAATGAATTAAATACGTCCGCGAGTCACTGAAAAGTAGCTGAAAATATTATAATCGTTATCTTATTGGTTATGCGGTCAACGCTTTACATATGAAAATTAAATTCGCTATCAAAATCACTTTACTCGACGCAATGCTTCTCAACAAAAAAAAGTCATTTGTATATCGGAGGAAAGAACGTCGCACACCTTTTCATCGAGTTCGTGATGAGATTTTGATATACCAAAAAAGCGAGAAATAAACTTGTCTCGAGTGAAATGCTCGTAACCTGTAAACGTTTTTGAAGTCGGTTTTGCTTTTGGCTAGATATTATTCTACATTCTTAAAAGGTCTCCATGATAAAATAAAATACATAAATTCTCGCTGTTTATTTGAAACTCTGAGCAATTCTAGAAATATTCGAGAAAGTTCTTATCACGAATTACCGTATAGTGTGTATTAGTCGTGTCACGTTTCTCGGCTAATGTGGTAATCTCGACGTCGATTCACGTGAATTTACCCTTCGTTCCGTTGACTCGCTTTGCTTAGAAGCTTCCTCTGTATTTCAAGGCCAAATGAATCAAACGGAGGTTGGTTAAAAAGGTTGGTCTTTAAAAATATAAATAAACTACCCTTTTTTGGTCCAAAGAGTTTTTCAATTTTCTATTATCGATGTTATAGTTGGTATCTCGTGAAATTATTAGAAACTAACGAGATATTAGTATTGTATAATCGTTGTTGGCAAAAGTATACGAGTATAAGTTATAATCTTCGTCTACGTTTAAGACTTACTTATGCATTAAATTATACACTGTATTAAATTAGTGTGTACCTAAAGTTTATTCGAAAATTTTAAAAAAAAATTTAAGCACATGCTTATACTTATAAGCAAGATTATTATTCAAAAGGATAACAGTTAACTTACTTTTAGTAACATTAACAACATTATTTTAGTAAATTCCGTTAAAGGAAAACTGCGAGAAAGTCTTTTAGCTCTCATAGTTTCTAAAATATAATCTAAGATATTTCGTAATTTAAAATAAAAATATATTTGAGCTTTGAACGAGTGACTATAATAATTTTTATCGTTCGCAAGCAGCATAAATATTTATTCGGATGAAAAAATGTTTTGCTAAAGCGATATTATAATGTAATACGTATGAAAACAAATATCATCTTAAATATGATAAAAAATTTCACGTTTAAACGAAAAGACGAAAGGAAGAAAATTCACCAATATTCTCGAGATTTTAACCACCGATTCCACTCTATTTTATTATTAAAGCACTCGATCTCTCAGTGCTCATAATTCCATTTTCCCTAAAATGCTAAAGTCGAAGAAATGCCGTCGACTTCGGAGGGAGGAATTCCAATTACGATTATCGCCAGGTGGAATCTACGTTAACCGTAAAAACGAGGGTCGCGTCGGCTTTTGGTCTCGGATATTGGCTGTGCGGCGCATCTTTGGGGTGTTCGTCGGGGGTTGCAACAGGGGTATATATATATATATATATGGAAGTGCGACTACGGAAATTCGTCGTTATACATCCATAATCAAAACCTCCGGATTTAACTTTACGGAACGCAGTTACTCTAAACCAAAGTCCATCGGTGCGTCTCGAGTTCCGCTACCACCGACTGTCTATATAAACGTATATATATATATATATATATATATATATATTTGTAGATCTTTCTCTCTCTACCTCTCTCTTTGTCTTCTTCAACGATACGTACGCGAATCTCCCGTGACTCGTCCGAATATTTCAAGCTCTGCCTTAGTACACAAACTCGCGCATAAGACGATCCGAATGTTTTGTCGGTGCTTCCGCGATTGCTGGTATTTATCTAGTGGTTTTGGTGAGTCGGTTCTTTTGCATTGATCTCATTCCTCTTTTTTGTTCCTTGTTCCGAATTGCCGCGGACGTTCATCGCTCGGAAAATTCACTTTTAATTTTGACTCACTTCGCGCGATCGCCTTTTTTGAATCATCTTCTTTTGCAACGCCGTGAATCTTTTATATTATTTTTTATAAGGGAAGTGCGGATTACATTTGAAAGGAAAAAATTATTTGAAGAATATTCGTAATTTTTTAAATATTTATAGAGATTTAGCAAAGTTATTCGGTGAATGATCATAGCAGTGAATCGTTGAGTGAACGTTGAATGATTTCTTTACTTAGTTTGTCGACGATGAAGCTTCGTAAAAATCTTTCTTATCTATGTGAAAATATTAGTGATTATGATTGATACTCGCGTTGCAAGCTTACATTTACACTGTTTACATATTTTTGATCGAAAGAAAAATCTTCGTCGCTTTGGCTGCGCATCGGGAATGAAAAATGTTCGCTTTTTAATTTCATATTTAGTTGTGGAAAAGTTTAAACAAACTTCGCATTTGAACATTGTTAGAAATCATCATAGAACGATGTTTTCAGGGTAAAAAAATTAAATTTTTTTAAAATTAAATTAAATGCAATGAATAAAAAAACAGCAATATATGTTCTTTTTATGATTATTTTGATATATTAAAAGCTGAAGAAACTTTTATTTACTTAAAAATTTTTAAAAATAACAAATGATTATTTTAACAGTTATCAAAATTTATATGGAACGTCCAAAATGATTAAGCGATGAAAATAATCATGAAAATAAAAATGATTCTATGTATAAAGTACTATGTTTTGTATAATAATAATTTTTATATCGATGATGAAGCAAAAAAACTTAAAAAAAAACTATCTAAAAATCATAGTTTTTAATTATAATATTCAGATAACGAAACCTTAATTTTTAAAAAATCACTGTTTTGTAATTTTTTTAGAATTCTTATTTATTTGTATATATCATCGAAAAATAAATAATATAATATTTTTTAATTAGTTTAAAGTTTTTATTAAATTTAGCAAATAATTTTTTATAAATAAATAATTAGACTAATTAATAAAGAAAATCTGTTATTGTTACGAACAGCTTAAATCTTCGTTGAAGTTTCCTTTTTTTTTCGATAACTTATTGTTTATGGTTTAAAGAAAAAATTAATATGCTAACATTTTTTAAAAATTATTTTTTTTAAAACTATTTTAATTAAATTACCAAATTATGTAGATGAAAAATTTATCGGGCGTAAGTAAAATTATTTTCTTATCAATATTAATTGTTTGCAACGAAATAAATTTTCTCGATATTTTTAAGATTATATAAAATAGCTTTAATTCTAATAACGAAAAAAAATATATTTGTATTAGCATTTCACTCAAATGCAGTATAATAAAACACTCAAAACTAATGGAACATATTTTTTGTTAGCGCAAATAAATATTTACAAAAGTTAAAATCTAAATAGTGCATTAATAAATAATTATTATCTAAAATAATAATTAATAAAAATAACAAAAATTTATTACAAATAAATAAAAAAAAATCAGCACGATCGATAATGTTAGTAATTAATAATAAATAATTTTAAAAATTTAATAAAAATACATATTAAGTTATTAAAAATAAATAATAATGAAACACAAACCTCCATAGCATCAACAAGTGGAACACAACAAAAAAGGCTATCACAAAAAAGAGAAAGAACAACATTATAATTTTATACTAATAAAATGAATCGAGAACTTGAAAGGCACAAGATGAAATAACAAATACAAATTATTATGAAAACATTATTAAAAATTTAAATGAAGAAAACAATTAATTAAAAGTAATAATTAACGAAATCAGAAACAAATAATAATAATACAAATGATGAAGACCAAATACATAATATACCTATAAAAAATAAATATACAATATTAAAATCAGAAGATTTGCAAACCGGTGATAATGAAATCAAACACAGTAATGGATAAAATAAGAAAGAAAAATAAAAATAGAAAAAAAATTGAAGAAAAAAAATGAACCGCCGAAACTAACAATATAAATAAACAGAAGACCAAGAAACCATTATTCAAGGAAATAGAAGCGAACACAGCAATAACGGTTGACAAAACGGAGGTGAACAACGATAAGCAAAACAACAACAAACCCCCACTTATAAATATAATATATCAAGAATCCAAAGACACGGTAAGACTCATACAATCTAGCAAAACATAATGATTACAGAATAAAAACATACATAGGACAAACATATATTATACCTCGAATCAAACGATGCCTTTAATAACACCATAAAAATATTTAAAAATACATAAACAAAGTACTACATATTCACTCCAAAATCGGAAAAAAATTCATACTTATTTATTAAAAGGATTAAATAAAAATCACAATGAAACAAAAATTGTAAATGAATTAAAAAATTTGCTTCAATTCATTAAAGTAAAACGATTTAAAACACATAATTCAACAAAAATTAATATTTTACTATCCATTTGTATAGTACAAGTTTCAGCAAACGGTAACATAAATAAATTAAAAGTATAAAATATTCACACTATCACATAATAAAGTGAAAAAAAAAACTTTAAAAAATATACAATGTCACAACTGCAAACTTCGGGGCCATACGTCACAAAATTGCAATATGCAATATAAATGTGTTGAATGCAATCATCATCACAATCGTGGAGAATGTAAAAAAATTAAAAATAAACATTGACAACAAAAAATATATATACTATGTTAATTTTAAAAAATATGGATACCCCCCATCGTATATGGGTTGTCCAAAAAATGATAGAAATTAAAAATAAAATAGTAGAAAAAAATTTTGAAACAAGAAAAAACAAAATAAATAGAGGCAATGAAATAGCCAAAAAAATTATACCCTCAATTTTCTACGCTGACATGACTAAAAAAGTGAAATAACAAACATAATCAACTAACAATAACAAAATTACTAGATCGACAAATATACAAATTTACACACAAATATTGATAATAGCCAAATACTCAATAATATAATGCAAGCAATACAAGAATTAAAAGAAAATGTAAATAATACTCAAATTCAACGACAATTATAAATTAACGAAATTAAAGAAGCTCAACAAAATTATGAAGAAAACTTTTTAACAAAATTGACATTATTAGATTCCGAAATATAAAAAATGCACAACACAACATTACGCAAACATAAGAAAAAATATATTGATAAATTCAATCTAAAAACATTAGAAACACTTAAAAAAATAAATACAAGTATAACATAATCTCCAATAATGAAATAACTTTGTTTAATATTCTAGAAACATGAATAAACAATAAAACTACAAATGAACACTAAAAATAATCTATTCATAATATCAGCATACGCAAAAAATAGAAATACATTTAACGCAGAATTAAAAAGCTATTGTAATATTTAAAAAATTATATACAAAACAAATTGTACAGTTCGGAACATCCGTTTTAACCCAATAGACAATCATATATAGATTTATGCTTAATAGACCGTAGAATTAAAATAAATAACAAATGTACAAAAAAATACATTTGATACAATCGAATAAGATAGAAATCATAATGCACTGCTTATAGAAGTAAAATTATCATACATTAGATACCAAATCTAACCACTAATGAATTTAATAATGTGTACCATAAATTTAACTTTCAAAAAACAAACTGAAATAAATTCAAGAAAGTATTAATGACAACCACATAAATCACACCATTAACAAGTTAGTACCAAAAATAACAAAAAAAACTAGAAAAAAATAAAAGTTATATATTATCACTAATAAAAAGAATACGACAAATTTATAACGCTAGTAAAAAACAAGAAGTAGAATTTTATAAATACTTACTTATTCTGATAAAAAAGCAACTCCAACAAAAAATTTAGAATCAATACTTAATTTCTGGAGTAACAAAATAAAATGTATCCCAAAAAAAGATCCACCAATAATGTACCCAAAAATTAATTAATCAATTTTTAAAACAAAAAAAGATATGAATATCCCTCCGCTAAAAATACCATATAATAATATCACACACTAAGAAAAGCTGGAATAGATATAACAAATATAAATAAAGACACTAATAGCAACTATATAATAACGAACACCAAAGACAAACTCAATTTGCTAGGATTACATTATTCTCAGTACATAAACGAAACACTATATTTGGTGAGAACAGAGACTCGACAATATAATTATGGAAGAAACTAATAAATTAAAAGAAGAAATAAAAGAAGATTAAACACAAAATATTACAATAACAACTTTCTAATTAGATAACACATTGGATAATCTAAAACAACTTTATAAAGAAATTCATTACTTTATTAATAACACTCGAGTAAATAATATTTTCAATAAATTAAACAACAAAAAATCATCATGATTCGAAAATATATCGGTGGTTAATCCTTAAATATGTTTAAAATTTTAATAATGAATAAATTCGTATGAAATAAATATAAATTTCTAATTTCCCACATTTATTATAATATTTCAGTTTCCTTTCTTACACCCAAACACATATGCATAAACATCATAAGAAAATCGAATGTACAGTTTTTTAATTCTTCCCATTTTCTTTATATAAATGAAACCCCAAAATTGTTATGAAAACAATTTTGTCTCCCGTAACAATTTCTCATAAATAATAAAAAATCCTAATTAAAACAAAAAAAAAACAAATGACTTTTAAGACTGCGATCAATGTATATAACTGCATATTAGTCACAAGTAATTTATTATATTAAATCATTATTTATTATGATTGTAAAAATAATATATTGTATTTATTGGATATGAATAAATAAACAATAAATTTAATAAAAAAAAAAAATGAGCATATTTTCAATCACACCGCAGCCGTAGATTATTATTTTTAATCTGTTTAAATTTAGTTAGGCTAATGATGGGAATTGAAACGTAAGTATAATTTAGTATTCTGCACTTCGGAAATTCAATTATAAAATCCAAGATTTATGAGCTTTGTTACGAAAACGCAATGATAAAATTATATTGTTTCTTACAAAGATGAAGAATGAATGATAGTTTGTAATAAATTGTACGTAAGGAAAGAAAATTCTTTTACTGTAGTATAATTTGCTTTACAAATAAATCAAGCGAGTGTTGAGCTTCAATCTACAGGTGTTTATCATATACGATACTTTAATACAGTAGAATAAATTTATAATTATTAATAAAGTGTACTCAAAGAGTTTCGCGAATTAAATTTGAAATTTATGTGTAAGAAATAACATGAAATCATATTAAATATTTGAAATAAATATTTTTTATAACACTAAATCTACTCGGTAATCAACGATACTTGCAATAAATAATAAAATACGTAACAAGAAATATTGTAGATCTTGATATATTTTTTTAAGTATTTAACATAAAAGATTTTCTCTTTATTGCAGTTTTCAAAAGCAATACTTTTTCCGAACAGAATGCATTAAAACTTATGTAGAAATTCTAAGAATGGTTGATTTGGAAATTGGAAAGATAAGCCCCACATATATTTTACAATGCATTTGAAAAACTTTATGTGTACGTAAATATATTTTTTTCATTTTTCATCGTACTTTTTGTATTATAAATTTCATTTAGAAATATATAAAGCATATATCACTTTTTTATGAAACAGCAGTTGTCTTAAAAATATTTACTTACATAAAATTTTTACTAAAATTTTATTTTAGTTATAAATTACTAAAATTTAATTGTGCAATATTTAATATTTTTAACGAGTAAAACATTAAAGTATATTATTAAAATTATTTTATACGATAGTATTTTACACTGATTTGTATTTAATGTTTCTAATGATTAAAATCTTCGCCTATGTATCTCAATTAAAAACTATATAATTTTTGTATTTAAAATTTTATATAAAAATGTAATACATTAAAGCAATATATCAATGAATACGTTACATTTCTATTTTTAATATGTTACATTTAAATTTCTTTACCGATTGCAAAATTATAAATCGATTAAGCTTATTGTAAAATTTATTTTCACCCATTCGTTTAGATTCTATTTCTGTATAATATAAAAATATAAATCATT
The DNA here is from genome assembly GCA_018907195.1 of Dolichoris vasculosae. Lineage (NCBI taxonomy): Eukaryota > Metazoa > Arthropoda > Insecta > Hymenoptera > Agaonidae > Dolichoris > Dolichoris vasculosae. Next base: position 17,001,468 of record JACCHY010000003.1, read on the forward strand.
AATGGTTTTTGTTTTGTAAATAATAATTATGTGTCATATATACGTATTAATAAAATTATATAAATATTAAAATATGAACTGTGAACCAAATGAATGAGATAAAAATATTCATAATATGGTAATAGTTAATATGTAAAATTAATTATATTATATATTAAAATAATTCAAGTAGATTTTTTTAAAAAAAGAATGTAAAACAATTTGTAAATATGATTTAAATATCACAATGATTACAATTAATTTATAAAAATAGAAACCTTATATCATTTATATAAGTTTGTTTTATTTATATTGTAATAATACTAAAATTATAATTAGCTTTTATAAAAATAATATATTCTATTAATAAATTCTATATTTATTGTAGTAAAAGAAGAAAATGTTTATAGAAATAACATAATAGTATTTATTTTGTTTCAAATCAAAGGATTTTTATGTCAATAGATTGCATCTTTAAAATCAAAGCGACTATTTCTAATAATAACTTTTATTTGAGGATTTTTAATTCTTATCTAAATACCTACATTAAAAAAGACAAAAATAAAAATAATTAAAATTTATTTTTACAATATTACACTGAAAAATTGTAGGTATGTCAACTCATAATAAGTAACAACGTTTAATAAGTTTTCGAGACTGAACTTATATTTTATTTATCCTACTAACTTTTAAAAACGTGTCTGGATTGTAGTATAGAAAAGATGATTTATTCGGTATATTCTTTTTGTTATAAATTGTAAATAAAATAATATCTTGTATTATATTACATTTCAGAAATCAAATTTTGGGGTTCAAAGAATATTTCAGCGTTTATTGATCAATTGATTAAACACAGCAAAATAAGTAAAGTTAAGCAATTACGTATCTAAAAAAAATCATCATTTTTATAATTATTTATGCGTGTATATATATATATGTTATTCGCTAATTTTATAACTTAAAAATAGACGCGATTATTGAATTTGAATGTTATTTTTGTAAACCTTTACTATTTTTTGTACTTTCTTCGATAGTGTAATTATAATGGCCTATATGAAATGCAAAATATTCTTCTAGAATACTTAAAAACATCCATTTTGTTTATAGTCAAAAAAAGAAAAAACACATTAGCCTTAAAAAAATATCCTTTTTTAAATTAGAATTCTAATGTTTCTGGCATTGTTTTAACGTGGAATTTATAAATAAGTAATTTCAAAATACTTGTATAAAAATATCAATAAAAAATTCTTTATTTTTATAACGATGAAAGTATTTGCTTTATTAATTTTGTATATTATAGAGAATTCTAATATAATTTTCTGTTTAAATTTATCTATTTGAAATATTGAAAATATTGGAACTATTATTAAAACTATTCGCTACTGATTATCGAACAAAATTTTTATACACACATTTTAAAATATTGATATATACAATTTAAATAATACATCGATTTATAAAGATATAAATATAAATAACATTTACAAAATTTAAAATAGATTTTCCATTATAGAAACTTATAATGCATAATACGAAAATTGTATCTACTTATGCAGTAATAGATATAATATTTAAAATTTAAATTTATCGATGAATACATTTATTTAAGCTTTAACAATATTTATTTGAAAATTTGTTCAATCGATATTTATTACTTCGTCTAAGATTGAAAAAATTAACAAAGATAAAATATGTTATTAAATTTATTGAATAACTTTTTTAATAACTCTTATATTATAGCCTTGATATAGTTTATTTTTGTTGGCTTGTTTTTCATTACAACGTTGTAGGTATAAAATTTATGTCAGGACCTTACCATAGATATTACTAGAAGTAGCACATAAGGTAGGAAAAGTATAGACCATTTGGGAAAAGAGTTAAGTCAAGCTTGAGTACGTGATATTCCTATCTAAGTTCAGAAGTAGATGAAAATTGTAACAAGAAAAAAAGTAATCAACTAATCGAGTCTGTGCAAGAAATAATATTTATTCAAATAGTCTACATTTTCCAAGCATAAATACTATAATTACTATAAGCTGAAAATGAAACAATTTTTATTTTTAGCGATTATTATTATTATCTATTATTAATTAAATAAATATATACAAGAAATAATTATCTATTCATATATAAGAAATAACTATACTAAATTTTAATAGACAAAACATAAAAATCATCTGTTAATTTTTATAAAACTGAGTTTAAAACTATTTTGTACTACCTTATTTATTATAATTATTTTTAATAAATCGTATTTTTTTATAAATACTTTTGTTTATAAAATTTCATATTTACATATTTATGAAAATAAAAATTCAAATTCAAACCTTTTCTTAATTTTATAATATGTAATGGGAATACAATTAAAAGCATAATTATAAAGTATGTTTTCTAAATTTTAATTAATTTCATAAGTTGCCATAATTTTTATATTTGATAAAGATTTTACGCTGTTATAACATTCAGTGTTAATTTTTGTAAATAATTTTTGTATCTAAAACTTGTTATTATTTTAATGATTTTTTTAGTATGACATTTTAATTAAATAAAATAATTTTATCGAAATAAAAGTTTTGAGAATATTTTTAATTGGATAATTTAAAATTTTTAAAAGTATGAAAAATTGAATTTAACATAAGTATATTTAAAAAAAATTAACTATAAGATCTTAATTGTAGCATCAAAGTTTTATATCTTGATTTTAGTATTGCTATAATAATTTTATATAATTTATATAAATAAATTTTATTATATGACTTATAATATTTATTATTTATTATAGTAAATACAACGTTAAAATGTCAGATAAATTATATCTTCCGAATAACAGAATTATAGAATGAAATTTAATGTATTCGTATTTAAACTTAATTTCGATTTTGTTCTAAATCATTAAATTTTAAATAAACTGTAAATTATTTGGTTAAAATCTTGCAATATTTTTATATATCACTTTTAAAAAATCATGTATAAAACATACAATATAAAATTTTGAAATTTAGAATACTTTTTTACATTTCATAGTTTTTACCGTTAAAAATTTTTATAGTTATTTCTTAAACTCATGTATAATGTATTTGACATCAAATTTTATTTCTGCAATATTTTTCTTTCGTGATCGGAATTTTAAGAAACATAATAATCGTATCTTTATTTATTAAATAACATAGAATTATATTAGATAATTTGATATTGGATAATTTGATATTAGATAATGTACAGTTACATAATTTCTTTATTTAATATCTCTAGATAAAACCGTTAATTCTCAAATTTACTTTTTGAATAAACAAACAAACATTATACCAAATAACACGAAAACATCATTTATTATTATCTCAATTTTTAATTACTTTTTAAATATAATAATGGTACATAAATTTAAATAATATTTAATCTTATATAAACAAACAAAATTTGTAATTCAAATATTCAATTGATTTATAATTATGATTCATTTTCATGAATTTTATTATTGGTATGAATAAACTTACAGCCATTGATTTGTAAATTAATCAATTATCTAATTAAAGCTTTGATAATATTTTGGTTCTTAAAAGACTAGTCTAATTCTATATTTAACTTTTTCTCATTATTAAAAAATTTCGAATTTTTAATTTAAATAATTTATATTTTTGATAATTTATAATACATAAAACTAAACTTAGCTCTCAATGAAATATTATTCTACTGTTCGGAATACATATAACTTAAATATTATGCGTAAAAAAGATATTTAACTATAAAATATATTTACATACTTATAAATTATAATATCAAACAAATCAAAATAAACTTCGGATTAATTAAATCCAAGCCTTTTTTTCTACGTTTAATCTTTAAACATTATATAAAGTTATCCATTAGAACAGCACTTTAATAACAAATCAATTCCAAATTATAATATGTCGTTTAATTTAATTATTTTATTTTATTTCACCAGCATTTGTGCACATAATACGTCACACGTGTGAACGATAACAAATAGAGAGAGAAAGAGAGGAAGAAAAACAGACGACCAAAGTCACGATCGCATCGAGTCGCTGGAGATTGAGTGAAAATCGAAAACTTTAATTCATAGGTATTCAGACATCGATGTAAATAGATCCATCAAATGATCGCCCTACATTAATCATGTGCACTTTAAATATAAACACTTTAGATCTTCCTTATACACATTGAAAAGTTCTTGGCAGGCCGATGTCGAAAAGAAGTATATAAACAGCGCAAGTGAAAACTGCAACTTTTCTTCGACTCATTGACCGAATTATGTATTTATGTTCTTTATTTTTTTATTTTATGTTTTAAGGAATTTCAGAGAACATCGAATTATGAAATATTTTGTGACTGTATATCGTGTTTTTAATTTACAAAATTTACCTTTTTATGTATGTTATTTTAACTAACTTGAAAATAACTTTGCGACTAGTTCTTGATTATTTAAAAGTGAAAAAAGTGTGATAAATATTTAACGTAAAATATATGTAAACATTGGCTATACACATTTTTAAATTTATTAAAATATTAAATACAATATTTCATTTCGTTAAAAAAACCACAATAAAATTAAAGTACAAAATTAAATTATAATAATCATGTTATTTTTTTTTAAGTTTTATATCTTCAAATATATTACTTATATTACGTTTATTTTTATAGTAAAATAATAGAAATAGTTAATTTATTCGGATCAACTTTTTAGAGTCACTGTCGAAGAATTATTTTTCGATTCATTAACACGATATTTTGATATTAATAAGAAACTACGCAAAATATTTATCGACAAGTACTCATTCATGTGTAAATTAAAATAAGTACAGTATGTAAATATAAAAAGTTTTCGTTGATATAGTAGTATTATAAAAAGCTAAGATATCGAGAACAAACTGAGAAGCGGAAGTCTTGAATATAGCAATACCCACTTGTTGCTTTTTCATTCGACATGTCAGAAACGGAATTAATGAACTGTAAAAGAGTAAAAAATGCACTTTAAACGTCAATTTATGTTTTGCTTATTACCAATAAGTTTTCAATATTTTAAAATATTGATCGTATAATTTAATAAATGTATGATTATAAAAAAATCGTTACAAGATTAACATTGGGAATATTGAATGAGAAATATAAAATTTGTGTAAAAACTTCGTTCTTTGGAATTAGAACAAAAAAATATAAAAAAATTGTTATTTTTATTCAATTAACCTATACAAATTTTAGTTACAAAATTCATAAATTTTTATAATAAATTTGGTGTACATACGATCGAATAAAGTTTAGTAAAGTCTAAAAAATTACTTAAGACATCAGATGAAATTGGATTAAGTCGTTAAGGAGATTTTAGATGATATTTACTTAGGATTTTGTAAAGTCATTTGTATACAAAATTCTCCCGTGTATAATCTTTTTTATCGTCTGAAGGAATTTTCCCTCGAACTTATTTCCAAGAAATTATTAACGATATTCTTTTATATAAAAGAAAACTATTCCCATACAAAAATAGTTTCATTTTAAAAAGTAAATGTACATCATCATTAAAATAAACTTAATTTATTTTATTCCTATTTAAATTACGATTAAAAAAAGTTTACAATTTTTAATTTATATAACACATTTACTTCATTGTTTGAAAATTCTTTGTTAAGAATATCGAAATTTATTTTTTGGACTTTAAATATACTAATTATATAGAATTATTTAAAGATTTTTTAAATGAAAATAATATAAAAATATTGATTTATAAAATTTTTTTCAATAATATCCATAGCATTAAGGTATTATGAAATTTCATTCGATTTAAAATCTTTTATTAAATATTACGTTTAAAAATACACTACGTTTTTTTAACGTGCAAATAGGATTAAAAATAATAATTCGAAAAATAAATATTTTTATTTAAAAGTATACGTGATTTACTTAACAATTCTTGTTTATTGAATTATAATACAAATAGTTAAACATAATAACAAAATCTACATTATAAATTTATTTTTTAATTTAATATTCAATTGAATATTTAACTGATATTTACAAATGATTAAATAGTATGTCCAAACGTGATAATATTGTAACAACTTTTAACGTGAAACTCTTTAGTTCATAGTCGACAAATTCTATAACATATCCATTGTATAATATAGTAAAATATTAAACTGTAAATTATAAATTCATATTTCTAATAATGAAACAATTTGACTTATCCTCTGATTTATATATTTAATTACTAGATAACTAATTACACGCAACAAATTTACTAATGATTTATTCGATAGAGAGTGAATTTCATTAGGTGTAATTAATAAATCTGTATCGAAACTTACAAAAATGTTAGTACTTGTTACGAAATTTAAAGTTCTGTATTAATATATAATATGCTTCTATTTATTATATTATTTGTTCAAGCCTCAACACATTATTTAAAAACATAATTACAAATCATCCATTACGATAAATAATGTTAAAGTAATACTGTGAGACTGTGTGCATAATTTTTAAATTTAAAAAAATTGTAACTACAAGATATTTTATTAATTATTCATAAGCAAACAAAAAATGTGAACTTACCGTTAATTCGTATATTATCGAATATTCTGTACAAAACCGTAACTAATAAAGTAATTTTTTGGACTATAATATGTACTTGAATTCAAAACACGTATTTCTATACTATAAATAAAAAACATGTATGGTTATCATATGTAATCTGAAACTGAAAAATGGACAAAACTATAATTTCCGAGATTATCGAAATCTCGATCGGATACATTTCTTAAGATATCTTGAATTTATTTTTGTTACCGTCTTTAAATTTGTACCGCGTATTATTTGAAGAAATATATTTGAACGTAGACCAATGATTAAAAGTTAATTATATAAATGTAAATACCTGAATTGTTATCGAAAGTATACGAAAAAAAATTTTATAGAGAAAACTGCGTAAGGTCAAAAGAAGGTACTCGTTTATCTTCGTAAAGAAATTAGTATCTTTATAAGTTATGGATATGTTAAGTATCGCTATGCACAAAGTATAAATGTTATGATTTTTTTTATCGAACTTCTTTTCATACACAGACGTAAACTTTTTTAAAAATAAACTGACGTGGTATACGACGTGGAATACGGATAGAAGATTAAATATTCGTACAACAAAAAGTTACATCTACACGAGACGCAAGAAAAATCGTTATTATTCCTGAGAAATATTTCCATTCTTATTCGCGCATCAATTGCAAAAACGTGCAGGAAATACAAAATTTCCACGATTACCCTTCATCGATTTCTTTTTGTATGTTTTACGGCTGTACTTTGAAATACTCGCCTACGCGCGTAGATAGATTTTTTATTTTAATGCTTAAAGTATACGCGTGCTTTCAATTTCAATAAAAAATTCAATCTCTCGTTTTCGATCAGTCCGATGTTAATTTAATTGCTTTACCAAATCGCATAGTTGTGATAAACAACAGCGTTTTCGATTCGTACGATAGTAGCAATTAATATAACACAAATTGTTTCGACATTATTATTTCGACTTACAAGATTTTTAATAAATTGGGCAATATTAAAAGGAAACGTTACGCAAACTATATTATCATGATTTCAATAAATTTAAATTTCACTCGACGATAGACGATGTTCTCGTTTCACGAAATACGATGTAAAATTATATCAAATTATATTATTAGACATAATTAATCGAGAGATTATTCGAGAAATTTATTTTTTTTTTTTTATAAAAACGATGAATACTAATTTCAAAAAGTTTAACGCCATGGATGTTTAAAACATAGTTCGAATATTCTTTCACGATTGTAGTCTATAATAATAACGTGTATTTAATTAAAGTGCATCTCTCATCGTAAAATATATTTTATCCATCGTTATTTATCTACTATTTCACACTTTCAAGAAAATTAAGTATCGCGAAATAAAATTTCTCGTCATCGATACGAAACTTAATCGATGATGGATAAAAAGATTGCGATAAATTAGAAAAAATTGCGAATCAATAAAATTATATAACATTATAATCAGCGAAATTAACGAGAAAAATTTGATAATTCCGCTCAAAGTAACTTGGATTATTCCGAAAGTTAAAAGCGATTTCCAGTCTTATCTAATAGAGAACTTACGAAAAGAAATTTACATATATCCTTAAAAAAGTTGATTATGTCGGTAGGAACGAAAATCTATTAATCAATCGTCTATCGATCAATTTCAACATAAAAATTTTTTATAATAAAGTCAATTCCCACGCAACAAAGTGAAACGAATCACGGAGACAACCCAAAGACATAAAAAGTTTCCGAAAGACGAATCCAACGAAAAAACTCCCACGTAGTTAAAAACCTCGTCGATTAACACCATCCCCCGTTAAAGATAAGAAATTACATCTTTTCTCTCGATCCCTTTGAAAATCTTACCAGCGTTTCGAAAAGCCATCCATCACTCGTCGAACGCGTCTACTCCAACACTCGATAAGTGGATGCTCGTAATCAATATGCCAACCAATCGCTCCCACGTTTTGCTTTATCGTTCGAGTTAAGTTCGGATCCGACGGACGAGCAACAAGTAACTCGAGTCTTTTCATTTCCAAAGAATCCCTTTTTTCGATACTTCGTACCGATAACCAACTCCTCGACGTACGAATGCTGGAAATGCGATCGTTACTTTCGTATATAACATATGGATATAACATAGTCGAGCATTCGGTGATAACGTTTACGTGTTGCGAGCGATGACTAACGAGTTGCACGTGTCGTTTACGATTTGGTTCGGTCGAGTCGGGCCAATTTTCAAACGACCAACGGATATTTGCTTGTTTTTTAATTTTCGTATCATTTGTTATTTTATCTTGCTACAAAGCAGAAGGAAATACATAATATTCGATTCTTTTTTGTATAATGCAACAAGCGATTGTTGAATTTCGATGCCGATATCTTAGAGTGTAATAGAAAGTTTCTAATTTCATAATAATAAAATATTTACTAATCTTACCAACGGTTTGGACGCGTAAACTTGACGCAACGAGTCGACCGAGAAAATCATCGTAAAAAATATTGTATGCGACGCGAAAGGAAGTCTCGTCCGTTCTAGCGTGGAAGAACGTTTTCGAAAATGCGCGTTTCAGTGGTCCAGATTCGCATCGCGTATCCAGTTTTGAGTAAGCCCGAACCCAAAAGTATTTACACCTCCGGAATAATCGAGACGGTACTCGAATCTCGTCGGAAACTGCTGTGCGATTAATGGAAAAGCGGAATGGGTTTATGTGGAATAGAAAATATTTTTTGTGGATACTCGAGTATCTTGTTAAATTAGATGCGGTACGAGAGCGGATCTACGTTCGATGCAACAACTCACTCGCGAACATTCTTCGGACGATCCTGGCTATTAGTCGGGAAAGGCAGCGGATTCAGGAAGGAAAAATGGAAGAGCGAATGGATAATGACGACGGGAATAAATTACAACTTGTATATCTCTACGAACGAACGACAAGATACAACGACGCGATGGAATAAATATTTTCGTTTCTTGGGTGAATAATTTTATAAAAGTACTCGCTTGTACTTTTCTCTTTAAAAATGACAGGGTTATTGTTGCAAAGAGTAAAACTGTTATTCTAGATAAGATGATTTAATTAGAATATCTTTTTATGACTTATCGTGCAATTGTTAAAAAAAAGTGTATATTTTGTGAAAATTAGCTTACAAAACGAAAACTTTGGAATCGAATTTTAAATTTTGTATTTTTTGAATATATTTGGAGACGATATTGTTAAAATCGTTAATGTTTAAAATAATTTAAATTGATACGATAACAAAGTGCGATCGGTTTAAGGAAAATTAAAATTTTTAATTTATTATTTAACATTGATTAAAAAGAGTTATTTTTTCTGCGAATACAACCAAAGTATTTGTAATTACGTCTTCCTTTAAAATACATAACTGATTTTTAATTAATATTGAATAATTATGCTACAATCGATTTTATAATTAAATTGTAAATAAATTTAAGATACATTTTATTACTATCTGTGTAAGGTCTTCGTATATTTATACAACGTAATTAATTATATTTACAATGTTGTACATATATTTTATTATGTCAATAAAAACTTTTGTTCATTAAATATGCAATGATTTAAATCAGTATAATATTTAAAGTAGAAATAGAATAAATTTAGTAAACGATGAACAATTTAAACTTAATTTTATTAATTGTACAATTATAAAAAAGAATCATTAAATATCAGATCTAAATTAATTATGCCATGGTAAGTACAAATTATAAAAAAAAACTTGATTGAAATTTTTCGGAAATTTTATTTTTTAAAGTATTTCTATCGAACAACATTTATTATTTTATAAAGTTAATAAAATCTAAGTTGATTAAAATTAAAAAAAGCTATCGGTTAACTGTACATAATAATTTGAGATAAAGATAAAATAGTTTCGAATATCAGTTTCAAACTTCTTTTGTAATTATTCACCTTGATATAAAATTCTTTTATTAAAAATAACTGTAACTTTTTATAATACAAAATGCTTTGAGGGAATTTTTTTTAGGACTAAACAATAAACTATCATAAACTAATAATCAGTTAAAACGGTATAAATATTATTTATATACATGGAATTAGATTTTATTTCGTGTGTTAATAATAATAAATAAAATTAAATATATATTAAAATTTTAAATCAATCAAGAATTTGTATTATTGAACTATGTGTAACTTTTTATGAATATCTCTTGTATAAGTCATTGATAATTGTTATACGTATCAGTAACAATGGATATTATATAGAATAAAGTAAGAATTAGAGACTGTAATTTTTTGTTAATAATGTATATATATATATATATATCTTATAATAGTATGTTACAAATTCATAATAAAAAAGGCATTATTATAAAATTTTAAATCTTATTGCGTAAAGAATATACGAAATATGCAAATTTATAGAGCTAATGAATTGGTTTAGTTCTTGGAATTAGTTAAAATTGTTTGCACAACAAAAATGTTGCTTATGTAATATCTATTAAAAATTGTTAGAATTAACATATTAATATTTGAATTCGAAATAAATTTGTCGATTATATCGATAAAATATATTTCAAATTTTCTTTAAAAAAACATCGACGTTCGTTTATTTAAAATAATTTTTTTTAATATATGAAATAGGAGTTATATAACATTATTATAGGTAAGAATTTTATGTCGTTAAATTTGTTATTATTATTATCAATCTATTTTTATATAATACTGAATTTGACAAAATTATAATTTTAATCAATGAGTTAAAAAGTATTTTCCATGTATTTATACAATTTTCAATGAGAAGAAAAAGTGAAATTGAAAAATGTAATAATTTTATTATAAGTAATAGAAATGATAGGGAAAAACAGAAAAATATTTATCAAAAATTCTTGTAAGAAACTTAAGCTGTGAAAGTATATAAAACACGAATTATCGAACATAAAAATATTGTTTTTTCAAGCGATACGAACGAACAAATATTTTAGTGTATTAATGGTTTTGCTCATCGAACCGTTTGTTTCAAATATTCAAAAAAAAATCGATTCAAGCTTTTATTCGATTAAAATTGTGTTTTTCTCGTCACAAAAGTTTAAAAATCAATAGTGCATTATTCATTTTTCAGTAAATACTGAAATTTAATCAGATTATTAATTATTATATTAATCTTTAATCTATAGTTCTTCAAAAATCTAAAGCTTACAAGTTGAAATAACATTTATTTATAGTTGTAACTTAAATAAACGAAAATAACTAAGTTTCTTTTCATAATAATTAAAAACTTGTAGGAATTAATTTGATAATCTACGTATATTTAAGCTTATCGTTCAAACAATCCAATCAAAGCTTATATATAAGTTTTATTACATAAATATTTATTTGAAATCCCGAACTAAAGTCTATCCAAATTTATCAAAAACTTTTTCGACTTTACTTAGATTATTATAATGAAACTTAACGTTCGAAGAATCTCAAAGTCCGAAGCGAATAAAGAAAATGAGTATTGAAAAAAAAAAACTTTCATCTCTTTATAACAAAGAAAATAAAATTTGATCGTAGTTTATTTCAATTAAAGACAAAATACAAATCAACGATAAGTTTACAAAAAACTGTACTCTTATCTCGGTCTACAAAAAACTACAAAAAAACCTACATTATAAACAATAAGCGTTTAAAAATAACAGTATCGAAACATAGAATATTTAAAAGTGAAAATGAGTTATAAATAAAGTGAATAATGATATCGCACGATTAAGTCGTTGATATTTATAAGTTATAAGCTAGGATCTGCATCTCAATTGAATGATAGGAGAGTGCACGATTTGAATTCACTAACCGAGACCAATGATCCGTCCTCATCCGTAAGCTTGTTTCTAATTTCGGCGTCATGGTAATAAAAAGACCGAAACTCATAAATTGACCTAGTAAATCCTTGTATCAGTATTCTTTGATCTCGGCAAGATTACGCAGTGCGTTCGTTATGATTTGTTCATTTTTGCTTTTCATTTTTGCTTTTCATTTTTGGAGCGGCTGTTTAAACATACGCTTAAAAAAAGTATTTTCATCTTTAGCAAAGTATTTACGCTGACACGGTCATATTATAATTACTATATTTAGCGAACCGCGTTCCTTTAGTTTCTTCTCGATCGAGTTTTCGAATCCGATGCGTCTCGTCGAAATTTCCAATCGAGGCAAACACTCGGTCGAAACTCAGCCGAAATTTCGAGAAAGCTGTTATCGATTCGCTAATAATTATTACCAATCCCGATCGATCCAAATACGCCTATTATTCCCTTTCCTCGTTAAAAGAAATTTAAACCCAGGAAAAAAGCAGCTGGTTTATCGTCTCTCGGGACAGTGCGATAAAGGCGATAAAGGCGATAAAGGCGATAAATAAAAACGCCAATCTCCGGAGATCGAGCGTCCTTTAAACTTGCTTTACGCGCACTCGGTAATATCCGTTCGATTATTCAAAAATATACACGGTGTCATTAACCCAATGAGCGGTCGCAGCCTATTGGTCGGACTGTCGCCAAGCCGCGGCTTCCTAATCTATCGCCTCGTCGACTCGGCACAGCTGTGCGACCTTCCACGGCGTCGTTGCCATTGGCGTCGATCCCAGCCATAGACTGTAGATCGCGCGTAGATCGAGAGCTTTCGACGTCTCCGAGTATTCGACGCGGATATAAACGCAGTCGATGCCGTTGCATTTTCCCAGGAAGGTTCCTTATCTAGAAGCGCGGATGATCGACGGACGTTGGCTCGCGTGTATTTGTAAACCTGTCGTGCAGAAAAGTCCTCGTCGCGTTGTCTCTTTCTAGTGCACTGTCACTTTGACAGGATGCGTTTCCGAAGAAGATCCGGTTACGCTTTTTTTTTTATACTGGGAAATGGTTCTTTCGTTTTTCTTTGCTTTGGTCCATCGGTGCGTTTGTTCGTTCGGGTCCAAGTCGCTCTTGGACTTTGCCTCGAGGACAGGATTCGGAGGGACATCGTCGAGGGGGGATTTAAATGTTTCGATTAGGAGGCACGTGTTGAGATTTTAAATCTCCTCGGCTGTAACTCTTATGTTGTGCATAGCGGCGCTGTCATGCTTTACGAGCACATGCGCGTTTCTCAAGAGATTAAACTTGGGTTTCAAATGTCACATTTGCGCGCGTTCGATTTTTAGTTTTAATCGAAAAATCTGTTATTCGATGCAAAGTAGTTTTTTTTTTTGTTTTTTTTATTTACGTCTAAATTTATCTTTAACGATCGAAAATTCAGCGGTCAGCGATGAAGATTACATTTTTGTTCATTTTCCAATTGAATTTTTCCAACGATGTATTTTAATGCCTATCGTATTATTTTTTCGCTCGAGATAATTTAGCCGGGAAATAACAAAAATATGTAAAGATTACGGCGTTGACGAAGTGAAACGCGATTTATCTTGTTATTTATCTTATCCCTAAAATTACAATTAGAAAAAAATTATACAGAAACTCAAGATAATTTTCTTTCGTAAATTAATCCGATACGATTATTCAAATATCTCCATAGACGTAAAAGTTAGCACAGTTATACATTAAAAAGTTATAATTTGATTACATCGGAATGTACGTTATTTGAAAAGTTACTTTTTTTAACGATGTAATGCAAACAAACCTTTGTACAATTTTAATTTTAAATCAAATTCCAATTGAAATAAAAGAACCACTTCTACTTTCAGTGTAAACTTCAACTTATTGCATCGGTTACTATGTCTATTTATATTAACTCCATGATTCGATTGTAACCACTACACGCGTAGACCATAAAATGAAAATAATATCGGTGGTAGGTTATTAACTTACCTTATGTAAGATACCATTGATAGTTATGTCTTATTAAATTAACGACATAAAATTCTTGTAAAACAACGTCTGCTACGCGAATAAAATGCAAAAAGCTCGAATTGCAAAAGAAATTTAATTTCGAGCTTGGTTTGATAACGCGTAAAAAGATTACTTAAAACATGTAAATTTTTAATAATAGAAACTCCAAACGATCGTACAACCCTTGCGCGAAATGAATCGTTAAAATTTTACGCACGCGTTAAGTAGAGTATATCGTTATCATCTTTCGAATCAATTTAAACTCGATCGTAACACTAAAAATAATATTATTTACGCTCGATCTTAAATATATTAAATTTTGATAAGGGCGTACAGGAAAATGCACGAAATGTTAAATAGGTAAATTGTTGATATAAAAAATCGTAGTTAGTTATAAAATTAACCACACCTTGATTAGAAAGGCTCGGTACATTCAATTTATTAGAAGAAAATGTAGCTGTATAAAATTAACTTGACACGGAACAGAAGTTGGTTCGAGTTTCCGATTCTACTTCCATTTGTAATTTTGAGTAGTTTTGATTTTGATTCAAACCAGAAACGTAAATTAAAAATATCTGTATTCGAGCCTTGATCAGCTGATCACTCCTAAAATCATCCAATCTATTTAAAACTTAATGAGAAAATCTGCTTTAACTATGCATTAAACCTTACATTCCATTGTTCGAGCATTAGAAATCTAACGATTGTAATCTAATAAAAACTTTAATGAAATCAACAATATAAATATACGATTACTCGAAAAATAAAATAATAAGAGAACGATCAATTTTAATGATACATCTATTAATGAAATATGAAAATCGATAAATCTTAACAAATTTTTTCTCGATATTTTTAATTCAATATTCACAATCGTTATTATTTAAACGCTAATTTATATTTATCCATGTCATTGAAACAATAATCTTTTGTTATTTAAAACATATTGTTTATTCACCAATTAAAAAATGCTAAATACTTTTAATTTTCATCGCTTAAAAATTTAATTTTAATAAATTAGTTTTTAAGTTTCGTATCTAGTCTTCTTAAAATTTAAATTTGTTCGTTAATCAACGCTTTTTTATTATTTGACCTTATACATACAGTGAATAAAAGCTTTCCTATGTATCTTGGTAATTAATTTTTATTGTTTTCATGAATAAAGTTCCTATTTTCAAAGATAAATTTCTAAAAATATGATGCGTTCGTTTTATCTCTTCGATATTTATGAGTTAAAATTTTTTCTAGTTAATTCATTCTTGGTTTTTGTTCGATCATTTATTTTTCCTCGTTTATTTAAGTACACGCTTGAAATTTCGACGATTCAAGCCTGACACATATATTTGCAAATTTGATAGTTATATAATTATTATTCTCGTATAAATTTATGTACATTCTGTATCAAATTGTAACAAAATATTTTTCCTTATTCTCGTTAGAATTTATAGCTTTTTATTACCAATCTTGAGTAGTATCCAAAATTGTAACCGAAAGGTCATCGTTAAAATTATTTACACTTTGTTATAAATGAATAAAAAACTAATTATCGATTCGCGCGATGCTTAATATGGAGGTTAACGTAACGTTTAAACCATGTATTAATCAAAGATTTTAATTAAAGCAACGCTTTACGCTAAATTTAGAAGTATACCAAATTCAAAAATATAACTTCGTTACAATCACGACAAATACATCAACGCTAATTATAAAAATTACCCTTCGATATTCCGATAAACAATTATTTCTCAATAACGATAATTCGTAATATTACCGACCGAATAATTAAGAAAAATTTTCAAGTTGCAGAAAATTATCCGTGCAAAGAGAATCGAGCGATATCGAAATATGGAACGATTCGAAAAAATGTTATCTCAGCTTTTGCAAAGATTGGAAAAAAATTTATTTAAAAATAATTTACAACAACGGTAAGTAGGCTTATTACCAGCTATCATTATTAAACGGTGAGAGCGAAAAACATAACGTTTCAAGAGCGTTAAAAAGAAGGAATTTCAAAATGGCCTCGCGTAGCATCGCCCAAGGAAAATAATTATTCTACGCGTATATTTTGTAAAACTCACCATAGCGTAAAGATACGTATTCGCCGCCGCTGTTTAAAACTTGGTTCTCCTTACGCAAGTGTTATTCGAAACCCAAGAACCACTACGCGTAATTATTCATTAGCGTTTAGACTGGCGACTTTCGTAGGCTTCTATAAGTTAACTTTAATAGTTTCGAGCGTAGTTGGATACTTGCAACTACTAAGGGAAGCGCTTTGAAATTTCGTAGGCGAATAAACGATCGATCGATCAACGATGAAAAAAGATCGGAAGAACGCTACCCAACGAAAATCATAAAATTCCCGCACATTTAAATTTTTTCGCACTCTCGAACGACGATCGCTTTCGATCGAACGCCGATAAAGCAGAATTCTAATTTACAGCCGAGCGCTTCAATACGCGAGTCGAGGACGCGCATCGAAGACGTACACGTACTGTAATAAATATCCCAAGATCCGATCCAGCGGGAGAAAAGGTCCCTTAAACAAGGAAAAACAAGGATAAACAAGGAGGAAAAAGTTGTAAAAAAGAAGTTGTCTCGAAGAAACAGTCCCTCGCGGGTTTCCTACGTTTTCTTTGCCGGGGTAGTAATATACCCGCGTAAGCGTCTATTACCCGGCGAACGTACACTGCGCCGCCGCCGACGTCGTCGTCGTCGCCGTCGCCGTCGTCGTTCGTTCGCTGCTGCTGCTGCTGCTGCTGCTGCTGCTGCTGCTGCTGCTGCCGCTGCTGCTGCTGCTGCTGCTGCTGTTGGTGCTGCTGCTGCTGGTGGTGGTGTTGGTGCTTCTCTCCTCGCTCCTCAGTAGACTCGGCCATTTCTCTGGGGAAGCCGAGAGTTCCCGTGTGCGTCTCTCACTGTCCGCCGCTGTCCGCCGCTGTCCACGCGCTCTTTGCAACCGAGGCCGCCCCGCTGAATCATTATTTTTCTACGCTGCGTGTCGGGTGTGTTCCCGATAGTCCTGCAAAATAACGCGACGCAAAAGGATGATACATTCCGGGCGCACGAGGCTCGAGGTAAACATCATCGATCCGCAATAAGCGCAATAAGCCACACACGAGCGCCGATTTTATTAGACTTTATTAGACTTTGTTCGACTCGTCTCTAACTCGTCCCTAACTCGTCCCTAACTCGTCCCTAACTCGTCCCTAACTCGTCTCTCGAGTTACTTTCCCAGGGGAGGTCCCCGTCGGTGGTCTGTCCATCCACGCGAGATATACGCAATATCCAGAAAAAGACGGGCGATTTACGAGGCGCGCGTGTGCGTGGCTTTTCGCGTGCACACACTTACCACACACGCATCCAAACACACAGTCGTACACACAGTCTTACACACAGCTGTATTTAATACAGACGCAGATTAATACTCGCGGAAAGGTGTTCGCTTTTCCCGATTATCTTTGTTATCGTGGTCGCTGTCGTTGTCGCTCTCTCTCTCTCTCTCTCCGTCGCGTTTCGTTGGATACACGGCTCGTACGTTGAATGTTGTCATTACCGAGGCGAACAGCTGATCCGCTCGTTCCCCTCGTCGCTGCCGCGTTTAAAGGGTAGTGCGCCTGGCCCTTGGGATACGCGTCCTTTTAATATCCGGTGGAGGGCGACTCGTCCAAGTCGGGTCCGCGCTTTCTTCCATTTTATTTCTCTCGGTGGTAAACAGCGAGACTACGCTACCATTTTCTATAAAGCGAGAGTCCCCTCTCCTCTCGCTCTCTCGCTCTCTCGCTCTCTCGCTCTCTTTTTCTCTCGTGCGAGCGACATGGTGTGTGCGAGCTCGGTTGAGAGAGCGAGCGAGCGAGCGAGAGAAAGAGAGAGAGAGAGAGAGAGGAGGTAGGAGACTCTGCGACGGAGAATAAGCTACGCGACATCCTTTGTTCTTTCGACTTTGTATCCTCGCGCATTCCGCGAGATTTTCCAGGCCATCGACGCTCCTTCGAGACGATCGTCGGTGCGTGTCCATTGCATCGAGCTCGATTTTTGTTTTCCCTCCCTATACTTTTCTGTTTACCTAAATCTCTCTCTCTCTCTCTCTCTCGCTCCATCCAACTATCTCCGTGTATCCGTCTCGCTCCATCCCCTCCCAGCGGAAGGCTCATTCCACCCTTTTCTTTGTTCTCGCTCTCGTTTCCTCTTTACGTCTTTTTTCCTGCTTTCCTTTATTTTCTTTTTCCTCGCAACGATCGCCTCCAGCTCGACGGCGATCGTCACCATTTTCCTCCTGTCTCTCCCCGAGATAAAGAACAACTCCGCGATAAGGCTTAAGATCTCGAGCGCGCGCTCACCGATTCGATCCCTGTCAACCGAGTTTTTACTTTAGGTCAGATAATCTTGGATTAAGGTCAACTAATAGAGTCAACGAGCGCATTTTTCATTATAAGCCTGCGCCAATCGGCCAAAGTGCATCTTCGAATAGTCGAAAACTGTACGAGAATCGGAGCGTCGGGACTCGGCTCGCGTTTTTCCCGTTGGAAATTCGTTTTCTCCGACTTTTCTCTCTCTCTCTCTCTCTCTCTCTCTCTCTCTCGCTCTCTCTCTCTCTCTCGAACGCGCGCGTACACGCGTGTGCGAAAAACGCTTGCGATTTCTCGCGTACGTGTGGTTAGCCTCTCGAGTGTGGATCCGAAAGGCTCCTTTGAGACAAATTTCTTCTTACGCTCGCTCGCTGAAATTCTATTTAGAAAAATAGAACGTTTGGCAATCATCGTTGGGGACGTTAAACCAATAACGTCGGTAGGAAAAGAAGCGAATCGAGATAAAGAATCGAGAATTTAATCTTTCGAGAAACGATGCGCGCGTTTCGACGGTCGTGCCATGTAAATAAATATCGGTGGAAGCGAATTTTAACTATCGCGAAGAAATAAAAAAAATAACGTCCGAGACGAGGAAAACTATTTATTACTAAAGAAACCCTCTTTTTCCTTATTTTTAATAATTTATACATTGTACTCGGACGTTTGTACTTATCAACGACTCGCTTGGTTACTCATCGATTAAGGTACGACGCGTCTCAACCTCGACGAAAACACGCACATTTTACATAATAGACTAAATCTAGTCGTTGGATTCTTTGAGACTCGGAGACTGCGATCATTATTATTTAAGTACGAATTATAATTTTTTTTTTTAATTAACGCAGCGCGTTAATAAAACAACTACCGCGAACTGTAAAGTAACCTCTTCATCCTTATCTCGTAATTATTATTGTACCGAAACCTTGGGCTTCCGTTACTTTACGAGCCTACGTTGAATTTTTTTTTATTTTATTTTTTATTTATTTTTCTCTTTTTCGATAATTCTCTTTTCGTTCAGGGGCTACTTACTACTTTTACCTTATCGCCTTTCTTTTATTTCAAATATTAATACTAGTTCGTGTTTCATGTTTTTAATACACGTACATGTGTCATTTATTATTACTAAATCAGCCACATGATTTGCGCAGTCCGATATATATTGCTTATTCAGAAGGATTGGCCTATCGAAATAATAATAACAAATGAAAAATAAATGAACGCTTCGCTTCGATTAATCATATTTTTCAGCCATGGATTTTTCATAGAGAGATTGCGATAACCTATGACGTACGAAGGCTAAAATTATTAAACGTTTCTTAAGAAACTTTCTTAATTTAACAGTTCCTGTTTAATAAACAATTATCCAAAGTTATTACGTTGTTTTCTTTATTTTTATAGCTTAGAATTTAGTAAAGATAATTTTACTTTAAACGTAAAAATTTAACAACTGTTTTTCTTCGTGTGGATAAATTTTATCGCGAAATCATCGATCGTGAAAATATTTTATCGATTGAAATTTATTAATGATAAATGTGATTTTTAAAATCTTCGAATGTGTACAAAATCTATAATTAAGCGCCCTCCAAAACCTTCCAATCTACCATCGTACAAGAATTTACGCAAATATTTTAGATTCTATAAATGTGATTGACAAATAATAATTAAAATTCTCGTCGCAAATACGATTTTTTATTCCAACGTCTGCAATTATTGCTACAATCTCGTTTATAATATCTTTTAAATACTTGTTCGAAACCTTGTACCGAGATGAAACTGCGATGAATTACCAAAGAGAAAATTATTTTCGCATTTTTTTTAAATACAGAAATTTTCTTAACGAGAACGAATTATTCGCGTATTTTCTATCGAACAATGATAAATTATCGTTGATTTAATCCGAACGCACGACATAAGAACTTTCGTTTAAAATAGATTTCGAAGATAATAAATTGATATATTTTCATGTTAAATAATACTCGAGTCGACGAGAAGCATCTTAAAAATGTAAATAACAGATTTTTTCATTCGATGTATACTTTCTTTATATTAAAATTGAAAATATGTAATTTTAGAATAAACCGCAATTTTTTAAATTACAGCTTACGATCCGTATTCATCTTTACTTCCTGTTAAATATTTTTTTTATCATCTATTTTAAATATCACCGATTATATCATAGTTTCTTCTATCAATAGTGTATCGATAATCGTACATTTTTAATTACACAAGAAGCCACTGTTCAAAGAAACATTCAAGAATCAGCGAAGACTGTAGCTCTCAGATTAGTGAAAATGAAAAAATTTATTTATTTTCTAGTATGTAAGTCTTATATCATTTTACGTGAGATAAGATAAACTTTGAGTAAAATAAATAATATCTTAATAATAACGAAACAACGATAATAAAAACAATACTCGTCGGTTGATATAACAATTAATGTAATTTAATAACTATAAACATTAGCAACAATTTTAAGTGTTAACACTGTGTTTAATAAAAGATGCGTATAAATTTAACATTATATATATATATATATATATATATATAACATTGTAAAAAAACTACGATAACATTTTAAAAAATACGTTAAAAAATTTTCCTGCAAAATTGATAAAAATATTATGTTTAATAAATCATTGCAAGACTCTTTCGAACTTTATACAATTATCGATTTTTATTTTATATTTAATAATTCAGTTAATATTGTAGTAAAATTTATATTAAATTGTCCGTAATGTAAAATAATATTCATTTTATACGTAGACGTTATTTAAATCACCGATCATAAAATTAAACTGAAAAATCACTTTGTACTCGTATTTGTTAAAATTTAGAAACGAAAAATACAAATAGTGTCGGAAAAGTAACGTTTTATCGCTGATAATCAAATTGGTACAAGTTTGCGATATTACTCGAAACCGAAGTAAGTATACGTTACTTCTCTTCTTGTTCGTACGCGAAGTGACTCGAGTAACGGAAGGAGCATAAAAAATTAAAGGAAAAAAAGAAATTAACGTTGAAATAGCGCAAGGTGGTAAAACAAACGAGAGGAGCCCGATGTAAATAGAAAGGGAAAATATTTGAATTAGATCGTTTAAAAATGAAAAATAAATAAAGCGGAGAAAAAATTGTTGAACCGTGAGCATTGGAATGTGTTGTAGAAAAAAGTAAGTCGAGTGGGTGTGGGTGGAGGGGGTCAAGTTGGTCAAGGGGTTCAACCAGCTGAAGAGTCTGGGGCCACTAGTCAGTGGTGGAGGCAACAGCATCCCTCCCATCATCATCATCATCATCATCATCAACCCCATCATTATCATCATCATCACCACCATCATCAAAGCAGTTACTATGCTTCACAATCGCATTCTCACAACAATCCCGTCACAACCATGAAGCAATCTTACATGCAGGTTCGTTTTAATCAATTCAGACTACTTGGCGTCTTTCTCCATTTTTCTTCGAGCATTCATAATTTTACGTTTTCACCATTGCCGTTAATTACAAAGCTTTCGCTAAGTTTCTAGATTGAACTCGTCGAGAGACGTAAATTGTGAGACCTCTTTACCCCTTTTATTCCAAATGTACTTCGCTTTCGAAAAAATAAATGATTAAATGCTTTTCGTAATTTGTGCAGCGTTTAATTATTTCGAGAAAATATGTAACGTCAACTTTTATAACGAGAATACGTGTATTTACGTCAAATTAAAATCTATCTCTGTCATCTTAAATTTAACTCTACATCATTTTATTAATTACCCGCATAATTTCCTTGAATAATCTGCGAACGTTATTGTAAAATAAATCTTGTCGCTAAAAAGAAAAAGAAAAAAAAAAGCATCTAAACTTATTTTACGAATCGTTAATTCTCGAATACTTTTTTCCTCGATACCTTCGAAGCTGACAATGATATATTTTTTTTAAACTTTGTACACCGATGCACTATTATGGGTGGTTCATAAATTTTTATTAAAGTATTTACTTTTAATACAGTCGTTTATTGACGTATAGTCGGTACCCGAGTTTCCATAATGGAGGTCGATATTGTACATAATTCTCGTAATCTAAATAATTTATTAATAAATTATCAATTTAAATAATTTATTCATCTCAATTATTTTTATGTCAATAATAAAAGGGCTCTGGTGGAAATAAACTAAATTGCATCAGTTTGATAAATTTAATCAATTTTATTAATAAACGACAACATTAGAAAATGCGTAAAGTATTTTATGAAATAATAACGGACAATTTTTGATCGACGGTATATTCCTACAAATTTTAAAACAAGATTTATCCAAGTTTCGTTTAGATGGTGTTTTTAAAACCTTCGTTCGGACATTCTAAATTCTTATATCTTCGATCGACACATTATTATTTTTACGTAAAATATCGAGTTTATAAAATTTCTTTTTATTATTTTATATATGAAATATAAATCGTTGGATAAATCAAGGTATTATTATAGATAAAACCGATATTTATTCCAGATTGATAGATATCCATTGTTTTTAAATATCAGTATAGTCGATAATTTTAAACTTGAAAAACGAAGAATAATATAACCTCTATTTTACTCTTGTTCTAATTAATATTTTAGCGGTAACTTTTAACGCGATAATTATTATAATAAATAATATTTGTAAATAAACTTTTATCGTTATTGTTCATCACAATGGCACATGAAAATAGTACACGTATAAAATGCTTCAGAATTTATGAAATAATAAACAATTTTTTGTCTATTGTTTTTTCAAATAAAAATTTGAAGTCTGTCTTTTCATTTCTATATTTAGTTATATTCCTGGCCATCTGCATTTAACCCATAGAATCGAATTATCCTAAAAATATCGGAAACGACATAGTTTATGTACTTTATAGTTGCACAATATCTTCTATTCTCTGTTTCCTTTAACTTGTTTCATTCAAATTATTTACATTATAAAATTTAAATTTAGTTACTTCGAGGAATTATGTTTCGAGCTAAATTTATAATATGCTTATAGATTAGCTTTATCCATTTTATTTTATTCATTTTAAATATTTTTTTGTCTATTACGTTAAGTAAGATTCAAATATCTTACTTATCGTTTAACATCATTTTTTAACATTATTATCAAATCCTTTATCGAGAGTCTTATCGAGACCTTTTGGATTAGTCGCAGTCGTCGTCTACTCCCATCTTACGTTTGACAAAAATTTTACACATTACGATACTTCGATTATACAAAGTGGATGGTATCACATTTCCTATGTATAGTTTCCAGAACATCTGGATAATGCAAAAGTTCTCGATCTCGTGTTCGAAAGTGTAAAATAACAACCTTCAACGTTTACGTATCAATAGTATTCGTTACTTTATATGTACATAATATCTTCGATTGATGTAAAATTTACGTGCGTTTATTCCGCGGAAAGTCGCTATCCAGGATTATATAAACTTCAAGTATTTTAGCGATTCGAGAAGTTTTATCAGCTAAACGCTTATCAGATAAATTTCACCAATAACATTTTCAAAAGCATGAAAATGTTGAAACCACGCGGAAGTAAATGATACATCAAATTTGCATAAATTAAACTATTGTTTTAATTAGGTCCGTTTATAAATGTGTAATTGGTATGGCAGATCGCACAACGAAGGTTAGTATCCCACAGTCTCGTAATAATTATAATAAAACGCGCAACGTTTACGACAAGCATATTAAAATAATAATTTTGCATAAAATTTCAACAAGAAGTTGACAAAGGCTTCTTTATTAATTGAAAATATAAATAATTATAAATTATAATTCGATAGAATTACCGATGAAAAATGAAATATTAAACAAGATGTTTATTAAATATGCTTTTATACCTAAATGTTGGAACGTTTTCGGATAATAACATCGAATAGAATTTAATCACGCGTTTAATTATTTTAATAAATCTAAATTAGACGTAAAGTTTTTTATTAGCGGTCGGAATAATTTTGTTAGATGTCACGTAATTCAGGTTATACGAGTTTTAAAAGAACTCGGTAAATTTAGTCGGCACGTTACATTATTGTTAAAGTATACCTTACCATTCAAAGTAGAAGTGCACATATTATATTCGTTTACCTTTGTTTTAAAAGCAGAGAGAATATGTAAATCGTATGCATTTTTACAGTTGACATGGGTATTTCATGACGACGAAGCCCAAATCAACAAAAAACTGCCAAAGGAATTACTACTAAGGTACGCATTAATAACAAAATTAAATACATTTTTTTTTAAATATGTAACACACGACGTGCCTTTCCAGAATTTTGTCATATTTGGATGTTGTTTCGTTGTGTCGCTGTGCTCAAGTGAGCAAAGCATGGAACGTTTTAGCTCTCGATGGATCAAATTGGCAGAGAATCGATCTTTTCGATTTTCAACGAGACGTAGAGGTAAAAACATATCATTTTTAATATATAATAAATATTCAATATTTTATAAAACTTGATACAACTTCCGATATTTTGTGTACAAACTTCTAATGAACGTCGAGTTACGATTAATATTTATCAATACAAATTTTTTTTTAAACATAAAGTTGATTCTACATGAATTTCATAAGATTCGAATCAAAAAAATTATTCTTTATAAATAGAAAATACATTGTTTGGTAACTAAAATACCGAATTTTAATATTACCGACGTTTAAACAAATTTTATTGATATACTTTGATACGCAACTTTTTTATAACTATGTCTTCATCGTTCGAATAATTTTGTAAAATTTATTTAATTGAATAATCGATACTGTGTATTATAAATTTACAGAAAGAGAAAAAATTATTTAAAACTTCGATATTATAGAACGATGTAATTTAAAAAAAGAAACTAAATATTGTTAATTAAGAAACTTAATATAACGATGATATCACGAAAGACAATTTGATATTTTAACTCTTTGGTAATCCTGTTTTTATCTTCTATCGATTTTCTATTAAAATTATTTTTTTTTAATTGGAATAAACAGCTTATATTTTTTAATTTTACCAACATTGATATACGTACTTTGGCACTTTAGTTTTTATTAGATTAACAAATATAATCTCACATAATCAAAGCTTACTTGTCATCCAATAATAAGCAAAATAGTTAAAAATTTATTAAGTTGTTACATTTAAAGGCTTAATTTTAAGTTTATCCTAAAAAAACCAAATTTTGACACTTATACAACTGTAAATATTTATAATCATAAAAATTCTAGATTTATCAAAACTATTAGTTTTCTGGTAAAATGTGAATAATAAATTTATTATAATATTTACATGACCGAAGCATTCGTTTCTTAAAATATTTGTCTTTACAAATGCTTGATGTTTTCATTAAAAATATATAAAAAGAAATAAAAGAAATTTGCGTTCATGATTTTTATAAAAAATTGATATTCGATTGAAATTAAATGTTTCATCTTAACCGAATATGAAAACAATTTTAAATTCGTATACAAAAACTGAGAAAAAGTAATTTCAAAAAAATACTTATGATTTACATTTTTTTACTTAGTCAGATAAGATTAATAATTGAAAGTGTTTGCATTAGAAATATATACATTGGATATAAATACGAAAGAAATATTAGAAATTATTTATAAAAGTACCGTTGGTATATTTAATAAATTATTTAGATAAAGAAAACTTGTAACTGTTACTGTCTATTCATATTTTTAATCGATAATCCGAGTACAAATTTAACCTTGAATCACGCGTAAATTTTTTTTGTACAGGTTGTATTGTTAAACTATATGGCTGTTTTTATGTGTACGTGTGTAGTTGGGTGCGCGCATATATGTGTGTGTTTAGTTACACGCAAAAAGTACAATATTCGTTTAGTTATTTTTTATCTCGAAAAATATGAAAATATAAATTTTAATAGTATTAAGGAGAAAAGTTTATTTCGCATTTATTTTATAGCTAAACACACAATATTTCGTAAAATTGAAAAAGATTGTTTTTAGTCGCTACGAAAAAAAATTATTCGCTTCTCGATCAAAGAAAATCAATACAATAATTTTTTATACTTGGATTATTAAATCTTTGGTATATTTACGCTATTGCGTTTTGCGACTTTTAAATAGTCATTGTTTATTAAAAATTGTACGTTTTAACTAAAATTTTATTCGAGTATGGGCATACAAAAAAAAGTTAATCGCTCTTCGGAATTTGAGTTGTACTGTATCGAATAATTTTTTTTTCTCTTATTCTTTGGTATTTTTTGTAAAGGAAAGTTAATAATTTTATCTTTATAAACAGATTGGATAAGCTTAATTAAACCGAAAATAATTGTTTGGCGATAAAATAATTTATAATTATATTTAGATAATGTTACTTAAAACTATTATTTTATGAACACTCAAAACGATAAGAATTTCTAAAATGAATTTTTAATAGCATAAAATCCTATTCTTAAAATACTTTGAGGAATATTTTTACATATTGTATTGGTTAAAAATGAAACTAAAAATCAATGTCTCGTCATTATTTAAGAAACCGACATTAATGAATTAATCGATCGCAGCTTAAAAAATGACTGGTTTTTCATCAGAAAATTCAGTTTGTTGTTTCTTTATTTATGAAATTAGATAAAATTATCAATATTCGTAGTATATTAATAAGCGAGTTCATATTCTTAAAAATCAACGAAATGTGCTCGTTTATGCGACAAACCTAAATATGCTCTTTCTTCATAAGACAAACGAACGTGCCACTTTTCATAACGTGCGTGGAATAGATTATTTTAGTTTTGTTTCAGACTAGCTGTAACACCATCGAGCGTACTTTATCAATCGCTGGTTTATACTTCGAATTGGCAAAAACTTTGAGAATTAATAATGTCCGAGATATACCGTATATCAAATATTTATATGAACGTATAAGCGAGAATACGTTTTGGATACGTTTTGGATATTTGATATCGTTCGAATCTAAATTCACTCGGATCGTTAATCAGGATACTATAAATATTGCATTACATTTTCAATCGATCAAACTCGGGATACTTTGATTCTTGGTTCTTTGTCGAATGGATTTGTTACCGAAAACCGAAAACTGTTTTCGTATGCGCGACGTGTATTTATGCGCCCGAGGATGAAAGACTGAGATTCTTTCCGCGAACTCTTCTCTTGAAAACGTGTATTTTAAAACTTCATCTTTTTAAATAGAAAAGACGTAAATGGAAAAATTTCGTTGGAAAAATATTATCTTTGGTTTCGCGTAATCGGTAGATGAACGAGAATCGCGTCGCATCTTCAAATTTATCTTCGAATTGCTTCGAACAAAGTTGAATAACTAAAATTATCGTAACAATTAGGCAGAAAAATTGTAATTAACGACGTTATTCTATCGAACGATCTGTGATAATATGTTATATAATCGACGCGGACAACATTGACAATAAAAATAGATAATAAAAACGAATCGATAAAAGTTCGCGTACTCGCATAAAAATTACATTCGAATAATATACAATATTAAATTCGAACGTACTAATTTTATTCCACTAGGAGATCGACGAAGATAACGACAATGTACAATTAAAATATTTCCGGTGCACGAAGCGATACTATTCAAAAGTTTTATCAAGATTTATAAAAGTCGGAACCGGAATAAATTTTCACAGTGCTAATTTTACTAAGGAAAAGTTTCGGTGATACTCCGCGAAAGAAACGGTGGAAGGAAATTTCAAGACGCAATTGATCGAATCCTTTACCCTGATTACTTTTATTAACTTAAATTCTAAATTTAACTAGGTTACATACCGACTTGTCATTGTTTCTAAATCAGGTCAAACTCAGATTTACTTCAAATTAATAATTTTTAAAATTAAAAAATGAATCAGCTGCGACGAGCTTTTCAAAAAAAAACTCCAAAAGAATACTCGAAAAAAATACTCGAAAAAAAAAAAATAACGGATCGTCTCCCGCGACGACGAGACATAAAACTTTTCATCCTCGATTCGAAGGGACCAGTCATCGAGAACATATCCCGGAGATGCGGTGGTTTCCTACGTCAGCTGTCGTTGCGCGGTTGCCAGAGTATCGGGAACCTCTCGATGAGGACTCTGGCCCAGTCCTGTCCCAACATCGAGGAGCTCAACCTCAGCCAGTGCAAGAAGATCTCGGACGCCACCTGCGCGGCTCTTAGCAGCCACTGTCCGAAGCTCCAACGACTGAACCTCGATTCGTGTCCGGAAATCACGGATCTATCCCTCAAGGATCTCTCGGACGGTTGTCCCCTGCTCACGCACATCAACCTCTCCTGGTGCGAACTACTCACCGACAAGGGCGTCGAGGCCTTCGCTCGTGGCTGTCCGGAGCTGCGGAGCTTCCTCAGCAAAGGCTGCCGACAACTCACCGATCGCGCGGTCAAGTGTCTCGCCCGCTTCTGTCCCAAACTCGAGGCCATCAATCTGCACGAGTGCAGGGTAATTAAAACGAGCCGCGGATGGAACGAACCAACTCATCGCTTACGTCTCTTTTCTTACTCTCTCTCTCTTTCTCTCTCTCTTCGACAGAACATAACCGACGACGCCGTCAGGGAACTCAGCGAGAGATGCACCAGACTGCATTACGTTTGTATTTCCAACTGTCCGAACTTGACGGACGCGACCCTCGTTACTCTTGCGCAACACTGTCCTCTTCTCAGCGTCTTGGAATGCGTTGCCTGCGCTCATTTTACCGACGCTGGTTTCCAAGCGCTCGCGAGGGTAACGCCAATTTTTTAACTCGAGCGAGAGACTACCTTCTCCGATCCTTGATCTCACCACGTTTCTCTTCTTTCAGAATTGCCGACTCCTGGAAAAAATGGACTTGGAGGAGTGCGTCCTCATAACCGACGCTACGCTCATCCATTTGGCTATGGGTTGTCCGAGACTGGAGAAACTTGTGAGTTTCCGTTCGCTTCCAACCGATGTATTCCTTTTAATTATAAATATAAATATAAATTACTTTATCGAATCGTTGAATTATTTGTATGCTAGAGTCTGTCGCACTGCGAACTGATAACCGACGAGGGTATCAGACAGTTGGCACTTTCACCGTGTGCCGCGGAACACTTGGCCGTTCTGGAACTCGACAATTGTCCTCTCATCACCGACGCCAGTCTCGATCATCTCCTGCAAGCTTGCCACAATCTCGAACGTATCGAGCTTTACGACTGCCAATTGATTACCAGAGCCGGCATACGTAGACTCAGAGTAAGTGTTTCCTTCCAAAGTTTCAAATGCGTCTAGAATCGTTCGTTGTCCTTTGATGAAGAATATTTTGGAAGGAGCCAAGATACTTACAACTTACTTGTGCTTTCAGACGCACCTGCCAAACATAAAAGTACACGCGTACTTTGCACCGGTGTCGCCTCCTCCGAGCGCAGGAGCCTCACGGCAACGATACTGTCGATGCTGCGTCATTCTGTGATTCCGTACCGCGGTCCAAACGCGGTATCGTGTCCTAAGCCTACGCCGATTAAGCGCCAGCGACGGTTGGCCATCGGTTTACGTAAAAGCTCCCGCGGCGTGAAGCGGAGACGCGTATCTATCCATTTTTACAGGATGAAGGACGTCGGGAGCGATCGCGAGAGACGCAAAGGACATTTCGCTGGGGATCGAAGTAAGGGGATCGAAGTAAGGCCCCGTAGGCGATGGAGAAAACTCGCCGAGGTCCCAAACGACGGACGGACGTATTTTCGGGCCCAGAAGTGGGTCCACCTTATCATCATCATCATCTCTTCGTTGTTACGAATTATTCGTTTCCACTTTTGTTAGCGTTACTTCTTTCCGTTTTTTTTTTTCTTTTTTCTTTCTTTCTTTTTTGTTTCACCTCGTCGTACTCTAAGTTACGTAAAACCGGAGGAGAGGAAGGAAGGAGAAGGAGAGAAGAGACGTACGTCGCACAAACTCCAATGAGAAACTCGATAATATAATAATCGTATACCGTAACTTCTTCTCGAGCTTTTGAGAAACATAAGAAAGTGACGAGGCGCATCGAAGCATCTCTCGTTCTCTCGTTAGGGAACTGCGCCAAAGAGATAAAAAAGTGCCGATATTTCTCTGCACTTGTCTGCGCTTGTCTGCACTTCTCTGCACTGAGATCGCGCGAGATGCATTTTAGTATTTTACGTTTGTAACGGCCGGATGCGAAGCGAGATATCGTCGTTTTCTCTCGTCGAAACGCGCGCGCGCGAATCACCCTCTTGTGAAAAAAAATCATTCAGCGTCCCAATGGGATACACATTCCAGCATTACAATCATTCAATTATTATTATGATTCTGTGTTCAGGATGTACCGAATGCTGATCTGATCTTGTCGGATCTTGTCGGATCTTGTCGGCACTGAATCGTTTCTTTTCATGAGGCCCACTCAATTATTAATACTATTGATAATTATAGTAATAATTATAATTATATGAATTATGATAATAATAATATTAATAATAAATAATAATAATCATCGTTACGATAAAAAACATTTATCGCATCTCCTCGACCGTCAATGGAGCCATAGATTTCGTGGGCAGGCCAACATTGACTAGGAGAGTTCAGACTGATAAAACGAATCAAAGCGTTATTTAAAGCAGAAAAAGAAACAAAAAAAAAAAACAAAAAAAATAATACATAAATAAATACAGACAAAAGACATGGTTGACTTTACCAGCGTTAACGATGCCGGTGTATCTTAATCTTTCGTACGAGATTCTTAACATTCGAAAATCGAAAATTCGTCCCGTTGTTCGTTCGGCGAATCGCCAAGCAAATTTTCAAGACGCTCCGTAATCGATATTGTGAAATTAATCGGTGCACGTCGACTTTGCGACGGTACTTTACGATTAAATAAAAATTGATAATCGAGTAAACGACAACTTTTGTAATATTTCTTTGTATTTTAAGCGACGAGTGGTCTTTGCGTATCTTTCCTTACTCGTATTTTTCAACTCGCGTTCGACTTTTTACGGACTGGTTAACCTTTTTGTGTTTTTTTTTTGTTTTTTTTTTTTTTCTTTCGCCAGAGATACGAGCATTTCGAGAACACGCGGACGTTTTTCCCGCCGCGATGATAATTAGAAAGCGAGGACGGACCGAAGTTGTTCGGTAGCGCTTTTAAAACTTTCCGTGATAATTTTAGAGCAGCAGCGTCGAGCGCTTTGCGTTTCTTTTAATATTTTTTACACGTTTTACTAATCGTACGATTACATTTGAAGGCAGTCCCTTCGAACGCAGCGCATATATTTAATATATTTAATATTTAATATACAGTTCGAAGAGGCGCCCGGTTATAACCATTTAACCATTTAACCATTTCCCAATCTCTCAGTTATCACTGCCTACTCCTTTAATAACAGCACTCGTCCGTTGTTTCTTTTTAATTTCGTTCGATTTACTTTCGCATCTACGTTGCATCGTTTATAAAGTCCCTTTATTAAGTATCGGTTCGCTTATCCTCGATAGCATTTTAAAGCGTACTGTGTATATTCACCGTATCTGTAATGTAACAGGCATGCAAAAATAACCGAAGGAGTATAAAATAGGTTAAAGAAAAAAGATAACACGTACTCCATAAAGAAAAATTATAGTTAAGATATGTTTTATACGCTACATGTTGATTGTAGATAAGTATGCGTTGTCATCGTATTAAAAAAAAAGCTGTCGTACAAAATCAAGAAATTCTTGTAAAATAAGCGATGTTCGATGCGTCTATATTTACGATATGTTTGCGACGAGGAAAGGATGAAAAATTTAATTTATCGTACGCCTTCGATTTCGTTAATGATTCGAGATACGTTCCGACGTTGCTTATTATTATCGTCGTCGTCGTCGTCGTCGTCGTCATCATGATATCCATTATCGATCTAGCGTAATAATTAATGGTCACGGATTCGAAGAGACACTGCATAATACTTTCCGTTGGTTTTGCGTTGTCGAATAATTTCGAGATACTATTTTGAGAAGGAAGTACGAGAGTAGGACGAATTCTAAATGATTGTAATTGAAAAATGGAAAAAAATGGGAGTGAACGCAATTGGCAAATTGAAAAGATGTCGGCGGTCGGACGGATTTAATGGCCGAGTTGAATGATATTGATGTTCTTCGTAAAAATAGTGTGAGCGGTTGTTATACTGTGAATCAGAGATCGAACGAGCAAGTGTTTGGCTGTGCAATAGATTAGAAAAAAAAATGGTACAGACGCTACGAGAGACGAAATCGGCTTCGGTATTTTTTTCTGTGCCTGTTTCTTGTGAAAAAAAAAAATGTCCTCTCGAAGAACATCAACTCTTTTTAAATACCGATAAATTAAATCTACTGCTCGTGTATTATAGAAGTAGACGAAGCTTGAATAAAGTAGTCAAAGGTATTTATTTTAAATTAAATTAAATTCTTACTATCGTTTGTGTACTCTCGTGTACGCTGGTATTATTAAAACAAAAAAATTTTAATTTACATAATCGAAAGAGAAATTAATCTCTCGTGTATTCTTGTATTCTTTGTTTAAGCTATATTTTCACCCCTTAATTATTATCTAAAACGACAAGTACAAAAATAAGAAGAGAAGCAAAATACAAACGATAAAAAAAGAATAGCGTAAGATAACATGTGGCCTATTCAATGGCCTACGAGCGTCGATCGCGTAACTCTTCACACATGTAAGCCAATGTTTAAACAAGTTCAGAAAAAAATTCTTCGAGCCGATTAACATTTCACTGCTTCGATAAGCTGCAGTCTACCATGTATATATTTTCATTAATGTATGTACAATAAAATATATTCGAGATAACGTCTTGTGAATTTTTTATATCGATCGGTACCAATATTTTTTAATAATTAATAAATAACGTTTATCAAAACAACGTTGTCTACCATCGATCGATCGATCGATCGATCCATTTGTTAACGCTAAGCGGATTTTTCTTTGGAAAACTAACGATGAACCTTCCGATCGCGTTTCCGTGAAATAGACGTTTAATCCTAAATTTCAAATTTACCCTTCGGTGTTTGGATAAAAAGCGTATCGATACCGGTACAATTGAAAAATCAATTATTCAACTTTATTGATTATTTTATTACGTACGATTCATAACACATTTCAGTTGGAACACCATCGTTAAAACGTTAAATTTTAATATAATTTACGTTGATTAATAATGTCAAATTGACCGAATTTTATCGACTCGATATTTCTACAGTGTATCGACATTTTATTATCAATTTTGAGATAATATCGATTTTATGTTGCAAAAAATTAGAAAATAATAATCTCTTAACTTTTCTTCGACTAAATCATGAATACGGTATTGCGAATAACAATCACTATAAATACGTTTAGTTTCTTTCGCACACGAGAGCCTATTGTTAAGATTCTTAGTCAGGGCAGTTAATGTATAAAATTGCGTGACTAATACATACTTTTTTTAATTATACCAATAAAACGCTACACAGTTATATTAAGTAACTTCTCAATGATCGTTATAAAAAAGTAGATCAACAACACAGTAAAGAGAAGTAGTTAAAAAAATCGAATATATGTTATAAATGTTACTTGTACGCTATAAAATGAGATACTAAGAGACTAGAAAAAATAACGCATTATATTCGGCAGTATATTTTCAAAGTATTATTAGCGAGATTCGAAACTATAATCTAACGCGGTATCGTTTATTTTCATTTGCCGGGTATCGTATTTCATATACAAGAACTTATTTTATATGTAGTTACTTTTTTCTACGGTTCGCCCCCTAGTGTTAATCGTTTAAGGTACAAGCAATTATCGAAATAGACGATATACAATTCAATCCTTGATTCGATATCGAAAATCAAAATAAAAACTTTTTCATGCAAACAAACAACTATTTTTCTAATAAATTATTATGTGTCTAAAATCATTTATTTTCAGCGTTAAAATTTGACGTGCTACGTTTGATTTGACATGTAATAACTGCAATAAAATTCAATGATAGAGCACCTAAAGATAATTCGGACTATATGACTATACATAAATACTAACTGATACATATTTCACACGTTTTATAGTGCGACCTTTAAAAAATTTTGAATCTGCGTTTTAAATAAGACGAAATTATTTTTATATTTATGAATAAAATCAAGATTATACGATTTTTTGGTTATCGACGAATTTATAAAAATATATAAATTTTAGTCTTTTTAACAGTCCTTCTAAAAGATGTTTCATAAAACATATTGGAGAGCACAGAAATAATTTTTTCTATTTATAAAGGTAGTTTACTTCATGATGGAGTTCATTATATCAAGAAATATGGCACTCGTATATTAAATTTCAACGACTGTATAAAATATGGTAATTTTTCATGCGTTTCTTTTTTGATACTAGTAAATTAAACGAAAGCATTAAGACATCATATTTTTAATCTAAAACAATAATCGACTCATATTTCTTGCTAATTACAATGTTTAAGATGTAAAAGGTTGATAAAAACAATATCATAGCCAAATAATGTAAGTAGCGTGCAAAAATATATATATATATATTGTGATTAAATGAAATATTACTTGGTAAAGTAATTTTTTACTAACATCGATTAATGTCTACACGTGTTTATAATATTGTTGATTCATCTCAGTTTTCACACTTTAAACGCGAAGATATACATTTTTAATTTATGTAAATACAAATAACTTTTTTAGATGTTTCGTGAATATCCGAATATAAAATATCAACGTATCCAATGATATTTTAGTATCGAAAATTTTATTAAGTTTGAGACGGAGATTAATTTGGTAGAATTTTAATAATGAGTTTTAATAGTTTTTTATCGCTGATATTTATCTAAACGTGTGATATTTTTAAAAACAAAAGTAACTTACGATATTATAATAAGAAACGTTTTACGCGATTTTTATATAAAAAAAATCAAATAATTATTCTTCACGAGTGGTACAACGAAAAAAACGAAAAAAATATTTTCAAATTCAAATCGTATTTTTCACGTGTTTACCAAACAAAGTATACAATAACAAAATTAAGTTTCAATAAACACGTTACTACCTTCTATGTTTAAATAGTAAAATCTAACTCGTTAATTTACGACCATACGACGTATAAGTCAAAACGAATCTGTTCTCGGACACAGAAACAATACATATAAAAAAAGAAAAAGAATCATTTTCAAAAACTTGTTTTCCCGTATTCTTAATCGCGTCGCTTTATTAATCGAATAAAGCTTCGTTATTCGATCCGCGTTATTTAAATTAATCAATGATTCGTTAATTATCGTTAATAAATTTATAGGATATTAAAAATAAAGTAAAAGTTTAACAAAGTCCAAAAATATAAGAAATAAAAAAGGAATAAATTTATGAAAAAATTGAAATTAGCTATACTTAATAGACGTTAAATTTGAAGGGGATAAAGTAAACGGCAATTTTGTAGAAAATAAAATAATTATCGGTTAAAATTTTGCAACGTTATTCAAAGATTTATCGCTTATCTACGGATAGGAAATTTAAAATTGTTTAAAGCTTTCGAAACTCTGCCTAATTTGAAGAGGTTAATTTTTTTTAATTAAACACCTCGATACAAACGCGTGTATCGAGCAGTATATTAAACTTAATGTTAAATTTATTGAGTATGTTTTTTCTGTTTAATAGTACAATTCGCGTGGTCATACGAATTCATAACTTTTAATTAAAGAAACTGAGAAAAGTAAATTACGTTCGAAAGGCTACGATCGTATATATCGTATTGCAAATAAACGAGAAAAATATATAACATTCAGCGTCGTTTGTTTTAGCGCTCGATTGGCATCACTAATTACTGCCACTGTAGATTTGATTTTACAAGTTAAAAGCTTCAAAATGCAATTTCACGGCTCAAGAAAAATAATGAGTACAGCGTAGTAGACTAGTAATCGTCACTCCTGCTGAAAGTTATTCTCAAGCGAAAAATGCGTATTCAATTTCTAACGAATTCCGAGCATTTATTTCTTTATCTATTTATATGTATCGGATTAGTGAAGAGGCTCAACACGGGTAGAGTAAAAACTAGGGCAATTATATTCAAACGAGTGGATAACGAAAAAGTTCTAAAAGTGGATAATTCGTAATAACTAATGATTTGCAATTCGTTTGTCAGGATGCTTACGAGACGACATCGTCGAGCACTTTTATTATAATTCCGACAGCGTGAAGGAAAAATCGAGTGAGCAACAGTCGAAAATTCAAATGGAATTCCAGATAATCGGGCGGAAGGTTACTTGGTCGGAGGCAAGGGAACTTTGTCCCTCTTACGCCGAGGATTCCATGGACGTTTCCTACTACGACAACGACGTCGATCTCGAAAGGCGCGCGAACAAAGAAGGCAGGAAACTCGAAAACGGAAGTAACCTGGCCATTTTCACGGACGAGGAGGAAGCGAACTGGTTTGCAAGAATGTTATCGGAATCCAATTATCGTGTGTTTGATAATCGAACGCGGGCTCGATTCTTTTTTTACGTCACTTTTTACGTGGTAAGCGTTGCGTCGATGTTAATCCATTTTTTCAAACTTAAGGTTACGAGGGATTGTGGATAGGCGGTACACGGAAAAATAAAAACTCCAGCTGGGAATGGGATTCGCACGGGAGATCGGAGGACGAACAGTTTCCGAGGAATGTGCTTTTCGATACTTATCCGTCCTGGTATCACAACTCCCCGGAGGTCAGCTCCCACCAAAATTGCTTGATCTTCAACAGAATCGGTCACGATATTCCCGTTTTCATACCCGAAAACTGCCAATTGCATCGGCCTTTCGTTTGCATGCGAGACGGTAAAAAGTTCTATTTTTGTTTACAGCAAACACTTTCGTAGCTTCGAACACGGTATTGCATATTTTTTAAATACCTTTTCTGCGTTCTAGTTTTAAATTTAAACTTATATTTAGAGCGATTTTCTAAATTTACGAAACGGTATTTTCGGTCTTTTCAAATTTGCCTTATTCCTCTTTCGCTCGGATTCGTTCGATTTCGGACGAATCCTTTCGTTGATAATTGAATATCATCCTTGCGTCTATTCGTAAAAATAGCCGCTCGACTTTGAACCGCGAACGTAAACAAGGTCGGAAGCATAATTTTGAAAATGAAAATTCATCAATGGACGTTATCGCGTTATGTATTCTCGGGGCATGAAACGTAAGCCGGATAGTAAAAAACAATTGTATCGATTTTTCAGTGAAGAGACTATTGTCGGATAAAATTGTGGAAGGATCCAGTGTATCGGTCGATGGATATCACTACACGCTTTACAGTGTTATCGACGATACCGACAGGCATTACATCAAATCGGGGACGGAAAAACTCAATGGCGGTGGCGTCACGTGGAAAGATGCAAAAATCGAGTGTCATAAGAGAGGAAAAGAGTTGGCGATGGTCTTGACCAAAGAAGCCGGTATCGCCATCGCGGATATGATGCTCAAAAATAGGCCATGTATGTCACTGATAGAAATATGTTTATTCGCGCGTAAAGAGAGATTATTTTCCCGCTAGTTTTAACACCGCGAGATTCAAGAATGTTCCTGAGAATACGACTGAGTTATCAGTGAATCGTTTGTATTATGAAAACGTGAAAGTTATCGAGTTGGAAAAAGATCGTCTTGTCGAATGATTTAATTTTTTTACCGAGTAATTATCGAGTCATTGGTTAGAATTAGCGGATGAAAATAAATAGAAACATAAAGATTTTTAAAACGAAATTAGCATTGTTTAAAAGTATTTGTAATAATAGCGATTCTTACTTCGTTGTTATATTTTCAAAACTGATGCTTATTTCTAATCGACTCGTTATCTTTAATAACAAAATTTCGGTAGTTTAGAAATAGATTAAATGTACGAAACATCTGATGCATCGATCCATTTATATAATTTCGTGGCTTGGGTTATCATTCGTCGATTTTACTATGTATAATTATAAAAGTGAAAATTATTGTACAATGATCGATAGTTTAGTTTTAATTTTATTTACGAAAACGAACAATATCTAATTAAATTTCAGTTGAATAAGATCGA
Organism: Dolichoris vasculosae; assembly: GCA_018907195.1. NCBI lineage: Eukaryota > Metazoa > Arthropoda > Insecta > Hymenoptera > Agaonidae > Dolichoris > Dolichoris vasculosae. The sequence goes on from JACCHY010000003.1 coordinate 17,040,179, forward strand.
AAAATTATTAAAATAAATTTATCATTATAATAAATAAGTTATAAATAATAAATTGCTAAGCAATTAAACAAGCGGTGCGAAAAATGACCTTATGATAATAAAATTTTATCAAAAAATAACTTATAGTATCAATACATATTTATAGTATCAATTAATTAAAGTTTTTTATAATTACAAATTAAATCGAAATTCCTGATATCATTTTGATATCCTGACAAAATTTAATAAATTTAAATAAATCTAAATCAAAAAAATAACAAAAATGTATTAAATCGTGTTTCCAAAATTTTACTTTGTACATATTTTAAAACGTTCTACTAATTTTGCTCGGTATATAAATCAATAACAATAAATATCTTTTTTAATATGTTCTTGATCTGTGTTGGGATATCTTTAAAAACGAATCAACTTTTCACTGATATTTTCTATTAAAAGCCATATGATAAATGTTACGTGATATTTTTTAAAAATTGTTTACGTTCACAATTGAATAATAAAACATAAATATAAGGTGATCAAAATAAATGTACACATTTTACAAAGTATGTTTTATTAAAACTTCATAAACTCGTGCATAAAGTCGCGCATAAATAGATTTCTAAAATGAATGATCACATGATAAATCCATGAAACTTAATTGACGCGCTGATTTAAAATGGGATAATGACTAATTGTAGGTTTGAATAATAATAGAATCCATGTTGACGTAACTGAATATATTGCTCAGATAACAACGATAATTAAAAGTTAAACTTTTTTAAATGTGAAAAAGTATACTCTAATGTTTTTATAGGGTTAAAATTTGTTATTGAAATACTATCGATTTTCCTCGCGACTGATTAAAGACAGTTACCAACGAATCTTTCAAACTGGAAAAGATGAAAATAAAGAAAATTTTTGTTTAAATATTCGGAAATATCGAAATAAATATTTTGGTAATGTATTCGTTTATAGGTACCGAAATCTCATTCTATCAAAAGGTTTCGATGCTTTAAACGTATTTTGTCTAATATTCGTGTATCTCTAAAGCTTTGAAAGTGACAATTCAAATTCGGTAATCAAAATGGTATAATTTAGCAATGGTTACTACGAAAATGTCGGATTTTCGAACGCATCTACGTTAATATGTTCGTTACGATTTTAGCAACTTCAATTTGCCCTGATGAATTTAAACATTTTTGTCTTAACCTATATTCTTGTATCGATTCTGTTACTTTTGTAGATTATGTAATCTCATATTTTCACACAATTTGTTCACGTTTCATTTTTATTACTATATTACGTATTTATTACTTTTTCGTGTACAATCGTTTTCTTTAATAAAGTTTGCAGTTATTATTTATCATTATTTCGTTTCAATCAATTTTATGACAGGTTTATGAGTAATATATTTATGTAGCAGTTACTCCAATCATAAGGACACGTAGATCTTATCAAATTTATGGTTTTATCTGATCCATCTTTTTAATGGCGTTATTGAATTATTATTTTCAGTGTAATCGCTTCTAATCGTGCAAAAATTTTCAATAATATCTTTCAACGAATAAAAACTGTTTATAAAACGAACAACTCGTAAACAAATTAAAATATTCCTTCTGATTTCAACTTATATTAAAAGAAATTAAAAATTAAAAGGCACCAAACGAAAATTACACTAATTTTTAGATTATTAATAAGACAATTTACAAAGGAGCTCGCAAGCATAAAAAAAGCATGAAATTTTTCTGCAAAAGACGAGTTACAATTATTAAAAAAAAATAGTATCGATACAACAAAATTTATGTTTTTGCTCCTATTGGAATTAAAATTTCAACTTGGAACCCTCAACTTGGATAATCGGCAAAATCTCTTTTCCTCGCACAGCAATGGAAAATGTATGGTTGGGCGGTTGGAGCTCGGACGGCACCGATTGGACTTGGATACCAACGGGTGAAAATTTACCAGTGGAGAAATCAAGAACAACCGGATACCCTCCATGGCTCGAAAGCCATCCAATTGTCATTTCGAAGAACGATTATTATTATCAGAGGACAAGCCGTTGTCTCATATTGGATCGTCACCTGTGCCCGGGACAAATCGCCCCGGTTTTTCTCGATCTGGATTGCACGAAGGAAAGACCCTTCATTTGCCAAGATGGTAAAGGTTTGGATTGTCCCATGTGTGAAACATGTGAGTAGATAGATATTGGATACTTGTACCTTTTTAGCTTTACGCGAAGCCTTCCGATTTTACTTTGCAATAAGTTAATACATTTCGCTTGACATTTAAAACGAGCATAAATTAAGAAAATATTGATACGAAATAAAATAATCCGAATGGCCTTACAACTAAACTTCATTTTTATAACTTGCATTTATTTTTTAAATATTTTATATGCAATGTTGTAGCAGTGCCAAGTACTTCGATTTGTCTCGTTGATTGGTTTTTAACATTTTTTAAATCTTTATTGAAACAATGTGTGTCTTCGAGAATATAAAACTTACAATTATTATATCACGTAATTATTATAATTTTAATATCTCGATTAACGTTTGAATATAACGTATAAGGAATTTTGATTTTTTGCTGCGATTTATTCAAAACTCTTATTATTTTCTAAATTAAATAAATTTTACTTCGTGTTTATTGGAACGCTAAAATTTACTTTTTTTAATATAAATAGTAGATATCGTAATTTTGTTTCATCTTTTTTAGTCGTTAAATTTAATACTTGTCTTCGAGAAATAATAATAATAATATAAATAAATTAAGGTGATGCATTTATTAAGTTTTCTTACATAGAAACGAGAAAGAAATTGAATATCCGCTTCTTTTTTTACGCAAAAAAAGTTTTAGAACTTATATTTAAAACAACCATCAATAAAACGCATTTATTAAAAAGTTGAATTATCAAAAAATTTTTCTAAAAAATCAAAATTCAAATTATTAAATATACAATATAAACAGAATTTTTAGTGCTCGATAATATGAAACTAAATTTATAGATTACCAAATATTCAGAACTAATATCTTTTTGAATATATCTTTTTATTAACAATAAAAAAATTTATTATATTTTCTAAATTAAACTGTATTAATAAATACTATAAATTCAAGTTGTAAATTTCAATATAATCATAAAAAAATCATATCCGACGATAAGTATTAAGGAATAAATATTACATTTTTTATTAATATCGTTATTTGCACAATAAAATACCGTTTAAATTAAATTATTGAACACATTTATTATGGAAATATTCTTTTATAAAATAGAAATGTATATATTTTCAGAAAATTTTTAAGTAAAAGTACGTTTGCAATTTTTACGACGAAATTGAAAAAAGCCGTAATAAATTTAATAACTTATTATTTTGAATACTACGAAATTAAATATAATGCTGTAAATATCAAATTTTTTCACATAATTTTTTGTCTAAAATTAATAAATTCGTTCAAAATGTACCAAAATTAATAACGTGCAAGTTTCGTCGCTTTATATAAAATAAAAATTATTGAAATATATAAATAAAGTATTTGTATTACATTCTCTTAGTTTAAATAATAAATAATTACCATTGTTCTTATTTTATTAAAGTGCTTAAATTATTTTAAGCCGTCGAGTCCAACACAGTACTTTAAAAAATTGAAAATAACAATGATTAAAATTTGAATCAACCATTGTATAAGGTTTTTTAATCGTTCTTTCTCGAGTTCTATTCTCGCACCAAGTAAATTTAATCAACGTAAAATATTGTGCCTGTTACAGTTACTGGCGAAGGAAGAGCTGGATTACTTCCAACAAGTTTGGCAAGAACAAGTGCAGTAGACGACCAGGAATATGAATTTTCCGAAGAGCAAATGACATACGAAGACGCTGAAGATTATTGTATCAATCGGGATGGTCAAATTGCTGATATCATCAATTCTAAAATATTATCGGCATGTCTCGAAAAGATGTCCGAACTATGTAAGCTTATTTATATTTGTGCACAGTTTTGGATATTTTAGTAATCGGGACTTCAAATTAAATTGATTGAATTGAATTTAATCGATTTTGATGTCAAGTTTCGTTTTACTTAAATTTTAAACGCGAATTATTTTTCAATTATATGTAACGGTGAGTTACATATTACTCGTGTATCTAAGTAGAATTGACGTTCGAAGTTTTATCAACGGCATTATAAAAACTGTATTGTTACGTATCGCTTGTGTTGATATTTTTAATCTATAATTTTGAAAATAATAGATTTCAGTTTCGTTCGAATAAAGTACTGTAAAGTTGTTAAAAGCTTGTCTACTAGAATTATAAAACAAAAAATTCTGAACATTTTTTTTAACGATAAGTTGGTTGTTAACTAATTCATTAGTTTCAAATGATATAAAATAAATTATATCGATTCTTTCGCGAAAAAGTAAAATATTAAAAGATTACGGAAATTGGTTCGGAAATTTGATCGTTTTTTAATTTATTGTGTCGAGAGTCGATGAAAAAATGCCTAAATCAATGAACAAAGTTAAAAGAAAACGATGGCGATTAAAAAATGTTAATTATAACTTTTAAACTCATTCGAATTTTAATATTTGAATTCTCAAACGAAAAGTCGATGTCTTAATATTTTTCTCGATAATTTAAAAAATATATTTTTGTAAATAAATTCATGAAAAAGTTTTGCATTTTTATCCGATTCAGAATAAATTCAATACGATTGATTTAAATCCATTTACTCGAAACTTTCAAAGAATTGTTTCTAAAGGAAAAAAAATTTGAAAATACATAGTAATTTATAAAAACTATAACCAGATATAATTTTTTATCCGTAATCGGTGCTATTCAAGTGAGAACATTGCATTACATAAAAAATAAAATTTCCTGGCGATTTCGTGTATCGAATAGGAAAGTGTACCGATAAAATTATAAAAAAGTTGTTTTCGGCGATCGTTTAACAAAAGTTGTAATAGAATATTTGGGACGTTTTGTACATCCGCTTAAAAACTCGATGAAAGCCGAATGCACGGTTTAAATTTACGTCGAAAGAAAAGGAAATACTTATTCCCGTTCGTCTCCCAAATTTTCAACTCGGCAACTCGTAAATAAGAACTCGAGCGGTCGAGACCGACAGAATTAATATAAATAAAAAAACCTCTCGTTTTTCAGCCATCAATCACGTGTGGGTGGGCGGACGAACGAAGAAAATAAACGGCGAGTGGCATTGGGTCGACAGCAAGGACAAACTCTTATCACCCTCGGGAGTAGCTTCGGAAAGTGCTTGGTGTCTCGGAGAAGAGACGAACCAATTCCCAAAAGCAGAGCCGTACAGTTGCCTCAATCTCGACTACGAGACCCGCGGTTTTCCTCTCTTCTACGGATTGCCTTGCAACTCGACGCAAGTCGTCTTGTGCAGTGCATCGTCAAACTCGAGCATCGAGAAAGTCGTCGAGGTTCAATCCGACGAGGTCGACACGCGTTTGTTGAACACCGTGTTAGGGAATACCATTGACACCGTCAAGGAGTTAGCCAAAATAGGCAAAGGGACCCTCAAAAAAATCGTCGATCATGCCAACGACAAATTAAATCCCAAGGATATCCATCATTCGAAACGACCACCCAAAAAGTCCACGACATCCGTGTCGGAAAACGAGGTGACCTCGACGGCTCCGGACAATCCGCCACGGACGAACAACACTGGACCAACCGGTGATAATCCAGAAATTAGTACCACCCCCTCGACAGCTGGGGGCAATCCTATCGAGGGGACCAATAACGCGACCACGACGACGACGCCGGCGACCGAGACCACGACGACAGCACCCTAGGAAAATAACGCCTGGAACGTAGAGACGCACTCGATAACTCCGGATAAGATAATTTAGGGAGACTCGATTGGTACTATAGGGACACAAACGCAATAAAGTCTTTCGATCTGTGTGAAAGAATAAAAACGCTTTATAATCATGTCAGTTCGTAAATCCAGTTTCTCCCGTCTTTTACTTTATGCCGAAGAGGTGGGCTGGAGATTAGAAAAAAAATATGATACCAGCGTTGGTTAATTTTTTCACATTGATTCATACATCATGCGAATGGTGTTTTTTTTTGCAAAAGAACTTTGTTGCTAAAAATTGGAAAGGGTTTCGATCGAGAGTTTTAGTCCCTTGATGATTATTTTATCTTTATGGCTTATCAACTATACTTTTACATATGTTACTGATTGGGAACGGATAATATACTTATTTTAAAATATATAACCGACTCTTTCGACTTTTATACTTCAGATACCGATGATACTTCGGACACGGATTCTTTTCTTAATTGAATACTATATATACATCTATGCGTATATGCATATATAAGTATATCTATTTATTTATTTATTTATACATATATATGTACAAACTCGCGCACACATGTATATGCACGTGTATTTGGAATTAAGATTTCATTTAGTTAACATTAATCTACTCGATATTCCATCTAATTAATATTCTCTTATAGTTAATATGTTAAAAAAATATTGCTCGTTCTTTTGTTTATAATTAAGTATAGATTCGTATAGATTCAGATAACATATTAAATAATAAACGTAGCAATAAATTAAATCTAATATTCAATGAAAAACGGAAAAAATAAAACAGTTAACGATTAATTAAAAATAACATAATTATCATCCATTTTAACAATTATGAAGATATATAACAATATATTTCTTAAAAGCACCAAAGAATTTATTAAAAAATTTAACCTCTTTATTTTAAATCCAACCTTATTTTTATCACATCCTAGCAAACTAAAAGTAACAATTTAACTTCTATTTTAAAGAAATATTTATTTTTATGAATGTTTTTATTAGCATTTTTATTAATTATATTTATTTTTATCGCTCGATTATAAAATCGATTTATAAAACTTAACTAATTTATTTGAGAAATATTTTCGGTTTATTTCGATTAATATTTCAGATTATTACTAAAATTTATTTTTACTACATCTTAATAATGCCTACATTGAATAATACAATCCAACAAACTAAGTATTTTATTAAATACTGTAACTAAACGATTAAGTAAAAACGAGAAAAACTATGAAAAAAGAAAATGTTAATTTATTAATTTTTATTTAAAAAAACTATTTTATTTATAACAAAAATTTAGGAATTTTCATTATTTTAACTAAAACATTTGATCTAGTATTGGATAGGTTTTTTCAATATAATTAATTTAATTAATCATTATATTAAGACATGGAAATGTTTTTAAACGCGAAAAAAAAATTTTTGCATATATTTTACGTTATACTTAAAAATAATCATACAAATATCACAATTTAAATAAAAGAATTCAATTTTTGTGATAAAAATACATATTTATAAAGGTATATTTTTAATAATATTTTATTTAATCTTACTTTTTTTTATATTGCAGACAATTTTTCAAAAATAATGAAATTATTATTATTTCTAGTATTATCTATTACTTTCGCATTTTTTTAAAATAGAAAAATATATTAATATATTTACTCTCCGAAAAATTAATGAATAAATTAAAAAAACTATCTAATAAATAAATTATCAGTGTAAATATTTAATATTTTTTCTACAGTCTTAAACGACTTAATCATCTCTTGAATTCTATTATTTCAGTTTTTAGTCAAAAAGAATTTATTTAAAAAAATTTCATTTAAAAATATTTTTATCGTTGATATCCTTATAAATAAATATGACTATTTAACCTCGAATTAAAAATCATCGCAGCAAAATACTTTGAAAAGAGGTAAAATTTAACGTCATTGTTTAAACAATGATAATTTCAATATATAAGTTTTACATGTTTAATACGTTATACAAAACTTTTAAAAAAAATTTAACAAATAATCCTTTTTAATATTTTCGTTGAAATCGTGTATTTAAAGTAAAATAAAAGAAAAATAGCTCGTTTAATACAGCAATTAAGTCAATCCATTTATGCACCGATCTTATCAACGTATAATTTAATAAGAATAACAATTAAGGATAATAAATTAACAAGTTTAATCAAACATGGATCTAAACTTGTATCAACAATAAACTACTTGCGAATATAATTATATATTCATATAATTCCCATTGCACTTTAATCCATCCTCTTTTTATACCAAGTCGTTATACCAAATACAATAGGGGATATTTTTATCGAGCCATTACCGCGTATATATAGAAAATAATATAAGCAGCCATTTTTATTTGCATAAATGTAAATCTTTTAAATACAACAGCCGATGCCAAGAAATTATTACATTATATTATTCATACGGAAAATTTTCTTTAAGTTGCCTTTTGAAATCTTAATTAAACATTAAGGAACCATTCGAATTTGAAAAAACTAATCTCTGTTTTAAAATAAAAACGTTACGAATAAAGACATTTATTCGCGTCAGTGCTTACCGAACTTTGAGATAATACAATCGTTCATTTTGAAAGTTCTAAAGAACAATAGTAATGGAAACGCGAACTTGTTGATACAATGTGTCGAATGTTAATGTGTGGTAAGTGAGGAAAATAAATCGTGCAATATACGGATAACTACATCCTTGCTTGGATAACGCGAGCTTATCAAGTTCCTTAAGTCGTAGATAAATACTTGTTCGAAGCCATTGTAAACTCCCGAACGGAAAGTAAACCGACTTTGTAATTTTGTAATTTGTTTCACGTTGATCGATAATTACATCGACTAAAATTTATATCGATATAAACAATTTGTTTATTAAAACGTCGATCGATCTCGAACGTTTGCGTCTGCCGCGATGAAATCTTAAATTTCACGCGAGTGAATCAAAATTATAATTCAAAAAGTACAGTAATAATTTGTGTGTATCAGTACATAAGAATTTTTGTCACTTCGTTTTCCATCTCCGTTCTGTATTTCTGTATTTCTGTATTGTTTAAATTCCGCAAGCCAAGACCGGTTGCAACAGGTTCGAAGCGCCAACGAATCGGAAGAGTCGCCGCGAAGTATAAGCACATGTAAAGTGGAGGAAAGTTAAGTGCAGTTGTACCGGCAAAACATCGGAGGTTGAAATTCGAAATTACAAATTCGAGCACACTCGAAGCGCTAGAGTCGAAAATCCAAATTTTCTACCGACCGAGTCCCCCATTTTCTCCTTCCCGCTTTCTTCTTTCAGCTATTATTATACCTACAACTGATTTTTCTATCCGGTGCTACTTAGAAAATACGTTTGAGAATTGTCAAAAACATAACCTACAATTTTACGAGAAGCAGCATCGAACCTGAAGATTTTATAAACAACAAACATCATGAGTAAATATAGAAGGAAAGAATCTTCGAGCGAGGATAGCGACAGCGAGGAAGAACGACGAAAAAAGGATATTAAAGAAAGAGATGAATTTGCTAGTCGACTCAAAGAAAAAGATGAAACTAAAACGCGGAAATTGGCATTGCCAGCTGGTTCTGGAGCTGGTAAGAATTTTACTTTATTTTTTACAAGATGACTGTTTTGCTTATGGATTTTTATTACATTCGTTTATGTTTAGTCGAAGCAGCGAAGAGACTCAAAATCATGGAAGAGGAATCGAAAGAAAAACTTGTACCCAAGTTACGTGTGGAATCACGAAGAAAGTATTTAGAGAAACGTAAAGAGGACAAAGTGGCCGAACTGGAAGCGGATATAATAGACGATGAATATTTATTTACCGAGGAAATGTAAGAGTCGATTCATCGCTAAGAAACTTTTAATTATCTCGATCTAACCAGCTTCGTTCTAACTCAATTTTTAGATTGACCGATCGAGAAAAGAGAGAACGTTCCCATAAGAAGGAGTTGCTTCGATTAGCGAAGGAACACGAGAAAGCTAGAGAACTCGAACGAATACAGAGGTATCATATGCCGCTCGAAAGTGGAAAAGCAGAGCCCGAACAAGATTACTACGACAAGGAACCACCTCAATCGGAACAGAGCAAATGGGAATCCGATCAGATGTCTTCCGCTGTATTTAAATTTGGAGCTAAAGATATAAAAGGTTGAATGTATAGACGTATAATTTTGATATAGAAAAAATAAGGATAAAATTCACGTTAACGAATCATATTATTTACGTAACCGTACAGCTCAAGAAGAATACGAACTTCTTTTGGAAGATGAAGTTGAATTCGTTCAAGCGCTACAAATGCCCGGAGACAGAAGAGAGAAAAAGACTGATACGATACTTACGGAACGCAAGTTAACGTCCATCGAAGAAACGCAAAAGAGTTTACCTATTTATCCGTTTAAAAAGGAATTGATTCAAGCCGTAAAGAATCATCAGGTACTATTCAATTTATAATTGTTCGAAACCGGTTAGTCCATCGACGAAAGAGTAAAACCAACTTGTGCACAGGTACTGATAATCAAAGGTGAAACTGGTTCCGGTAAGACGACGCAAATACCTCAATATCTCTTCGAAGCTGGTTTCACGAAAGATGACAAATTAATCGGTTGTACCCAACCGAGAAGAGTCGCCGCAATGTCCGTCGCTGCGAGAGTTGCTCACGAAATGGGTGTAAAATTAGGAAACGCGGTCGGTTACGCCATTCGCTTCGAAGATTGCACATCCCATCGAACGCGAATTAAATATATGACTGATGGTACGCTACATCGAGAATTTCTAAGCGAGCCGGATTTAGCTTCTTACAGGTACTCCCGTTTTCCGTTACTCTATCTTACGATACGACGTTAGAGTATAAATATTTTTTAACGATGTTTACTTTTTCGATCGTAGCGTTATGATTATCGACGAAGCTCACGAAAGAACTTTACATACCGACATTCTTTTTGGATTGGTAAAAGATATCGCACGTTTTCGTTCGGATTTAAAACTGCTAATTTCGTCGGCTACCTTAGATGCTACGAAATTCAGCGAGTTTTTTGACGATGCCCCGATTTTTCAAGTACCCGGAAGAAGATATCCTGTGGATATATTTTATACGAAAGCGCCCGAAGCTGATTACATAGACGCAGCTGTGGTTTCGATTCTGCAAATACACGCGACTCAACCTTCCGGAGATATTCTCGTGTTTTTAACAGGTACGCATATATATGTCTTCGTTTAGCGATGTTTAAGCTTGTAAAATACTCGACGTTTGATCGTTGAAAACACATTTTTCATTCAAGGTCAGGAAGAGATCGAGACTTGTTTTGAGATGCTTCAAGAGAGAGTTCGAAGATTAGGCAGTAAATTAGGAGAGCTTTTGATATTGCCGGTTTACGCGAATCTTCCCAGTGACATGCAAGCTAAAATTTTCATGCCAACTCCTACCGGAGCGCGAAAGGTTAAAAAAAGTTACAATTTTGTTAACGACGCGCTAAAATCTCTAAATTCTATGTTTATACCCATTGATTTACAATGTGGGGTAATTTTTATATACTATATTCTAGGTAGTGTTGGCTACAAATATAGCAGAGACTTCGCTCACGATAGATAACATTATTTACGTTATCGATCCTGGATTCGCGAAACAAAGCAATTTCAATTCGCGTACAGGTATGGAGAGTTTAATGGTGGTACCCATTAGCAAAGCATCGGCAAATCAAAGAGCGGGAAGAGCCGGACGAGTTGCTCCGGGAAAATGTTTCAGGTTGTACACCGCTTGGGCTTATCAGCACGAACTGGAAGAAAATACCGTTCCAGAGATACAAAGAATTAATCTAGGTAAATATTGGCTGTACAATATTTCAATTCTAACGCGCTTTATTCAAACTTACGAATATTCATTTAACGTACTTTTAATCTTTATAAATTCTTTATTTTAATATTGGGAAGTGTCGGATCGAAGTATTCGATTACGATAAAGCGACGGTCATTTTGTTATTCGTAGCCAAACCGTCGATTTAGGACTTACAGAGTACATTTGTTCGGGCTTAACGTTTATTGTGTCGACCGAAAATACCCAACGCAGGTTTAAGTATTTATGACGATCCTCCGCCTTTTCCTCTCCCCCCATTACTCATTACGTTCGTTTACCTACCGTTCGTAAATTTTGAATTATCGGTGATTCTAAATCTGTATCCGAAATCGATCGATGGATGCTTCTTTCTTAGATCGTAGAATTACGAATAAGCTAATGATAATTAAAAACGAATTAATCCGAATAAAAGTAATAAAAGTACGTTGTCATTGGTTACACGATTTTACAGGAAATGCGGTATTAACTTTAAAAGCCTTGGGTATCAACGACTTGGTTCACTTCGATTTTCTCGATCCTCCGCCTCACGAAACATTGGTACTAGCGCTGGAACAACTTTATGCCTTGGGTGCGCTCAATCATCGAGGAGAATTGACAAAACTAGGAAGACGAATGGCCGAATTCCCAGTTGATCCGATGATGGCAAAAATGTTACTGGCGAGCGAAAAATATCGCTGCTCCGAAGAAATTTCAACGATCGCCGCTATGCTTTCCGTTAACGGTGCAATATTTTACAGACCCAAGGATAAAATAATTCACGCGGATGCTGCTCGTAAAAATTTTAACGTACCTGGTGGCGATCACCTCGTGCTCTTAAACGTGTACAATCAATGGCAACAAAGTGATTTTAGCACACATTGGTGCTACGAAAATTTTATCCAACACAAGTAATTATTTCATTATAAATATTTTTCGTAAAGTTATCCTTGCTGCTTCGATACGCAGCCTATAAAATTATACTCACGCTAATGAATCCTTTGTAGATCGATGAAAAGAGCTAGAGACGTAAGAGAACAATTGGTAGGATTGATGCAACGAGTTGAAATGGAACTTGTGTCCGGTATAACGGAGACAGTGAATATAAGAAAAGTAACGTTTTTATCAAATATCTGCTTAACAATTATGATTTATAAAATCTTAATGGTATACTTGTTTGCATCGTAGGCAATCACGGCTGGTTATTTTTATCACGTTGCCAGATTATCGAAAGGAGGACATTACAAAACTGCCAAACACAATCAAACTGTATCGGTTCATCCAAACAGTTCGCTTTTTCAAGAATTACCACGATGGGTTTTGTATCACGAATTGGTATTCACAACGAAAGAATTTATGCGTCAGGTTTGTTAGAAATATTTCATTTTTAAATAATGGCTCGGTCGAATTTTAACTATTGTATGTTTTAGGTGACAGAGATAGAATCAAAATGGCTGTTAGAAGTAGCACCTCATTATTATAAACCTAAAGAGCTCGAAGACTCGACCAATAAAAAAATGCCAAAAGTAGCAGGTCGTGCTCATTTGGACGGAACAAATTAAATATTTTTATTGTCTTATTTATATTGTACAGTTGACTGTAATTGTAATATAGATAATATGTAGCAGTAAAACATTTATATAGATCGAATGTATTTTTAAGATGTAAAATATGCAAATGCTAAAGAAAAATCAAAGTTAATAAGTAAAGAAATGATATTTTATAAATCGTGTGTGTACATTTTTTAAAACAAACTCTAACCGATTATATTTGCAAAAATTGGCTTTATGTCATTTTGAAAAATAATATAATTAATTTCTTAAGCATTAGAAATTTTATAATTTATAAAAATTATTATTATTGTCGGTGGTATTATTTTATTTTTAAACATTTTTAAGAACAAGCGACAAAATTATATTTATTTTTATTATAAAAGTCTACCGTATAAATTTAATAAATTTTCAATGAAACGTAACTTATTTGTTACATAAATTTTGATATCGCATTTAATAAAAAAATGTTAATACATTGAAAGCGTATTTATCGCTGCAAAAGAAAAAATATTTCCGTGTTTAAAATTTTTTCAAATTATCGAGTATTTTAACATATGAACATTATAAAAATAATTAAAAATGAAAATAGTGGGCTTAATGTAAAATATACAATTAGAACCAACTCGATAAAACACACAATATTTATTCATTGAATCAATTAGTCAATCAAAAACAATTGACTCGATTGCAAGTATTAAAAAATTAAAACTCATTTTAAAAAATTTGTTAAATACTTTTAGACTCGACTTGCAATTACACAGGTTTATTCGACTACATTGACTTTACAAAAATGGAAAGTCGGTATATTTAATTTATACAAGCTTAATTGTTTATATATTTATATATTTTTTTTTTTCGAAAAATATATGAACTTGATGTAAATTGAAGAAAAGTAACGATGATATTTCCGAATGCATTCAAATATACTTGAGCCGGAATTTAATCAATGCTGCTGTAAAAAATGTTAACTCGCCATATTAACATTACATATCAATCAATCAAACATTAAAAATTTATAAAACGGTTTAAATAATCTTTTGTTTGTTGCGTAATGAAAGGAAAGGGATATGGCATTGTACGTAATTACACATTTGATACATAACATACATATTCATTATTCAAGATTTTACATCATAATATAACATTATCTTTCTAAACACAACGCTAACATATACTTCTATATGCTCAAATTGGTTTAATCATAAACCTTCTTAATAGATACCTGGTAATCACAAAAAATTTTCTGTTACAGTTTTTAAAGAATAAAAGTTCTTTGTATAAGTAAATAATTTTTTACGAAACAAATGTTTTAACTTGCATTATAGACTGAACAAAAAAATCAATTCTATTTAACTTCAAACAATTTTAATACAATTAGAATATCCACATATTTATATATAAAATCAAAGGAACGCATAACAGAATTAGAAAATGAATACCACTTAAGATAGTCCTACAAAATTAAAAAGTAGATTTCATCAAACCGATGAGATTATAATACGAGTACTCGATACACGCGTAAAATTTCAAAATAATTCATTCTTCTCAATATAAACAAAATACTATAAGATGCCATCTTTGGGTACATAGTTTTATAATAAAAACATATTTCTAATGTTTTATATATATATAAAAAAAAAATAAAAATAAAAAAGAAGAATTCGATACGTAGATCCTAAGATTTTCTCGAAAAGATAGATTTACATTCTAATAATTATAAGGATCTTAAAGATTAAAAAAGAAGTTGACTATGTTGAAAAAAATGTTATAATAATTAATTTAATAAAATTAATCCAACTAAAAATTTAAAAATCTTTACGAACTCGTACGAACGGAGAATTACCTTAAGTGGAAATTATTTTTCATAGTAAAGCGTATAAATGAAATCCTCACGAAGCAAGCAATGAGAATTTTTACACCGCTGAATTATCTTTTGCAGATTTTGTTATAATGCAATGCGCAAACTTCTAACTATAGGCACTAATTATGTGATAAAAACTTAATACCTAGACAATAAATGTCGGTTAATCGCATTAATGAATTAAAATCTGTATAGTAACGTTCTCAAAGAATATTTTCTCGAGCTTTGAGAAAGTAGGCAAGTTTAACAATAATCTCCATCACACGTTAACAATATTACAAGCTTCTTTTCTTAAATTGGATTGTCTTTCGATGAAACACATTCGTGATTAATATATGATAATACATCTTAAATAAAAATCTTTCCAAAATTATTAAATAACCTATTTAATAAGGACACTTTTTATATTTTTTTTTTTATATTTAATCGGTTATTAATTGTATCGAGCTTCTGAAATTAATTAAATAATATAGATCAATCAGAAGCCTGTGTAAATAAGGCACACAGAATTTATTGTTATGTGATCACAATATTGACAATGCTTTGTTGTAGATAATATTAAGATGTATTAGTAGTCACCATTAGGAAAATCTAACCAGTAATAAAATTATTACATTTCGGAATACGTAGCGTAAGATAGTTACGTACATTTTAAAATATGTTAAAATATTTTTCATTGTAATGCATAACTCTACTATGCTCGTCGTCATCGGTATCGGGGTCTAAAAACGTAACATTGCTAAGGTATACGTTTAAAAAATTAAATCTATTATTTTCCTTCTCTACTTCTTTCGTATTTTGGTTATAGAATACTCGAGCGTAGGCTATAGCCGTAGGTCAACGTAAAAATGCAGTTCAATGGAATGAATAGTCAAAAAGTATAGAACTCGGAAATGAAACGCGTAAAACTATTGCAAAAGCAAATGCTGAATCGATGCCTATTTTTTCTTTGTTTTTTTTTTCTTCTTTTCCCGTAAAAAATTTGTGGTTCTAGAAGCACAGCTCTGGTCCCAACAAAGTGGAATCTTAATCATCAGTCGTTTGATTCCCGAACCTCGAAACGCGTAGAGAAAGTTTTCTCTAATTTATTTCTGATAAAAGCTGCTACAATCGATGGGTTATTAATTTAGCGCGAATGAACGAAAACGGCAAAATATTATCTCCGCAAAGTACTTCTACGGTTCTACGTTGTTTTCGCAAAAAAGAATCGATCGAGGGAAACGATTCGGTGTCTCGACAATTGTGTACCGCGATTAGTGTCGAAAACGAAGGCAGCGGCAACTCTGGCATGAAAACAGCTATTATGTCGGTATCATAACTCCGATCGCGGATATCGGTATTTGGAAGAAGCGAATTTGAGACCTGACTCGAGAGGTACGAGCGTTTACTCTTATTTCCCGTGCGCTTGAATCATCGACGTATCGATCGTCAAAGATTTTATATCCGAATCGGTAATCGCAACGGAACCAAAGCGCGTTCGATCTCGACGTCGATTACCTTTGGCAAACATTACCCAAAGGCTATTTACTATTTCCGATGGAAGGATGGAAGGATGGAAGGATACAAGCGTGTCTTTTGATTTTCAAAAGCCTCGGGTTTACGTTTACCGTTACGTTATTCCTAACGTCGATCGGTGAGATAAGTTCGAGAAAACAGCTACAACCTCTGGAATGTCAACGTTGAAGACCGTAGAGGGTAAAAATCCCGTCCAGTTTTTAAATAAGTTGGAATTCGGTGTTGTTTTGCCAATGGACCGACCGCTCGAAAATTATTGGTAAAACCGACGAAGCACTTTTTGCCAAATTTGTCGAATCTTGGAGTCTGCGGTCCAAGATTCGCGAAACAAAGCGAAACAAAGCGAAATATGGGACGAAATTGAAATAACGAGACCCGACCGCGCGATATTTATCGGAAGGTCCAAGTACGTATGCGAAAGCTGCGAGAAGTAAATTAACTCTGACCGTAAGAATAGTAAGTGATTTACAAACTAAAAAGAAAATCTCGCCAACCGTCTCGAGCATATTTGTTACTGGATCGACTCTGCTATTCTGTACACGACCTTAAATACCAGCCAACGATATGAAGTTCTACTTTTGCGATATAATAATTTGTTCTGCGCGAGCTTTGCGCTTGAAAAATTAATTAAATAATTAAATTTATCTTTATCGTATCGAATACATTTTCTCTTGGTTATTATAACTTGAAAATTAGCCGTTAATCTATTATATACACAGAACACACGAGATTGAGTATTTCAAGCTGGGATGAATCCAAATGAGTATTTTAAATAGTTTGAAACGATTTAAAAACGATACGCAGGATCGTATCTTTTAAAATATCCAAATATCCAATTACCAGGATAGATCTAATTGTATCGCAAAATGTGATAGGAGCTCATACCATCGGTTTATTTAGGTTCCCGGACGCGATGTTAAAGAAATTTTCTACCGATAAATTCAATAGTGGTGATAATACACTCGAAATAATATAACAGGATTATTTTTACGTTATTTTTGATCGTTCGATAGCGAAAGAATCTCTCCGTTTGGAAATAAAGTCCAGTGGCAACGTCCTCGAGAAAATAAATGATCGTAGATAATCCGATGAATAAGTCGAGTATTTTGCTTAACGCATTGGCTCGTATCCGCGTAATCGACATCCTCACTCTATTCATTCGGCGCGTAAGAAATGAAGTGTAAACGTCAAGATAAACGAAAACCGGCAGACAAGCGCAACCTAAATCTGAGCCGGCTCGACGTAATTCGCCGGCAGCATTCCATGACGTCCTGTGCGTTGCACCAGACCAGTCATCCATCCCTCGTCGATGGCCGTGCAGTTGATTATCAGATCTCCATCACAGAAACTCACTTCGTCGTGGTCCTGAGCCTCGTAATCGTACATTGCTCGATAAACTCGCTGTCGACAGAAGCAAGCGTCAATCCATTAATAACAAATTTTACAACCGAGATTTTCCTGCGACGGCGGCTTGGATACGTTTTCCATTCTTTTTCGAGAATTTCGAGTTACTTTGAAACAACGCGAACCGATTCCACCGACTATTAATTCACGCGGCTGGATCTGCGTTCGATCTTACATTCGATATATGTATATATATATATATATAAATAATCTTATTATTCGTAGCTCTCCTAAAAATCACAATTTTATGCGTTTAAACCCTCCTCCGATCCAATCTCAAATTTTGATAAATATTCAAAGGTTTATCGTATTATTTTCCTTTTGAAAAATCAATCGTGAAAATCGGACGTGATAAATTAAAGGTGAAAACGTCGGGCATTCGTTAAGTTTGTCGTAAATTAAGGTGCAGAAACGCTCGAGACTCGCGCGCATCGAAGAAGCGACGTTTCGTTTTATTTTCGTTGGAGAAAAATCGTTTCCAGCGCCCGACAAAAATATAACGGACGTTGCAAATAAATTCTTTTAAAGCTAGAGTTTAAAATTATATTATAAACGGATACATAAACTGCGAGTAAACCGCGTACGTACATCTCAGGAACCGTAAGCTAATAACGTTGCTAGAAAAGACGTTAAAATAGAGGCTCGTCGACGCGCGTAGCAACTTCCAACTTCCGAGCTCGAATAAATTTTGCATCCAAGCGCCTTCGAAGGCAATTTCGTTTGGAAAGGTCAATAATTAATTACGCCTGTATTTGCTGGCGGAGGTGGCGGCTGGTGTTGAGGTACGTGATTGTTGTTCGTGGATGGCGTGAGCGAACCATAATATTCGTTCACGGGGTCGATATCTGCCACCGAGCCGATTTTCCTCGTTGGTGGATTCGTCACTGGATCGTAAAAGAGAGAAAAATAATGCGTATGAGTAACGTGAATAATTAAAGCGTTGCGTTCGAGACGCAGCGCCGAAAATGTGCATCGGTCCGAAATTTAAATTTAGTTTATTAAAGGCGAGACGCGCTCGAGTGTCCTTGTTTCGATGCGGTCGTATTGTTTTCCCTCTTTTTTCAACGACACTTTTTTTCTTTTTTTATCTTTCTTATCGAATTCAATGCCGTTTCGCGATTCACGAACACGCTCCGAATACAAAGTAACGCGCGTTAATTCATCGTTAATTCGTCGTAAAATCCAACGCGAGCACTATTTTATAATACAAGACAAAGTAGAAATTTTAGTAGAAATTTTGGTCGATATTTTAGTCGATATTTTATTCGGAAAATAAAAAAACGCGTAATCACGGAATTTTTTTTCATCCGCGAATCGAGTAGCGCGAAATTGTTTAAATCCGCGTTCGTCTTTCGAAGAAAAAGAAGGGACCTGGACTGCTTCGAGGGCAACCGCTTAATTTTAAATTTCGCGTCGCAGCGCGTATTTAAATGCAAATAAACGCAAGAAATTATGCAAAAAATTTCGTAACGCTCATTGTGAAAGTTATCTCCGAATTAAAATTTTTTTCATCCTCTTTTCTTCTCCCGAGTCGGGGACGGAAACGAAAAGTGCGCCTAAGTATTTAATATCGTCAATGTCCCGAAAAGCCCGCGAGTTTATTTTTAATCGGCGGATCGATCTCTGATCTCGGACCTCGAGGGACACTCTCGAGTGACTCAGACTCGAGAAACGCTTTTGGAAATTGCTATTAGAAATGGCCTACCTGGACCCTTGTCGCTCGTGTAGATGACGGTGGTGGCCGCTTGCCTGGCCGAGTAGGGGCTGGGCCTCGCCTCGCTCAGAGGGTCGTAATCGGCGATCCTCCCGGGCGTCCGCTGGACGGGCGAAACCGCCGGCCGCGTTATTATCGGCGCCGGAGGATTTGCGTTCACGTTGGTCGCCGGGGCGATCGTTCCGTCCGTGTACTCCACGTACTCTGTGGGTTTGAAATTAGGTATCGTGTATTCGTGTATTCGTGTATTCGTGTACTCGATTAGGTTTATTCGGGGGAAGGAGGAAAGGATGGACTCACCGATCTGTTCGCCGTTTTCGCCGGTCATAGTCCTTTTCTGCTCCATTATTGCCTTCTTCTCGAGCTCTCCGTGGTAGGCGACGTTCGAGATGATTTTACTGTTTTGTTTGACTCGCATGGTCTCCGGATCGTCGGCGACTTGAGTGAATTTACCTTTCGCCTTCTCGAACTCGGCGTGATATTTCACGTTACTTTGAATCTTCGTGTTCTCGGCAATGCGGGTGAGTTCTGGCGTCACTGCCATCGTCGTCGCTTTTGCCTTTGGTATATGCCTGCGGAAACATCGAGGACCTTCATTTTCTCTCTCTCTCTCTCTCTCTCTCACTCTCTCGTGAGACAGCTTAAATTACATTAATCGATCGAATAAACCGTCGACCACACGATTGAAACGTTTGATACGTTTCTCTGGGTCTTACGATATTTGAAACTGTGTACTTTTTGTAAGGGATGATACAAAGTTAACGGTCGAACGGAAATAGAAACATTTTAAGTAAACTTTCTTTGGTTTTAATTGCAGTTTAGTGATACAAAATACCGATTCGCGATCGTTACTCGTAAATTATTTAAGATGATAATGACGATATTTTATTATTTTAATTTAACGATAAATTATTAAATCGCAATATTCTCGAATTTTTATACAGCGGTGAACTTTTGAAACTATTAGCAATAAATAATAATCCATTATTGATTCGTGTGACATTGTAAATTATTAATATCTGTATAAAAAACGATATCACTTTCGTTACAATTACACCGAGCAAGGATAAAGTATCGAGTTGACAATACGATCTATAAATTACTGACAAAGTGCGTTTCGTAAGCGAATAGATAAACTTTAACCGAATGAATTAAAATTTTGAGATTCGTAAACAAAAATGAAGACACTGTAATTAATGTAAAATTGAATTATCGTTATCGTCGTCGAAACGGAACGATAATTATTATTTATAAGATATCTAAAAAAATTCGACGATTGATTTCTGCGCTTGTAATCAATTTATCGACCGGCACGAGAACATTTTATTTTTTTTTTTTTAATAAAAAGCTGTGTCGTCTTCATAGATCGCATGTAATTTAATTTTTAAAACGTTTATGTTTACGGAAATGTAAGATTCGAAAAAATACGTTTAGAAGATGTCTCAAATTTATATAACCAGGGAAAAAGTATTTTAAAAAACAATTTGCGAAGATCGTTTCGGTTATTATTAGAGATTACGGAATACTTCCTCCTACAAAAAATAAAATGCAACCAAATAAAAATTTGAAATAACGCAACGAATATTCTTATTTCGGTGACATCAAATTATCAAAACTGATTTTTCCAAGTACGTTACATTATTTTTAAACAAAACATATAATTTTGAAAAGAGATGAATCGACGATGAATATTATTATACGGTATTAAACATCGCGTAATTATTCATCAAAGACGCTCTTCCACTTACTTCTCAAAAGTTCCGTCTACAAAAAAGCCCATAATATCGTCTTTGTAAAATATTTGAAGCCTCGCACTCTCCATCCAATGCCATAATTTAAACGTCCGTTAATAAAGAGTTGAGAAACAGCCTACCTTATCGACTTTTCAAAAGCAGTTTTCGATAAAAAAAAAAAAAAAACAACAACAAAAGTCTCGATTTCTCGGAGACTCCTTCCCTCCCGAGACCGATCCAACGTCGCTCTGCTCGGCCGAACAAAAAAATCTCCGAGTCGATCTTTCCCGTACACGCGTTTGCGTATCGGGCGTTTGTTTTTGGGAGCCGAAGGATTAAACGAAGCCGAGGTTGACTTTTCCCCCACTGCAACACCGCTTACAGCGCCACTGCAGTCTTTTAGGCATTCGCAACGTCTCGGAGAAGAGGCAGAGCCACCTTCGTCCTTCGTCCCGGTTCTTCCCGGGTGGTTGCGGTTTTCCCGGGATGCACACGACTGAACACCGTCGGGGTTCCCCGACGTCGTCGTCCTCGGACGCGCGGACAAGGCGAACGTATCGGTGAAGGGGAAAAGAAACGAGATCGAAAAAAAGATCGCGTACAAACAAAACTTACGTGCGTTGCGCAACGGAAGAAAGCGAAAGGTTTTTTTTCCTTTTTTTTTTTTGTTCCTTCTTTTGCGCGAGGGAATATGGCCGCCTCGAGGCCGAGGAAATATTTCGCGTTGTCGCGTGCGATATAGAATGCGAGAAAGGTAGGGTTTCCGGCCGACCGTTCCGACCGTTCCGACGGTACGTCGTTTTGCGTCGGCGTGGCGTATCGCCTCCGATTGATATCCTTTCGCTGCTGCGCCCCCGAAAACCGTCGTCCTAATTGTCCTCGTTGTTTCTTGGCTAACCTTCGACGTCGCGGCTCTTATATTTTTATTTTTTGTTGGTCCTTTTCTCGCGCGAGTGCTGAGCCAAACTCGTAGCTAGGTTTAATGTAACTTTACATCTCTCTCTCTCTCTCTCTCTCTGTCTCTCACTCTCGCGGAGTGCAGTTTGAAGCCGATCGACCAGTTCCAGCTTCGCGCGAGTCGCCTTCGATGAAATCACCTAGCGAGCATTAATTTCGTCGCGTGGCTGCGACGCGTCTTCCATCCGACGAATAAGATCTGGAAAAATGAAAATCCAGACGCCCACGAACGCACCTACGTTCCTACGCCTGCGCAGAGTCGTTCTCACCTACGAGTACTTATTATTTCAAGGGTCATCGAAGCCTCGCCGAGCGACGAACGCCGCGTTCTTAATTCTTTGCGTAAAGTTTCGATTATCGCGAACCGTGGGAAGACGGTGGTTGAACGACGGATCCGGGGATCCGTTTCCGATGCGAGCCACGAGCCGCGACCCTCGAGCTCCGACCGATGCGAAATTCCATCCACTTACGGCTTACGTTGACTCGCGAGTGCGCGAAAAATAATAAGATAAACGAGGATGGACGGAGCTGGAAAAAAATATAAACAAAGCGAATCGATATAGTAGGTAGTATATAGTCGCCATAGTCGCCATAGTCGCCGTTTGTTTTCTTTTGATGCAGATTTTATTACCGAGCTTGTAAATAAAGTGGTGTGAAATCGCCGTGTCGGAATCAGCTTTTATTCACAAACCAAGTGCATCGTTCGCGCATTTTTTTCGAGTGCCTAAACCGGTGAATCATGCCGATGTTTTCGAAAATCATGGGTCGCCAATTTTACCAACTAATAAGCGGAATGGTTTTCTTTTTTTCCTTCTTCTTTCAATGAAGCAACCGAGCCTCGATGATATTTGTAACGAGAGTAGCGATTTCGGAATAATCTAAATTAAATATACCAATGTGACACTGATGCTCGAACGAGGTCGAATCTTCGCTAAATACAAAGGGATTATATAAACTCGACGGAAATAAGGATTACGTTACGACGATGCGAACGAGTGCTGACATTTTTTAAGATCTTTCAAACAGATAATAATAATAATAATAATAATAATAACAACGCGTTTATTTCTAACGCTGCTGCACTCGTTTTCATTTGAAAAGAAGAAAAATGTCGTTTCCATGTTATTTTTTTACCTTTCCAATAAGAATAACGTGGGACTTTTTCATGAAAAAATTCGATCGACGATAATTATTTATTCGCATCGTACGCGACGACTTTCGTAATTAATTACAAAAATACAAACTATTTCAACAAAATTGTTCTTGTCCTCGATTCCGATATTAATAATGCAAGAACAATTATTTCCAATGATTCCATTCCCAATCAACTACGTAACGAGTGAAAAAGCGAAATTTAATTTATTGCTGTATAATATATATATATATATAATCATTTTGTTAGAAACTTGTACTTCGTTATCGATTTATTTATATATATATTTACGAAATATATGTTTGAGATTTCGTTGTGTAAATATGAGCTAATTTTTTCAAATTAAACGAGTGGAAAATTATCGATCGTTTGTAAAAAATCGAATGTCGATTTACGAATTTTCGAATCGAAATTTCTATCTCTCACGGACTACTCGTACGATAACGTCGCAAGTCACAATAGTAAAGTATAATTTTTTAAATAACCACCTTTTGTTTAGACTACAGCGTAATTAAAAAATACATCTTACATTGTAACTTTGCCTTTGACGATTTGATATCGTGAAAACTCGCGTATTTCGTAAATATAAGAAAAGCAAAACTATTTTATATTTATGAAATGTTAATGAATAAATGCAACTGAATATATATTGTTCATTATAACTAATAACTTTTATTCTAATAATTTTAAATCAAGTACGGAATTACGTATTTTTCATTAAATATACGTTGCAAGTGTTTATTTATTAACCAGCGATAGTTTCATACTTATTGTAAGTGGACGTCTTTTCATTTCATAAAATTATATATTATAAATTGTTGACTATAATTATTGTATTTAAAATTGTTTACACTTAATTTAATCCGATATTAGTAAATATTTATATATTCATGTAAGTAAATTATTGTTTTAATATTAAATTTACGAACCTTTTCTTACGAATGATTATTTATAAACTTCTATAGAGTTTTTACCAGATACTTTGAGTAAAACGATTATTTGTTTATTTTATTTCATCAAACATCTTTTATTCGATACATTGTATCGACGTGAATATTTACTTAATTAGATTTATACAATTTAAAACAAACATGTATCAATTGTGTACAAACACGAACACATATAATTTTTTATTTGTAAACCGCGTATAAATTCTTGGTAAAAATTTGTAAACAGTATTCTCCATTTTTCTGGATCCAATGTACGTTAATATTTACAAGCTCGTACACAGAAAACTTATTATTATGCAAAATCTGAAATTGATAAACCGTTAAGTACATTTTACTAGTCATCGTGTAATAAGACATAAAATGTATTCGATCTTTTGGAAAAACTTTATTTAATGAAAGGTTTGTTTTTAATATAAAAAACGTAGTTTTTTCAATGTGTTATAAAAACCATTGCTAACTTAAATTTTAGATAATTTTGCATAAATTGATCTTAACTTACGAATACACATAAAAATAATAAATTTTATCGCTAATAAATTGTGTTAGCGTATTTTACAACATTTTAAACTTTGTATAAAAATCGAACGATAAATACACAAAATTTTATATTTGATGGAAAATAGTTCGTATTGACTTTTACAAAGAAAATTCTTATACGTTAAAAATAAATAATAATAAACCGTAATTAGAGTAGTAGTACTTTTACATTGATCGAGTGCAATTACTTTAAAAATAGTGATATCTTACTTCAAGGAATTTTGAAAAATTGTATAGAATAAAGTAATTTGAAATTATACTTTAGGTTTGTTAAAATACCCACAGATTATATCAAGTTATATTATGAGAAATTTTCCGCATTCTCGTAAATTTTTAAACCATCGTAAAAGATTTCTGTGCATAACGTCACTGTTTAAAAAGTATTTGAATTTAACGTATTTTTAATTATTATTGAAACTAAAGTACAACAATGTACGAGTGAACTGGATGTATACATTTTTACGTGAAATTTCAATGGTTAACGCCTTGGAAGTAGAAAAAGAATTAATAAACGATATTCCATAAGCTGCTAAAACATAAAAAAAAGAACAACAAAATGTATCGGTTTCGCATCGTGCAAAAAATAAATGTTTACGTTAAATTTTAAACGTTTAAAAATATGTATATGTAACAGACAAAGTACAGCTTTAGCTATAAAAAAATAATATTTTTTTCTGCAATTATAAAGTTTGAAGTCTCGGAATGATTTACAAGTACTTATTTTCATATAACGTTAAACTTCGTCATAAAAAATTATATCTACACGAATCGTTATTGAAATAAAAAATTAATCACCTTTATGTTTGAAATCATAAATCTGTTTAATTATATTGTCGGAATAACTTTTAAAATTCAACTAAATAAAATGTAATGACCATCGTAATGAATTTTATCATTGATTTTGAAAATTTTATAATTCGACGAAGCCTTGAACTTATTATACACCGTAACAACACTCGCGATATCTGTACGGAAGTTGGCTAAATTTTCTTTGTTGAAAGGTATCGATGCATAATGTATGTTTTATCGTAATGCACATTTTAATAAATATCAATATTTATAAGTTCTGCGCATTCGTATTCTAATAACCTACTTAAACAAAGATCGATAAATAATATTAAGTTGTATTTAATTATACGTTCGCGTGATTTACTAAAGATTCGTTTTCAATAATTACAATGGTCAGGTTAATACTTCTTTCGAGAGCATTTGGTTCGATATATCTTACCGGATTAATACTTTGCTCGTCTCGTAAGTCACACAAAACAAAAGTAGCTTACAACGCAACGCTCCAACTTCTCGACCCTAATACGAGACTACGGTAAATTCAGTCGCGTAGCGCGAAATTTAATGCATTTGTAAACAATATTTAAATAGCCTACAATTGAACTTTCATCTCCACCACTAATTGCATTTATTAACTAAGTAGCTTTACTATGTATCCAAGTACGCATGCGTACTATTACCCATTCTTGTGTCGTACGTTGCATTTTCCCGCTTCTTCCTCAGTTTCATCGTAAACTCGCTACTCGTCATCCAGCAAATTATATCTACCGTCTCTCTCCTTCTCTTTCTGTATTTCATTCTTTCTTTCTTTCTCTCTTTCTCTCCCACTCTCCCCTCCCCTACTCTTTCACCTTGCGAATACTCTTCTCTTGCTTCTATGCTGCTCGAACTATCGATGCATTCGTTTCGTAAGTCTTTCTTGGATTTTACAGCTGGTGTTATTTTTCTTCCCCCTGTTTTTCATCTCGATCGAAATTTTCGAAACTAACTTTTCGATAAGTGTTTGCGGTTTAATTTGGATGTTGCGAACCGAATGGAACTCGCGTCTATTGAGATATAACGTAAAGTTATTGTAAATAATTTATCTTCTTTCTTTCTTTTCAATATACAAAGTAGAGGAATTATATTTTTTTTCGTCGATGAATAAAGCACTTACAATAATACAAGATAAATATTATTCAGAAAGTATATTTTATATCCAATAATATTATAGTACATTACTCACCGTTTGGAAAAGAAAACATATAAAATATTTTTCGAGTCGTTGATTTAAAGAATCGTATCATCTCCAACGATAATTTATAAACTTCATCCATTGTATAAACGAATTCAACTTTTCTCATTTATGCGTAACGTCTTATGCATAAAAATGAAGCGAATTCGCGGTGAACGATTATCGTGTACAATATAATTAGCACGTGTACTCGGATTAAATACATTATGTTGTAAATTTGGACGTGTTTTTATTAGTTGATAATTTCTCAATAGAATTTCTCAATTGGTATCTCGCATCGAGCAAAAACAGTTTTATACTACGCGATGCAGTTTAATAGTTTTAGTAACTTTTTCCAACCTCGTTCGAAGAATTATACATAAATTCCGAGCTCGATTTATTCAACGAAATGCCTTCTTTGATCGAAATCGCAATATTTTAACGTTGATTATAAAATACGTACGATTTTGTTAAAATTAATTATTAAGAAAACTAAATTAATCCCTTTATCGGATGTAAGTAGGTCTGCTTACATTTTTACTTTCGTAATTTTCGTTACGGGTAGTTGAATTTTCGAATTTCTGTCAATGGAAAATCTTTTCGCGTTTAATTTTTTTCTTTAAAATCGCGAATAGCGATCTCTACGGCTTATCTAGAAAACGTTCTCACATGAAAATACGCATGAGAAACGTTAAAGGTGATATTTTCCTCGTTACATTCCAGAATTTCTTAGTTTCTTACGAAAGATTACAAATAATAAACACTTGCAATTATACAATAAAAACGAACGTAACCTTATTAAATATAATATTAGAAAAGTAAACGCGCTCTAGAGACGTTTCGCGTATATTTGTTACGCTATTTACATAATCCATTGTTTGTCCGTTATCTATACAAATTGTGTACAAAACCCATGTTTGATATCAGGTGAAACGAACACGGCAAAAAGTAGTTTATCACCAGTAGTAAATTTAAATGCATCGTCGCGGCACTGGAAACTTTTCCATTAAAGGAAAAAAGAAAAAAGAAAAAAGAAAAAAGAACGTATCGTAATTATCGATGTAAGAAGTATTTCGGCAGGAGAATACAAACTCGACGGCATTACCCCCTCGGCACTTCTCAAAAATTAATTTACGTCCAAACATAAAATCAACCTCGTATCACGGATGATTTCATTATGCTACAGACGACTTCCGTTTTCGCAAAGGGAAAAAGTTGCAGGCTCCATTTTTTTGAATTTCTGCCTTGTCACGTGCTGAATTGTAAGAAGTTGCATAAAAATCACGGCGAATGATGAAACATAGCGAAACAATGCGTTTGCTTTCCGCGGTTCCCAGCACACGAGAAAATGTCCCTTTTTCGTCTATTGTATAAATAATGGAAGCGTTATTTATGCATGCATCACACCGCATGCATAAAACGAAATTCGCACCGGAAGGAGAAAGACTTAAACGTGAATCATCGAATTAATAAAAACAACAATGTCAACTTACGCCTCGCAATATGGCTGTTTGTTAAAACCTTTATACGTCCTCATATTGAGGGTCATTCCGCAGCCCTGGCACTTGAAACACTGCTTGTGCCATATCTGTAACAAAATATTTAAATTTTTAGTAATTAAAATAAAGCCTGACGTTGTATATATAAAGTTATTGTTAAGACGAAGCGATTGTTTCGGATCGAACCTCGGGATTAATCAGCGAATCATCATCGTTTTGTTATAAAAATATGACGTAATTACTTTAGGAAACAACGTGGAAAAATGTTTTCTACTGTTTCAGACATCTACGATGATGCAACGGATTTGCTCTTTCAAAGTGTAAAGGATGTTGAATTATTATAATTTCAAAGAAGAAAAAAAACAAAATATATATATATATACGATAATTCCGGGGAGAAAAATGCACTTGCAATTACTCGAGAAGATAAAATATTTTTAACGAAATTATTGTATTTCGATACAACCAATTCCGAGTCAAAGGATATTATACAAAAAAATAATAACAACGTGTAACCTTTAAATTAAGTTTTTTACTTATTGAACGGATGATTATGTAAACATAAATTAAAATAGTTTCGTGATTTCGTAATTAAATTTTATTTTTATTTAACGATAATTTGAAAATAACGATTTTTAAGTATTGCAGATTTTCATAACGTAGTACAGGAAATAGGAAGTGTCCTGCACACTAAAATTATAAAAACTATTCTCCTTTGAATAGATTCTTCAATTACTGATTTTCTTACGTTGTTTATACTTTCAAAAGATTGATAAATCGTATTGAAAGCGGATTAACATGTGAAAAAATTATCGGTTATTTTATTTATGAAAACACTTTTATATTATCTAATCGTTTTCACGGTTTAGTAAATTCTTATCGTATATTTTTAACAATATGTATTAATTGATACACATAGCTCACATTTATTTGAAATCGTGTATTCGATTGATGCATTCATTCAAACGAGCTTGTGGTAATTATAAAATATGTGAACGTTGATGCGATAGAAAAACAACGTTAAAAATTATAATAAAAATTTAACTTACGTAGAAATAAAATTACGATAGGAAGAAATGATTTACGAGTAATGAAGTAATAATTTTAATAATTAAATAGATTAAGCGTTAGGAAAAATGAACGAACGTCGTTGTATAGTTTTTTATTTTTAATGTTAAATTTGGAATATTTGGTTGTAAGGGACAAAGAAATTTGAGACAAATTAGATAAACTAAATTTTTAATTCACAACAAACATCCAAATATCGATCATTATATGTAATAAAATAATGAATTACAGAATTTATGCCAATATCGAAATAAATAGATTCTAAATGGTAGTGAACTTTAATCTTTTTTATAATTTAAATTTAGTAATTAATTTCCTTTTCTTATTATTAATTTAATATACTGTAATTGCTTCAAGATACATTACATACAGAAAATTACAACAGTGCGTGTGAAAAAGTACCGTTATTTTATAGCACGATATTTTACATATGATTTTAACTACTTATATAACTAATCTTTAATTAATTCCAAACAATTTACTAATTTTATTAATATTCGTAGTGAGAAATAATATACTTATTTAAAGACTTAATACATTAGTGAACTTGATTGCGTTTTAAAAGTGAGACAAGACTATAATAAATAAATTTCTTGAACTAAAAATATCTTTCGGAGATTATATATGTATATGTATATATATATATATACATAACAAGTTTTCGTGAAATTATATTTAAGGACTATTTCTTAAATATACTGGAAGTAATAATAGTTTTATAAAAATATACATTAATAAAACATAATGTTTAATTACTCGTTATAAGATACTCAAATATTCATAATTCAAGAAAATATTGTACAATAAATTATTATTAAAAAGTGAAAAAAGCGGAATCTTAAATATATCTAAAAGAATTAAATAAAAAGAACGATTATATGGTGAAAGCAAGTTTTCCGAGTTAATAGAAATTATCTCCCTCTGGCAATTCTGCATCTATAAATTCTGAGGCAAAAACAGAACACACCGATAACAAATTAAAGGGAGGAAAGATAAAATTTAATTATACATCCCCTCTTGTACTAAAGATGTCACAATTTAAATAGTACATTCGAAAAAATGAACAATTTCAGAGCTGATTTTGATTTAAAATACGCACGAACAATGATTTACAAATTTTAATTGAATATAAATTCATTTTAATAGTTTCAATTATCACTTTAATTATTAGCAACAAAATAAAATACAATCGGATGAAATACATTAATACCGACCGGTTTAATTAAATAATTTAAGTATCATCGAAAAATCCAGTTAACATTATACTGTACATTCTATTTAAAAAAAGAAATCCAATATAAAATATGAATAGATATAAAATCTTACATAGTAAATAGCATGTTTAATCAATTTACTCTGAATATACAGTACGATAATAGATTCTACGCAATATATTCCAATTTTCCTCAGAGCACAAAGTGATTTTTAAGTAAACATAGATTTAAAGATAGTAAACTTTTTTAATTATATCGTTGTTGAAACGCAATCTTATAAGACCTGAGGATTTCCTCTATTTCATTAGTATTGTCTTTGATAGAAAATCCCGATGTATTTATAAGATTAACGATTAAAAAATGTAATTATACGTTTAAAAATTATAAATGTGTTCGCGTTGATTTTGAAAAACGCTCAAAGTAAACCAGACTTCATAGAAAATACGAGTTAGAAAAAAAGTCAAACTCTTGCAATAAACACAAAGAGAAACAGTCCAGCAATTATTACTAGAAAGTAGTAATTATAGTTTTAAGATACTGTAGACGAATGACAGTTAAAATTGACGAATTGTATGCAGCAGTATTTACGAGTAAGTTGAATAGAAAATGTGAATTTATATTTGGAAAAGAAAAATTTTTTATCGTCCATTGATCGAGTGTTCGACATAACGTAAATAATAAATACAAAATTTACCGATAACCTGAGCTTAATGACATTTATTTCGGCGATATTCCAATTTTTCAAAAGGTTATAATTCAGCATTGCTTTGTTTTAAAGAGTAATTTAAATTGTAAACAAGTCAGAAGTTTTTTTATATATTTAAGTTTTATTGTATACTAATAAGATTTCCAGTATCGTTAATATTATTGAAATTGAAAACTGTGTTTTTAATTTATAAATATTAAACCTTACGCGATACATTCAATATAATCTGTATCATAAAAGAAATTGTACATTATAAAATTAGTGTACAGTAATTGTAAATTTGAGAATTTTCTGTTGTAGATAAACGATGATGTAAAGTTAAATAATGTTAACAGGACAATATGTGTACATAAAAATGTATTTATATGCGTTTATTTTATTGTTAAATAAATGAATTATTTACCCATTTTGATTATTTATCTTAATTTGTAATTTAAAGTATATTTAAATTTTTTATGTTCGTTTCATAATAAGCATCGATAAGTTAAAATTTTTGCTACACTTTTTGAATATCTAAAAACCTTGGAAAGAATTTTGTTTTTGTTAATATAGTCGTATTTAAATATAAGTCAGCGCATAACGGATTTATTTTTATAGAATAGGTCTGAAAAAACAACCTAGAAAAGAAATTTTTTTCATTCATCTACGATACTACAAACTGTATCCATAGTTGATAAAACACGTGTAAAAATTATAAGTATAAAAGTATTATACTTTAAATCCTATTCACAAACGTATCTTTTCTTTCGTCAAAATGTTTTGTTCAAATTTTAAAAAAACTTTATTTCAAAGAAAAAAGTTATGAAATAAACTGTGACTAAATAATAGAAATAATAGTATAATACTTAAAAAAACGAAGAATATTCTTAGTTGATATTAGCCAAATATATATATATAAATATGTAATTTTAAATTAAACAACATTTTTATATTACGTAAAAATTATCGTATCGATATATACGAAGCTTTCGAATAAATAATGCTGCTAAACAATTTATTCCAGATAATATTTGATTTCGGTATCTATAGGAACAAATATACAAGAAAGCTTAAAGTTTTAAAGAATTTACCTCGGCATTTTCATAGTATCGAACTGATTATTTCAAGTTATTATTAATTTTCTACGGCACGGTTGTAAATTTTTTTAACTTGTAAAAATATACCAAGTATGTAACAAAAGATATCAACTTTGAAAAATTACCTATTTAAATTAAACTTGAACATACATAAATGTTATCTATTTCATCCATAAAATCCATTTAAATTCCAATGTGTTTAAATACCCAATATTTTAAAACGAGAAAATTCAATATTAGACTTTGATAAGTTCACCGTGGAGATTATAAAAAATATTAGGAGTCAAAGCACGAGACATTAAAAAAGTTTATCATTACTTTAACCGAACGTCAAACATCGTACAAAGCAGATTTAAGTTTTAAAAAATTCTTCTACAAAATCGTTGGAACGTTATGCACGAACAAAACAAACCAGAATAGAATCTCGTGGCACTTTTATGTCAATACGAATCCGTTTAAATATGGTTTATCTTTGAATTTTATTGCCGTTAACGGTCGTGTGTCAATACTTGGTACAGATGTTAAAAATCCCTCTGTCTGACAATTATAAGAAAAATTCGTTGGAATGCTTTACAATACCGTTTACAAGTGTGAAAGAAATTATAATAATTTTAAATACAATCGAACATCGACGAACCTAAACTCGAAAAAATATTACATCTCCGTAAAATAAGTTTAATTCGTTTACGATTCGAGTTATAAATTATAAACTTTTACGCTGAATATTTGTATAAACGCGTTAGTTTATAAAATATTGATATCGTTACATTATCATGAATTACGGGTTCGACCGATCGCAGGTTTTTTTATTTACTTTTCAAAATATCGTCAAAATTTTCTAAAAATATTCTTTATTACGTGCTTATCAACGAACAACATAATACAAACGATAAGTTTGTTCCTTGGATCACTCGATATTTAAATTAACATCGGTTTCGGTCCGCTCGAAAACTCAAACCCAATCTCTCGTTCGATCATCCAAAATTTAATCTATTTTAATTTTACGCGAAAGACTCACCGCCTCATATTTTACATCGATATGTTTACGAAAGGTATCGAACCGATCGATCGATCGGTTACAAAAAGCGACTCGTTTAGGAGGATAAGGCACGAAAAGACATTTAAAGGTTCGATCCTCGATATCCTCGATATCCTCGATCGCGAATTCACTTTTACATCTCGCGATTTACAAATTTATCAACGCAATTTACAATCGGCGTTCGGTCGAACGTGTAATCCCATATATTTTGATCGATCGATCGAGAAGATAACTCAAATTATACCCATTAGCGTTTTTTTCGTTTCGCCGAAAGAACATTTCTGCCGGAACGTTGGCGAAATTGCAACCGAAGATTTCGAGAGATGGCAACGGTCAAACGGTAATACCGCACGAGATGTAGTAGCGCGATAAGGAACGTCTCGCGAAACTCCAATAAAATTCACCGGAAGATTCAACAAGTTTCGTTACCTTCGACTCGGCTGTATTTTCACGCGCCAATAATTTATCGTCCAATTTTAGTAGCAATATTGATTACAAAAGTAGCCAACGGTACCGCCGTTCGACTGTTTTTATTCAATTATAAAACCGCGGTCGTTTCGACGTACTATCCGTGCCTTGGTTAATATTATCTATAATATGCACGCGTGTGTATCTTTTTTTTTATACGTAATAAAAATTTAACACGCACGCGCGAAACCGAACGCAAGCTTACGGTGGTGTCCGACAACTTGGACAACAACAATGAGCGCGTTCAATTTAACGGTAAATAAGAAGAAAAAAGGAGAGAGAGAGAGAGAGAGAGAGAGAGAGAGAGAAAAGGAAGAGGGAAAAAATATGTGTATGAAATAGTACGTATAAATATATCCGCGGTGCGTAGCGCATTTCCCTCGTTCAGCGTCTTACCGTTAAATCGTAAATGCCGAATAATACAGTTGTCGAGTGTACGATTTTTTAAAAGTAATAAAAACTATGCCGAGGCTTACGCGCGAACCGAGAGACGGAGAGAGAGAGAGAGAGAGAGACGGAGAGCCGAATCCGCGCGTTCCTGTCGGCATTTTCTCGGCTTTCCTCGAGACAAGAGCCGCCTCGAGAATAATTTTTCGTTTCCGTTGAAAGATTTTCGGGATTTAGGTCGCACGGCGTAAACAACCTTCGTCGCGCGTTCCTCGTTGCCCCCCGGCTGCGACGATGCGAAGGACCGAACGAGAGAGAGAGAGAGAGAGAGAGAGGGGGCGGGAGATAGAGACAGATGGACGAGGAGAGCGAGAGAAAGAAAGAAAAGAACTGTCGGACGAATACACACGTGCTACGACATGCAGGGCGCAGCTGCGTGCCTACGTCGGTGAAACGGCCAAAGCCAAGCGCACCCGAGATGGAGAGAGAGAGAGAGTAAGAGAGAGTAAGAGAAAAAGAGAGAGAGAGAAAGAGAGAGACACACACGGGCGCGTTAAAACACGCTCCGAAGCTTAATTGACGCTCGTCGTCGTCTCGCGCCGTCCGGAAGCGCGGCTCTTATCTCGGAGCGTTGGACCGCGACTCCCGGACTTGTTGATCCTCCTCGTCGGCGTCGTCCTCGTCTCGAATTCCAGGGACCGTCCGAGACGAACGCGAACGAGAGAAAGAGAGCGCGAGGGAAGGAAGGATAGGAGGTAGAGCGGAGGTAGGGAGGAGAGGGGAGCCCGTCTTCCAGCTCTTTCTCGGGTGCGCCGCCTCGAAGGCGTCCTTCCTCCTTGCTCACCTTGTCCAGGCACTTGAGCTCCTCGATCGGGTAGACCGTCTTCTCGCACCGGGCGCACGTCTTGCTCATGTTGACGAGCTCTGGGGGAGGCTCGGGCCCACTCGGTTTCGCACTCGCGCCCTGGAGCCTCCACCTCTCGTCGTCCTCGTCCTCGTCCTCGTCCTCGTCCTCGTCACCACCGCCGTCGCCACCACCACCGCCACCGACCTACGCACACGCGCACACACACTCAGGGCTCGTCCGCGAGTCTCGCGCGTGCACCGGAGACCCAAGAGAGGCTTTCTCGCACGGGCGCCACTTGGTGGTGACTGGCCTCTTCTTCTTCTTCTCCGGCCGATCGGAGAGCGCGGCTCGGATATATCCCCTCCCCCGCCCAGGCCGCGCCTTCGACGCCGCTCGCCGCCGTCGCCGTCGCCGTCGCTGCGTTTACCGCCACCACCGCCGCCATCGCCACCACCGCCACCATCGCCGCCACCATCGCCGCCACCATCGCCACCACCAACAACATCGCCGTCGTCGAGGAAGGACGTACACGTCCAAACCGGCGACTTTACCTTACCGGCCGGTGCTGCTCACTCGCTTGACTCGCGCCGTCCTCCTCCTCGGGTTGGTAAGGAAGCTCGCCACTACGCCAACTCAAGGGCTCGGCCCGTATTAGGTTTCAACGCGGCTTTCTTCTACGTTTTTTAGACTCTGACTCATTTTCCGAGTATTTTTTTCGATCCTCCGCTGCGACGACGACCACGACCACGACCACGACCACGACCACGACCACGACCATCACGACGACGACGTTCCTCCGGGGATTATCCCGAGCGATCGGTTTTTTTACGCCTACTTCGTAACGACGATTATTTTTACCCGGCACCGACTCCCCCGTAAATATCCTGCCCACTATTTATACCCTCGAGCCTTTCGAGTACTCGGAGGGAAAACAACGCCTATCGGAAAAATAAATTCCGACTTTTGTATTTATATACGCGCGTGTTGTCCGCGACTCGTACATCCGAACTCATCCAACGCGTGGGAACATCCCGTCCTTTTCGTCTTTTAAGAGAGCTTCCGAGCTCGCGTCGATTCGCATCGGTCGATAATTTTAAATATGTACGAACTTGGCTGCCGAATTGCTTTATCGACGAGCCGAGCGTTTCGGAAGTACGTTAACGAATTTTCGATTGAAACGAGCGGAGAAATAAACTGAGATCCGCGCCTTCGTTTTTCGATCGAAAAATCATTTGCAAAAATGTTCGCACTTTCCAAGACTTCCTCTTGAATCGAGTCCAACTCGCCAGGCACGGAATGAAAAATGTGAATGACCATGTTGTATTAAAAATATAAGTATGTATTTGTTTATAAAAATAAAATTACAGGTTTCAACGAGATGCTTAAAATTTTAGCTAAAGTACATAAAATATTCGTTTGAAAAAATGTTTCGCATTCGGTATCTATGTACATGAATATCGTTGGTCGGAGAAGTAGTTTTACACTTTGTATCAGTTTGAGCAACTTATTCGATAAACTTCGTTCGAGACTTAATAAAAGTTTAAGTAACAAGATCTTTTTTTATGTACACATGCGTCGATCGATGCAAAATCCCCCATCGACGGACGAGTATTAAAATTTGATAAAGTTTACTCGCGCGATCGTCGACTCTGGAACGCCGAACGAAATAATAAACTACTCTTTATTTTCCCCTCGAAGGTACGGATAAACGACGCTAAAATCTTTACCGCCTAATCCATGAGCCGACATCGTTCTGTAAATCTGATGGCACAACGATCCAAGCGCGATCGGTGATCCAGTTCTTGTGGCCGAAGCTTGCGCTAGTCCAAGATCCTTGGCGATCAGAGCAGTGCTGAAGCCACCCTTTGATAAGACGAGATAAACATTGGTTGTTAATTGAAAATATGAAAATACGCGTATGAGAACGAGACGATTTCGGATTTATTTATTTATTACCTCGTAATTTTTCGAGCTCGGAACCGTTGGAATTATTCCAGGGACCGGACTGTATATTTCCGAGGACCAACATCTTCCCGTGCTCGTATTGATGATGTCGGTAAGAATTTTCGGATTCAGTCCCAATCTGAAAAGATAGTTTTCAAATAATTTAGCGTAAGTCGTCGCTTATCGATCGATTAGACTTTACTTCGCGTTTTTTACAATTTCGATTGCCGTGACGACGTCGACTAATCCTAATCGATAATTTACTCCTTTAATCGATTGTAACGTAATAATATTTTTAAAGCAACGTCTCCTTTAAATTTTCTTAATTTAATCGACTCGAATATCATCGAAAGGAATCCATTATTTGAGAATGAAAATATTTGTTACGAGTTTTAAACGCGCTTATTTAACAACCAACGAATCCAACACTCACTTGTCACCAAGATTTAGAGCTTCGGATACGCCGATCATAGAAATCCCAAGAAGCATGTTGTTGCAAATTTTTGCCACTTGACCCATGCCAATATCTCCGCAGTGAACTGCCCTCGAACCCATGGCTTCCAAAAATGATTTTGCCTCCTCGTAATCGGATCGAGCTCCGCCAACCATAAAAGTAAGCGTCGCGTTTTCCGCACCGACGACTCCTGAATTTTAAATATTATTTACTTTCGCACCAAATCTTCGTCCGCAATAGACGAACGTAAGACGAACGTAACAATGGAATATTTTTATATTTCCATCTTGCGATAGAAACGTACGCGAATCTCAATAAACGATTTTGAAAAGTCATCCAACTTTCCAAATTATCTTAAACATCCATCGGATCTTGCCTAATGTTCGACGGGGATAAAAAAAAAGCTGTTACATCGCGTAACTTGGTAAAGTTCTTACCTCCCGAAACTGGACCGTCGATGAATCTGAGGCCGTTCTTTTCCGCTTCTTTGGCAATCGTCTGCGAAACCGTTGGATCAACCGTACTGCTGTCGACCAAAAGTGTCCCCTTCTTTGCCGAGCTGAAACGTCGATCGATTTCGTTACGCTACAACTAATTACGATCGATCGCGGTACCACCAACCTTAAGATACCGGTCTTCCCGGTGTAACACTCCAACACGTGTTCGTTCATAGGTAACATGGTGACGAGTACTTCGGAGTTTTGGGATACCTCCGCGATACTTCTGGCGCCTTTTGCTCCGGCGTCGACGATGTTTTCGACAGCCTTTTCGTTGATATCGTAAACCGTCAACTTGTATCCCTTTTTAAGAAGATTTTTTGACATAAAAGCGCCCATATTGCCCAAGCCGACGAAGCCGACATTTGAAAAATCTCGTTGACCCGCTAATAGTATCGGAAAAGAGTTAACCAATTTGTTACAATTTTCATATGCTGTGAAAGACTATATACTTAGTTTCTGTCGTTATGAAATTATGCGATACTTATCGGAATAACGTAACGCTATCAATCGTTGCGATAAATATTTATCCGGTACATTTGCGTACGTTTAAAATTGAATCTTTATTCAAGCGCATTCGATACGTTGGAGAGTGAAGGATGGATCGCTCCAAGTGTAAAGATACGGAAGATCTTGGAAATCTTAAAAGGCAAGAAAAAGTACTGTCACGAGTGAAAAAGTACCGAAGGCGCTGATAAGAACGAATCATTTTACGCGTACTTTTTACTCTTTATACGATTCTCATATTATTTCAACGTCAGTGTTAATAAAGAAACGGTTCTACATTAAAAACTACTAAGAATAAAAAGTCTCGTAAGAGACGTGAGGTTATCGAATAAGAAAATAAGCTCTTACATAATACATCTGATAACGTAGGATATAATACGTTTGTTGGAAATGCCTATTCCGTGCAAACTAATACGAGAATAAAGTTGTTTCGTAAATTTCTTAAACGAGATGTATTAAAAAATAATAAAAATATTTAAATTCTTATAAATTATTCATAAATTTCTCCTTTTAACGAATAAGAAACAGGCGAAATAATAATACCAGAATTGGAATTTTCATCGGAAAATTCCCTTGTATCGCAACGTTTTTAAAATTCAAACGATATTCGCGTTCGGAAACGATAAAACATACGTAAAAATATTTGCCACACATTTTATAGAGCCCCGGAATATGATTTAATCTTAAAATTTAATGAGCAATTTAAATAAAGGCAATTTTGTAACACGATGAAATACGATGGAGATAATAAAGTTTTCCGGAAATCGTTATAAACTTTCAGAACTCACCTCTTTTAACGATAGCCAACGATCTAGTAAAAGTAGAGAGTATACTCATGATGAAGAGGAGCTCGTGTGTGCCTTTGGATCCACGGAGAATGTAGGAAATTAAAGATACGACCGATAATTCGTGGCGATACTCGACTCGAATTGTAACATTTGATTCCCCACCACTATTAGTTAACAATCACCACGTACACAATCCCGACCTTGACAAGCTTGCAAAAAATTCAAAATTATCGACAAAGCACCGCTGCTGGAATCGAGCTGACCAAGCATCGATCGCAAAAAGAGAAAATAAGGAAAATAACGTTACTCCTGCATCTTAGAAGCCAACAGACTGAAATAAAGCTCGTCATCGTTCGTAAGTTTGTATACATACGTGTGAAAACCAGTTTGTCTCTCTCTTTTTCTCTCTCCTTCTCACTCTCTCCCGCTCGATTTTAAGTCCTCTCGCTCTTACCATACTTACAGTTGATTAACGCAAAGTGTTCAGCGATTGGGCCAGTTAAAATGAGGCGAGGCCGAGAAGAGACCCTCTCATTTGTGGAATCGTTATCGATAAGTTTCTACGAGCTCTTTTGCCTCTACGCTCGTTTTCTATTACAGAATTAACGTATTATCGCAGGAAAGTATGTTTCTTTCGATCAACCGATAATACTCGCGTATGCAAAATGATTTATAATCTCCGGAGCGCTTTTCTTTATCCGCGTTCGCTTCCTCGTAAAATTTTTTCAGCTTCGAAAAAAATAACCTTTTCGTAGCTCCGCGATAAAATTATCTCCTATTATTGAAATACTCATCGTAAATGTGTGGGTTATTATCCGTGAGCTTGCATTTATTTAGCCACGAACATTTGTAAGTCATCTAAATTGATTTCGATGCAACGGAGCTTTGCTCCATTCTTCTCGCGTCACGCGTTGTTCTTACAATAGAGGATACAACCTCCAAGTATTCGATTCGTTTCTTCTTTTGAAAGTACTGTTAAGCGAATCGATTATACACTTGCTGATTTCATTTTTATTTTTTACGAATAACATCGCGATTGTAATGTTATCTTTGATCGATCGTTGGAAAGCAATCCGTTGCTTCGAGAAATAAAAGTATCGATAATTATATCGTAAAAATCAATGTTTTATTTATGCGTTGTGTATTGAATAGATTTAATTAAATTCAGACGCGTAAGTGAACGATGATTTGTTTGCAACGAGAGAAACATGTTAATGTCTCTAAAATAAAACTGGTTAACGGTAATGCGATTATAATAATACGAATGATAACATTGTAGTTTCGCTAATAAGCTAATCGAGGGTAATTACAATTTTTAAATATTTACTTTTGCTAATAAATAATATTAACGGTTAAAACCGATAAAAAGTATAAAAGATATATTTTCAAGTAAATGTGAGAATTTTTAAGCCCTTGTTAAATAGAAATAAATCTAATGGTATTTATCGATAATTGCAATAATAAATTGTTTGAAAATATACTTTCCTATTTTTCTTTGTATTATATAAAAATATGATAATTGATACTTATTCGTTATTTGTGCAAAAATTATATTTTCTACTTTAAAGAAATGTTCGCTTTTAAATGAAACGATGTACAGAAATCTCTTGAATCGAATTAAATTATATACTTACATTAAAAAAAAAAATTCTTGCGATATAAAATATATGATAAACTATTTAAAATTGTATAAAATGTCTAACGTGATGAAATGCTACAAAATATTTTAAAGTTGTAAATTATATCTCTTTAGCATATTTTTGAATACAGGACAGATTTAAGTAATTTTTCACGTAACAAAGTATTTCATGTTTCAATAATTTTTCATAAAGTATACAAATTAAAATATAACATTAACTATAATTCAAAGTAATAAAAATTT
Organism: Dolichoris vasculosae; assembly: GCA_018907195.1. NCBI lineage: Eukaryota > Metazoa > Arthropoda > Insecta > Hymenoptera > Agaonidae > Dolichoris > Dolichoris vasculosae. The sequence continues at coordinate 17,081,597 of JACCHY010000003.1, forward strand.
CTGATTTATATAAAACTATTATATTTGTATAAATATATGTATTAATACGATACCAATTTTATTTAAACATGCAGCATCACTTTTAAATTAATTTTCGATATTCTATAATTGAATTACCATTAATAATCGTATTTCATAATATATCAATTATTTAAAAAATGTATGTTAAAGAATTTTATCGTTGTAAAACAAATCTAAGTTATATTTGTATTTACATAATAAGAACATTTGGCACACACAAATTAAATTGATATTAAATTAGATTATATCTTAAATGTAAAATATTTGATTTATAAAAACGAAAATAATCACGATTATAATCTTATCTTAAAATAAACAATAACTAATAATACTTAAATACACTTCGAAATATATTACTATATTTAAATACCGTATTCTCAAACGGTTATTTTTTTAAAACAAAACGGTATAATAATTCATCTAAATTATTTTATTTTATAGCTACCTTTTAGTATTCGTTGTTTACAAATTTTATTCTTTACACGTATAATTAAAGCAAAAAATGACAAAGACAACACCTAACGAGTCTTATATTTTTTAACAAAACATCGGTGTAGACTTAAAGGATTAACATTTTATAGAATTTGCAAATAAATGAAAGAAACAACTGATTTATTTTGCAAATTTTTCATAGGTTTGCAAAAAATTCTATCATGTCTACACGCAAAGGACGCGGTGAACTTTATCTGTAAAAGAATTGAAATTATATTCAGAGATAAGAAATAAATGATACGCCATAATACTAATGAGAATACGTGTATTTTGAACGAAGCTGTTTTTCGATTTTTAAAATACAATAATTAACTAGAGTAAAAGAATAAGGCAGTTAAAATATTAAAGTACTTGTAAATTAAGTTGAAAGCCTATAATTTTATAATTATATTTCTACCGTACAATTATTTTAATAGCTTATTTAAAGCCAATATTATTTATGTAGTTTTACAAAATTTACTTGATATTAATTAGAAAGTAATTCTACGATATCCATGATTTTTAAACGCACAGAAAAGAAGAAAGGCTTAATACTTTCTATAGTATTGATAAAATAAAATACTGTGTATAATATTTGTAGATAGTAATGTATTAGTAAAGATAATTTTTTACTAAATATTCGTGTTTTCTTAAAAATTTTTTTACATAGGTTATTATTTATTTTCTTAACGAGTTTCAACATATTTTTACGGAATATAGAACTGATTAGTAATTGGATCAAGTTTTATCAATATCTAAAATCTCCAATTATTAGATCAATAAATTCTTTAATCGACTTTAAACATAATTTATTTAACGAAATACTTGTTTATCTGAGAACATTATTATATCGTGTATGTTTTTCTATCATTAACCGTTTTATGAATAATAAATAAGATATCAATAATCAAAACTTCGCTTATAAATGTTTTTACAGTACTTAAACTTTAGAAGATAATCAAAAATATATTTTATAATTTTTTTCCAAATAGTTTTCTAATGCGGATTTAATAACGGTAATCAATAATCATTAAATAATATTAGTTATTAATGTAAAGTAGGTAACAAGGAAACGTACTCATAACAAATAAAGTAATTACCGTTAAAAATTGGATTCAACATAACAGTGAATTCTATTTTACCTTAAAAAAAATATAATTGAAATCTTATGTAATATTATAATATATAATAAAATTACATAAAATTCCTGTTCATGCCACTGATTTTTTTTATCGAATTTCTCAACAATTTTGAAAATCATTTTAAAACTTAACGTAAGATATAATTGTTATACTTCATTTTTATTTATTATTATCATCGAATATTTAACTGTTTTCTTTACTTCTCTAATATACTGAGATTAAGCTTTAGACTTTTCATATATAAGTTCTAAAAAATATTTATATTATTTAAAACGACAATTTAACATAAATTCGGAAATCAAAAACATAATTTCAAAAATTAAATCTATCACAGTATACAACTATGTAAAAATATTCTTAAAAATTATACTTTGATTTGATTTTCACTTTAGTAAGTTGAGAAAAATAAGACTAATCTTTTCTGCTTAAATTAAACGAAATTTCAACGCATATTTCATCGATAATAAACAAAGGACGTTTTAACTCAATAACCTATTTTCGTTCGTATTACCATAATTTAAAATGAAAATAATAACGATTAAAGATTTTCCGTAAAATATCAAATTACGAATGTATTTTAAGATGTGGTATATAAATATATACAATTTTTAGATCTGGTATGTTTATACGTTCGCGCGTGCGGAAGCCGTTATTTTTTTTTCGAGACGTATTTTGGAGAAAATAATAATCTCGTTATTATGTGCAAATGTTTATCGTAATTCTCTTTTAATGAGCATATTAATAATGATAAAGAGCCATCCAATTGTATGTACTATAAGTATTATCGGACTTATCGAATTTAAAGTTTTATCATAAATTTATAGTTTGAAGAAATTATAAATGTTACGATATTTATTTACGAGCAATATTTTTAAAGTAAACGTAACTTTAGGTTGAGATATTAGATCGATGCGAATAAGAAAAATTTGAATAAAAGTATTTTTCTCCCGCTCTTGCATTATTTTCGTCAAATCTCATGATCTAACCCGCCTTGAAATATATCGTCAGATATTTCACACTTTTGTCAGCGAGATCAATGGCTAATTACAAGGATTAATTTTCAGCGGTTATTGCCATTATTAAATTTGCACGAAATGTGTATAGCTTATCATCAAAAAAGCTATAAAGTTATTATCGTGAAAACAGTGAAGTTTTTATGTTTACGCGTGGGAGAAAAAATATATCGTCTACATCACAGCTTAACCACTAACTCCGAGTTTAACTATGTCGTGTAATTACAAGAGTAAGATTTCATTGCAGTTTTAAGGTCGTAGAGTTTTATTTGTAATTTATTCAACTGTTTTGTGTTGATTGGCGTAAAAACAAAATTACCTGTAACAACTTAAACTTGGAAAATTATTAAATAAAACGTTAGACAGTGAATTTATATAACTTTATTAAGCTTTATCGTCTAATAAAGAACTACGATGAATTTAAATTTAAATGTAATACATTTACTCTGTTTTACGATACTCTGTAGTAAACATTCGATGTTGGGTAAAAAATATGATATTTTAAAAGACGAATTATCTTGGATATCAAAGGAAAACGTAACACTTTTACTATATTATTCTTTTCCGGAATCTCGTTGTTGTAACGTCTATATTAATGCCAGTAAGTTTTAAGCAGTTTCTTATACACCTCGATTCGAAATAGTGTATAATTGTAGCGGTTAAATATTTTTTTAGCATCGAGCAAAGCTGAGCAAATACTATTTAAATTGTTCGTCTCTGTATATTCAAATGTATACTCGACGAATAAAGAAATATCCGATTGTACGGATTACCTTTTAATTGCATCGGAAGATAAACAAATTATAAAATCGTTGCAAAGGTACAGTAGTTATAATCCTAACGACTTAAAATAAATTATACAATTGCATTACGTGTAAAATTAGAATACCAACGGAAATATCCACAACGAGAATACTTATTGTAATCAACGCAAAATTAGAGGAAAAATCTTTATTATTTAACGTTTCTATTTATAAAAGTTCAAACGTCAATTTGCATTTTCAAAATGGTACATATATTTTATCTAAAAATTATTTATATCCTCGTTATTTCAAGAAAATTACCAGGTATGTATATTTTTGCGATTCGAATTCGGATATTGTTACACAACTAAGCCACGTGGAATTACTTCTGCAAACAAACGATTGTCACGTAACAATATTTTACATTAAACTATCATTTATTTTTATTACATGATTATATTACTACTTTGCGTCCTACTAACTTTTCTTAATTTAAAGATTAGAAGAGCTAAAAAGAAGACCAGAAATAGCCAATTTAAACGGTAGAGAACTTCAAGTGTCAACATTTTTCAATCCTCCTTATTGTTTTTTAAATACATCGGTCGACAAAATGATCAAAGGAATTCCTGCGAAAGTTTTTTTGACAAATAAAAGTAACCATGAAAATAGAATATTAGAATGCTTGAAAAATAGATGTATTAGAAACATCAGTTATCTAAATTATCAAAACCCTTTGAATTTTTATAGAACACGAAATGGATGGAGTAGAGTTAAATCTTTTTTTAATTATCGCAAAAACACTTAATTTTACATTTATATTTAGAAAGCCGACCGGTCTTTATTCGTAAGAATAATTAAAAATAAATATACTTGGATTAACCAATTAGAATATGAATGGATGAACACGAGTTTTTTCTCGAGATAAAATTGCACGGTTATCGGTATATTTGTAAAAGAAATTAATTAAATGCAGTTTTTTTTATCGTACAAATAAATAGTTTTACGATGATTTTAAGTAGAGTAATTAAATATAAGTTTTAAAAAGTTTTTTTTACATAAGATTAGAAATAAGGTAATTGTCGTTTCTCGCGAAAAGTACAAAAATATTTATCGGTTTTTGCTCTAAAGTCGATAAGTAATTTAACGTTCAAAGAAAAGAATAATTTGTAACGAAACGATAAACACGATCGTAACAATAAATATTTCGTAAAACAAGGTGATATCAGCTATTCATATTCGATGCGGATCCATTGACTATACGTACGCGAAATACGATATTACGTTACGAACGAAAAATATATCTTTGTAGTCACGGAAGAAAATATAACGCAACAAATTGGAATGGCGGCATAATAGGTCAAGTAATACGAAAAGAGGTAAGCGGTTGGTAAAACGAAGACGAAAGAATAACGAACGAGAGGTTCGAACCGAGAAGAACACGATTCCAGAGAAAGAGCAAATATTCGTTTACCGAAATAATATTTTAGGTAGACATTTCCTTCAGCGGCATATGGATAAGCTTGGACAACTACGAATTTTGCAACATAACCGAACCATGGACGCAGATCTTCATACGACTTTTAGTTCCGCGACCGAAACCCTACACGAGTTTCTGGGCTTTAACCCGACCCTTGTCACCGATCGTCTGGCTCGTTCTCATCCTGGCTCTCAGTCTGAAAAGTGTATCCATCTACGGCAAGGCCTGGATAAATCCCTTTGTGCCCAAGCGCTTCCGCAATATCGTCGTGGCCTTTACCGAAACGATGGGCAGTATGTTAGGAACGTGGTTGCCGCAAATCACACAACTCAGACTGCAATTTATATTCTGGGAGTTGGCTGGTTTTATCATTGTCACCGCTTACTGCAGTAGTCTCGCCGCGAGGCTGACCAATCCGGAATACGAGCAGAGGTTGGCAACCATTCGCAATTTTACAACTCGCATTTTACAATTCTTATCGGGATAATCGATAGTTTCCGACATCGGTGAAATCTTGGGGATTCCTATCGTCTTTCGTACATATTTGTTACAATTGTTTAATAAAGCCTATCCATTTTATATAATATCGATAGGTTTTAATTATAGCTTTACTTACTGGTATCACTAGACAAATTTTACAGACTATTACCATCTTACACGTATGTATCGATTTTATTAGTTTTTGATCGACTAAGATGATTTTGAAAATATTTACAAACGTCTTTTTTAACGATATTATATTTAATTTTCAAAATTTTATATAAGATAATAATTTTTTGCATGCGTTTTAAAATACGCGATTTGAATTATATACTCGGGTACTTATCGAGAAATTCCATTAGAAATATCACATTTTAGAATAGACACGCTTCGAGAATTTCTTGAAAAAAATCTAACTTGGGGAAGACTGAGTTATCCTCAATTTAAAGCTTTTTTTGATACGCAGGTTAGTTTTTACCGTTTAAATCTTATGAAATATTATAGTATCGATAACTAATATTTTTATAATAGGGCAAATACGCTAAGCACATGCCGAGTCGATTTGTTTTAGAAACATCTGTTCAGGACAGAAAAGAACGTATTTTACAAGGAAACCATGCCGTTATCGGAAGAGTTGTTGGTAACGTTTACTATCCAGATGGTGATATCGATAAAGAATCCTTACAGGTATGGAAAATTATTTTTCAACTTCAAAAATAATAATCATAATATTGCAAAAACATAAATTTTACGTTAAAGACGTTAAGAGTAATGAGAGAAACCGTGGGACAATATTATACGGCTTTTTCGGTTCAACCCTGGATTCTGGATCCTGTAAATAAGGTGAAATAATACTCGATTCGATTATTGTTATTGACACAATACACACCGAAACGTAAAATTTTTTCATTTATTAACGATAATGCATTCTCTTTGAAAATTGATATTCCTGCAAATACATAAATTCGTAGCGTATTAAACATTATAACTGATTTGCGCAAATTCCAATGGAAATGTATTATCGGATATTACGAGTAAAAAAGTATAAAAAGCGACGATAAATTTTAACTTGTTCCTAAAATATTATCAAAACTTACTTCTTTTAAATATTAAACAAGAATGAAAATCTTACCAAGTACATAAAATAAAAAATAAAAATACAAATATTTTTATCTCGACACATATAAAATCTCGTACACATAAATTTCGTAAATTTCTTCATATTCGGTTAAACAATTTCACTCGAATAATTTCACATGCAAAAATCCAAAATATCTCTTTGAAATAAATTCGAAAATTCCCGAACAGGTGATGATGCGTTTAAAAGAGTCGGGCATTGTGTTATATCATCTACATCACGTCATACATCGACGAACCGGTGCACCTTTACGCGAAGTTTTCGTTGAACACGATAAACTTGATTTCAACCGAGCGGTAGTTCTGGATTTGAGTCCACTGGGCGTCGGATTTGCAACTTTAATTTTTGGATTGTTTTTTTCCAGCATCGTGTTCTGCTCGGAATTACAATCCACGAAGAGAAATCGAAGATCGAATCGAGTCTGTGCAAAGATCAAGAAAAAGAGGTTCTTCGTATCGTGATTAAAATATTATAAAAAAATATGATAAAATTATATTAAAAAAGAATGTTTTAACGAAATTTACGAACAAAAATTCAATGCGTAAATTTTACGTGCGCACCTCGAATACTTTTAACGTTAGAATCATTCTTGCTGTATTTTAATTATATCGCGTGTTATTTTATGTGAATATTAGCGTTACTTTTCTGTCGGTCTTAAAATCAATATTTTATGGAGAGGCTGATTTACTAGAAGAAAAGTGACACTATTTTTATCGCGTCGGGACTATTTTTAACGAATTCTTAATGGATTTCGTAAAAACAATGAGATAGACTTGTCTAGCTTTCAACATTACCGCGAATACAAGTGTATAAACTCGAAATGTATATTTTAAGAATAAAATGTAAGATTCGTGTATTATTGTTTCAGGACTTATTTTAATCTAATTATTTTATTTGTTTTTAAATATGTTACGAAAATTGAGGCTCGAATATTAATTTTATGGATATTTAAAAATATTTAAATGTATCGCATAAATTATGAATATTGTATAATTTATAAATAGAATGTCATAATAATTTAACGAAAGAAAAATTATTTTTTATTTCTGTTAGAACATTAACTTATAATCAATCTTATCCTATCATCTCCCAGATTTTCCTTCTACAAAATATTTTACGTTAAAAATTTTTTAAACTACATTGTACATATGTCTAAAGAATAATTAGTGTGTGTAATTGTAGTGCGATAGTTTTCAAACAAATTTTATTTACAACGCGAAGCAAATTATTTCTCGTAAAATTAATTTGTAACGAAAAAGTTGATTTTTAAAACAAATTCTGGTTTCTTTATCGAATTTGTTTTTATATTAATCATCCAATTTATTTAGCGTATAAAACTTTCGACTTAAAAAAAAAAGATAAAAATTATTTAAAAAACAAAAATAAATTTCAAATTTCACAAATTTTGTTTTCTTCAAACTTTGACTAAGTAATTCTTTTTAGACTATAGTCATAGATAAATTGGGCATTTTAGAATTTTTCTATATATATTTCTAGAAGACTTATTTTTGTCGTTCCTATGAATCGGAGAGATTAGTCTAAATTATATTTTTCAATATTAAGTCGTTCCCGTTAATATATTCGTATTTTCATAAACTTTTTATTTACGGATGATATTATCGAAAACATTGATCAAACAATGTTTTATAACGACGGGATCGATTTAAAAATAAATTTAACTAAAAAACAAAAATTTCAAAATCACCGTTTCAGTTTCCGGGTTGTAGCTTTTAATAAAAGAGTGGTTGAGTTTTCTAATACTACAGGCGAAACATAGAACACGTAATAATTTTATAACGTCTGACCTACTTTATAAAATTTAACTATTTTTAAATAAAGTCGCTTTTTTAAATTAACGAGTTTACGTTGATTCGTAGTTGAATATTTTTTAAGAGCATATTCCTTGAATATGGTTAATAAATTATTTTGTAACGTGCACATATTTATACGTTGAGTATCCTTTTCTCAAGATTCATTAGTTCTGGAGACACGAAATGCTTGTAAGCCTCTTAACGCAAAGTATCTTACATTACTTTACTAAAGAGTAAGTAAAAAGAGTATTACAGTCATAGGAAAAGTTAATAGCAAAATATTTTGTATAATTTTATGAAAATTAAAATTAAGTAACGTCTTCTTAAAACGTTTGAGTGTTATTCATTTTTAACAATTTTATTTCCATAATTAAGAATTTCTTTCGTGTAAATAAAATTTTTTAACGCTGCGATGATTAATTTAACGGTACTCATCTTTCGGTATCAACATTCGTTAAATTTACCGTCTTTTTCTTTTTTCTTTTTTTTTTGTTAACGTAAAATAAGAATAAAACTTTTTATAGAAAAAATTATAACATTTAGTTTCATTTACTAATAATATGCAAACCGATGAATCTTGTACTTTAGTATTCGAACCTTTAAATTATAGACGAAAGTATCGCGAATATAATTTTCGTATTTTGAAAACGAAATAAAATCTTCGACCTTTCCATTATTTATTATCGAACGTAAGCAATCGAGACAGGTTTATTTCTGTTTTAATAAAGCAGTTTTCTCAACAACTGGTCGAAGCGGAAATTCTTGTCTAGACGTTAAATCTACGTTTAATTTTCCGAATTCAATGATATTTCCACGCGCGAAAGCTTAAGCTTCGAGGCTTAGTTAATCCCGGCCTAAATTAGAACTTCTTTTATTTCATTTGTTTCGGATTTAATAATTCGAGCAAAGCGACGTCACATCTTCGACGAAGGCTACTCCGAAATCCGGAAAATTTCCTCAGCCTCGTCGAATCTGCTTCGGCGAGTCGATGAACGAGAATTTCTATCCGGAAGTAGAAACGCGTCCCAACGTTGATTTATTTCCTCGCTGATTTTATCAACTAATTTGTATAATGAGATCTCACTGGAAGAAACGAGAATCTACTCAACAATAGTGGTTGAATCTTGTAAAGTAATCTCCGTAAGAATAGCGTCGCTCCAACGACCGCCAACATTCGGATAACGTAATCAAAGCGAGATTATATTATTAACGGCTTATATTCCAGGCGACTTCGTTTTCGAACAACGACCGTAATTTATTCTAGTTCGATCGCGCTAACGAGCAAACGGCATTTTAATTTGCGATTCCTCCAAAAATCACGACTCCCTGGTCGTTCTACATCGAGATCGACGATACGTAATCGATCGGGCCTCGATCGCTTCTTCGGTAACGCGTAATACCTTCGATGACCGATCGATCGAAAGAAAAATCAGAGATCGGATCGATTACCGAACGGCGGTAATTATTTACGGGATTTCTCTCGACTGTCTCGACGTGTACGATCGGTGATCGATTTCGCAAGATCAAAAGTACAATTATTAAAATTTATTTAAAAAATCTAAATTTACAGGCGATTAAATTTTGTTAGAAGAATGAAACCTTAGAGTTCCATCGATGCGGCGTCGAAATATGAAAAATATAAAAAAGATCTCCAAGTGAACTAAATCGCACTCGCAAGGTTAAACTATTTATTATCCGTTTGTTCTCGAAACGAGCAAACGTTTCAAGGTTACCACTTATTTCGCGAAGTTATAAACGAAACCGTAACGCGGAAAATAAAGATTTCAATTATTGGAACGTGAATTCTTCATCTTAAAAACTAAAAATATTTACGCTCTAAGCGGAAAATATTATCCTTGAAATTTCGCGAAAACGGTGCTTTTAAATTTATCCGTCCAGTTACGTTCCGAGTTAACGCATAAAAGTTTCCTCGAGACGCGAGAAAGGAGAAGAAACGAAAAATCCCTAGTCTCGGGAAAAATGTACATTTCCATCGGCGACGGGCTATAAAAAATCGTACCGAGTTCGGGGAAACTAAAATCGAAGCGACCACCGAATTAAGTTATTCGATAACGTATCGCCACCTCATACAAGAACGGAACAACGAATTCGCGAATCCAGGGATGAGGTAGAAATCGCTTGGAGGTATCGACAGTCGGTAACTAAGTTCGTCCGATTCATCGTCGACGGGTAATCGATCGTAGTAATCCATTTCCGATAGAATAATTTCCCAGACTCGGTCGGAGGCTCCGCGATTCTTCCAAGTTGCGAACGAACGAACGAACGGAGGCAAAGTTAATTTTACCCCTTCGATCGTGTCGAGGTATCAATCGTCCCTCGTTCGTGGCGTCGAGTCCTCGAGGTAAAAGAAAAAAAAAAAAAAAAAAATCCTCGCTCCTAAAGATTGAACCGAATTTTCCCCTTCCCTCGTAGTTTCCTCGCGCTTTTCCACCCTTATCCGGAACCGCGCTCGTACCGAACGTTACGTAATCGAAGTGATCTCGAAAGACGCGTCCCTCGTAAAAAATATTGTTTCGTTGTCGCTTCGTTGTCGCTTCGTTTCCGTCTGGCCACGAATTTTCATTGGTACGTAAACGCGCGAACGACGGCAACGATAGTCGAGGGCTTATCGAGAGCCGAACGTTGGAATACCGACGCTCGGCGCCGAAATTGGCGCGATCGGCGTAATAGCGCATCGGGACGCTTCGGGGGCACGCGATGATGGTACGACGTGGAAGGAAAAATAAAAGAAACCGCCTTGGAATTTTTGCGAGACTCGCGTGCTTCGCACAGGGGCGTCTTGGCCTCGAGCGAGCGAGAGAGAGAGGGAAGGAACGGGAACGAGAGAGACGCATCGGCATCGTCGTACGTTTAAACGCGCGTGTATGCGTCGTCCAGTGGAACGAGCGCATGTGCACCGAGCGTAAATGTACCTATATCTAGCTATAGCTATACTATAGGTGTCTATAAATTCTCTCTCGTTCCGTCTCGGTCCGACCGACTCGCTTCCTCGATTCCTCTCTCCCTCTCTCTCTCTCTCTCGCGTGGTCTCGCCCCTTTCCGAAGAGCTGCGACTCCGCTTCCCTTCCCCTCCGACGCTTCGCTCCATCGCCGGCGCATCGCCAAACGACGACGCCGATGCACCAACGAACGAAATTTCTCCCGCCGCCGACGCCGCCGCCGACGCCGCCGCTCCTCTAAATCTCACGGGAATCTTCGCCCGACGTCTCATCTTCTCCGCGGCTCCTTCGCTCCCGCCGCCACCCCACGCCACACCACCACCACCACCGCCACCTCCGCCACCTCCGCCACCGCCGACGCCAGGGTTCTCTTATCTCGACCTTACTCTTATTCGCGACGACGGGCCTTTTCCGTTTTTTTCGAGCTTTCTTAACCGCATTCTTACGCGGGATGATTAATCGCCGGTTGTATCTTATCGCGCCTCGGCTTATCGCCCGCTCGAAAGTCCGACCGTTTCCAAATTTCGCCGAGAATTCCCTTCGAAAGTTTGCTCGACGTGGAATAGCACTTCCCACTCGCGTAAAACGCTCGTTTTACGTTCGATAGAGAGAGCGAGAGAGCGAGAGAGCGAGAGAGCGAGAGAGCGAGAAAAGAACGAACCCGTGGAAACCGACTGTACTAGGTAGGTAGTCGATCGCTCGGCTCTCCGCTAGGCGAGTTTCTTTTTTCGCCATATCGGGAAAGAGGAACAACCGCGGAGTCGTTGCGGAATCTCGGGTCGTCCTGGAAGGTCGATCGGCGATCCTCGATTTGAAGAATCGCTGCTAGGGCTTCGGAGCCGCGGGTATAACTGTACCGAAACGATGTACTCGGTTACGATCGTGCAAATCTCTCTCGTTCTCTTTTTTCATCGTTATTCCGGCCGAGGTCTTATTAATTTTTAGCGGCGTAATGGCGATTCGGAGCTCGTCGGAACAATCGCTACAAATTGCCTCGGATGCTTTCCTTTTTTTGTCTCCTTCCTTCGCAGCCTCTCGTTCAACGGACGCGCGCGCGCGCACACACTCGCTCTCTCTCTCTCTCTCTCTCTCTCTCGTGTGCATCGTCGCTTCGAAAATCCCGAGGAACTTATTTCCGCGCTGCGATCGAAGCCAGTGGGGGAAAAAATCTATCCATGCTCCTCCAACCGCTCCTACGTACGCTATAGTCGTACATCCCGGAATCGGTATTCAAAGAAGACGCACCGAGCGAAGCGCAATTATGCGCGTCGCGTTCGGTTTCCCGTACACCTCCGCGAATCGCGAATAGTCCCGATTCCTCGGTAAATCCCACGAAAAAGTAAATCGCGCGATTTTATGCCCGTCGCGTCGGAAGAAATCAATTTTCGAGTTTCGATGATAATTGTTTTACCTTTTTCCCCGTGCGCGTAGTTTATTTAATCGGCGGAAAATCTAATTACGCCGATCCGTTCCCGTCGCTTATTTATCGCTCGCGACGACTCTCGATCGAGTACCAGCGATAAACGAAACCAACGATTTCGTCGACGAGGAGAATGTGACGAAATCCACGAGCGCGTAAGCGCGTGTACATCGTAGGAAAAAAAAAAAAAAAATAACGCCGCCGTCGATGTTATCGATCGGATCGCGAATGTAAGGAAACCGATCGATCCGTCGACGGGCGTTGCGTTACCTTACTTGATTAGCGTAACCGATATAACGTCGCGGCTAATCGCTTATTAATCGCGATATTAAATACGAGCGATCTTCCCGCGAACGTCCATTAATTTTACGAGCGCGTTTTAATATTCCGCGTGGCATCTTGAATTGGTTGAATCGCTGGCGGACAAAAAAAAAAAAAAAAAAAATATTCGAGCTCGTAGCAACGGGAAGTACAACGCGAGAATTTTTATCGAAAGCATTAAAGCCTAGGTTAACGTTAATTACGCCAACCACATCGGATTTCGTTACGAGAAAGTATCGGTGAAAAGTTTACGCGGTTCTAAAAAAGAAAGAAAAAATATCGCGAACCCTGATCGAAAGGTAACGTGGCATAATGGTGGAAGTGGAACAACCAGGCGAGGCTTATCGTTGACTGTTAATTCGATCGCTATTGGAACGACGGCGCTTAATAGACGCGAAGAGAATTCGCAAAGGGCAGATAACTAATTAAAAACGATTTGGTAACCGTTGACTGGGTTAGATGGAACCGTTATTAAATTAGCGAAAGACGCGTGCAAAGGTCGAACGCGAAGATGTCATCGGAAAGTTATTCCCGCAAATATCGACGGAGCTCTGTTTTTCGCATTTTGCACTCAGTTTTCAACTCGTTTTAACGGTAAACATTTAACGTTGAACATCCGTTACTCGACTTTCGTACGTTTATGTAATAGTCGAACGCGCGTTAACGTAAATGGGCCAGTGAACGTCTCTTTGCGTTTGATAAACTCGAGCGTAAGCGAAAAGAAAAAAAAAAGACAAAAGGCGATTGATTCCAAAAGGTTTTCCAGATTTTCGCGAGAGAATCGGTTGGGTGTCTCCTCCGACGAAAGAAAAAGAAGAACGGAAAAAAAAAGCGCCTCCGTCGATGGCAAGAAACGAGATTCCCATAAGACTCGTAGGGAAACGCTGATTACCGTTGGCGTAATTGCGGCTGGTTCGATGCAACGGGGTGGGAGGAGGAATCGGCGGTTAGAGAAGCAACCGAAATCATCAGCCTCCGGACGCATTATAAAAAAGATCGGACGGACTCTCGCGTCTCGAACGAATCGAGTTTTTTTCCCTGGCGATCGCTCGGCGATGCAGTGACGTCAACTTACGGCCGCGAGAATGAAAGAAAGAGCAAAGAGATGTGAAAGCAGAATCCGACGGCAACGACGTAGGATTATGCGTAGTACCTCGACAAACTGCATACTTCCTCCTCTCCCTCTTTTATTGGCTTGCACATACTTGTATGGACACTCGGCAATTTTCGAACGGCCGTGCCTCTTTTTCCCTGCGACTCTTTCGCCACGGCGTTTCATTTTTGTATCTAAATCTGGATTGTTATTGATAAAGGCTCGGGTTTTTTTCTCTCCCTATCATCTCTCTTCCTTCGTTAGCCAAGAGCGAGTTCTGAGATTTGAATCATTGATTATCGTGCATTTATTTGTTTATTTATTAGGCGAGTAAAAAGTGGCCGATGCTTACCGGGAGCTTCTCTTTACAAATTAAATTCGATCGAACATTTTCTTTCGCATCTTCGACCTTTCGAAGAATCGAGAAGCGCGACTCGATGCGGATAAACGTCTTTTTTTTTATTTTTTCTCTTATAATTTTGTACGGCATGCCAAATTTGATTGTTTCGATCTTCGAGCGATCGAGAATTTACAAATAAAATAAGGTTCGATACGTACATTCACCAATTATTCGTCGCGATTATAATTTTCTTATCGAAACGAAAAGATATATCGTTTGTTTTCGTTCGTTGAATTTCCACTCCGATATACAAATATCGTGTGAAATTAATTTTGTATACGTATTTAAGCAGTTGTAAAGTATTGAAATATCGGCGCTTCGAAAGCAAAGTATAGATTGGAATTTATGAATTTTTATGGATTAAAGTTTCTTAGTTGAAAGAAAAAATTCAACGAACCTTGAACCAAAAATAACTAAACTACACTTCTACAGGTATTTTCGTATAAATTGGTATCAAAATCATAATAATTTATCTGTTTTTTTTAATCGTTTACTTAAATAAAATATTTATCGTCGCGAAAAGATTTTTTTTATATCAGTTTTAAATAACTACCGTAATTTTCATGCAGGAGCTTTTATTACATATAATTTTTATAACGGAAAGTGACATTTTTCTTTCGTAAAAATAACTTATTTAATAAAGTTTCGAGGAGATAAATTAAGGAAGTACAAAAGTTATACTTTGTAAAACTTTTAATTTGTGTAACGTAAGCAACATTTGAAGACAACTTGATATATTCGATGTAATATTAATCGTTAAGCTCATCTTTCACGTTATATAAAATTTCTCCTACAGCAATATAATAATAGTTTACAAGAGGGTGTAAATTCGTTTTAAAATCTATAGAAATCATCGCATTAAAATTTTCAAAATCGCTACACTTAAATTTATTTAAATTTAACGATTGCTATGTTTATTTTCTTATGAACGAGAAACATATAATTCCTATCTAAACTTAAAGACAGTTGATTCTTAATCTTGAACTACAAAAGTAATTTTCATATATTAAATATTAACACTTAATTTGACATGTATGCGTTAGATAAGGCTACCGTTTATAATTTAAAATAACAGTCTCGTTTTTTTTAATGTTATCAATGTTTAATACATTTAATAATTATCTTCCGTATACCTGTGTTTATAGTAAATATGGCTGTTAAATTATAGGGAATCGGTACATTAACGTAAAACGATAAGTTTGTTTAAAAGCTACTTGATTTTATTTGTAAAAGTGTTTGATATTATAGGGTTTTAGTATGTTATTAATTCTTAATCTTTTTTTATGGTATTTTTATCGTATACTAAATATCATCACCTAAATTCTTCTAAAATATCGCTTAATCTTAATAATCATTTTTCACAATAAGACCGCTAAAATAATGTATGTAATTATAATTAATAATTATATACATTATAAGATGTAGATATATTTAAAACGATGAAAATAACACGATTACGTTTAATTTTTTTGTATTTCTTAACGGCTCAAATATTAATTATCACGAACTACGTCAATAAGGATATCGAATTATAAAGGAAAAAGAAATAATAACGATGGGTCTCCTCGTTTTATGGATCTCCGACTCGACGTTTTTGTTTGTGACTTTTGGCAATAGTAACGTCTTCTATAAACGTATTCCTCGTTTTACGTTAAATTGAAATATCCAGATTTAGAAGATTGACGTTCGTACTTTTTCAATCTATCGAAAGGATGAACTTTTTACACTAAGTATATAAGCATATAATATTTCGAGTAAATTTTGAATATAAAACATTTGAAACTGCAATAAATAACTTTTTATTTAAACTCGGCAAATATATTACGGAAATTTACGATCATTGCAACGTTTCTTTTTTTTTACATTTTTTGTTTCGTATTAAATGAACGAGAAAAAATCTAGAATCGCTAGAAGTTTGTATTTTAAACGATTCTCGAGGAAAGATAAATAATTTACACTTCACCTATTTTAAAATATACAAACTGTTCTCGGAGATATTTTACGGTGATTATTACGTTCAACTCGAAAAACGTTTCCATTCTAGTACTCGAAAAAAAAAAAAAAATAGTAACAAGTTAACTCGGCAAATGTTTTCTTTAATTAGAGAAGATACGTAGCCGAATTTTAGAATGTTTTGATAAAAATTGTTTTAAATCTACGATTCTTATTCGAAAGTAGATCGTTATAACGAAAATTTATAATATTATAATCGGAGAGATCGAATAAAAATCGCGCGTATCGACTAATAGAATAATCGAAGAAAAAAAAACGATACGTTTTTCTCCGATAAACGTCAACTTAACGATACTCATTCCTTCCGAAAACATATAATTGATTAAATTACGTAAAAATGATACGATCGGTAAGGAAAAGCGCTAAATTTAATTTCCCTTGATTATCGACGTATACGTTTTTATCACTCTATATTACGTACGAGACTAAGGTATATTTTTGTGAAATGACATTAGCGAATATTTAAGCGCGCAGAATTACAACGCAATTATAGTTTCTCGTTCCGACATTCGATATAAGATTTTTAACGATAAATACGTATAAAGTTACAATTCGCAGAGACGAAGTTCGTATTCGTCGCTGACAGGAATTCTCGTTATTCTCGTTAAAATCCATACCAATACACCGAAATTGCCCTTCGCGAATTGCACAGCCGGTTCCAATTAAATCACATCAACGTAAAATCGCGACTTCTTAAAACCACGCACGCACACACGCACACACGCACACGCACGCACTCCGACGCCCGAAACGACGACAAACAAACGCACGTATATATAATAAATAAAAGAAAAAAACGCTCTTCTATATAAACCCCCATAAATCCGTCTCACAGCGTCGCATCCTACCAACGAAAGTTCGAAAAACGCGAAGACGACGCCTCGCGAAGAAGCGGTGTAATAAAAAAAGGAAAATAAAAGGAAATAAAAGGAAATAAAAGGAAATAAAAGGAAAGAAACGGAAAAAAGAAAAAAAAGGGAAAAAGAAAAGCAACGGGCGAAAAGGAAGGAAAAAGTCCGCAGACTCGGCGCTCGGGCTCGGTGTCGCCCTCTCGCGTCGTTTACGGAGGCTCCGGCGGAGCTTTCGAGGGCGCCACCGGTTCATTCCCCTGCGGGCGATCGAGACGCACAGACGCGTATGTGTGTAGATCGGGGCAAGTACGAGCTCGCGGTGTATACGAAGAGGTACGAGATCGCTTCGCGACTCCTTTTTCTCATCTCCGTCTCTCTCTCTCTCATCTCTCTCTCTCGTTCATCCGAGTCGGATCGGCTCGACCGCTATCGTAAATCAGTGCATCCTTCGCTGTCGTGAAGCGCGAGGGAGTTTCGTCCGAGAGAGAGAGAGAAAGCGCGTTGATTTTTTTTTCTTTTATTTTCTTTCTTTCGCGTTGTCCCTCCTACCTCCTGCGTTCGCGCGCGGCGCTTCCACGAATCGCGCAGGAGCCGTCGAGGGAAGCGCAAAGGACGGACAGGACGAAACCCGACGAAACCCGGGGAACGGACGAAACTCGCTACTCTATCGGACGCGGCTCAGTGTTGGCTCTGTGTTTGTTGTTGTTGTTGTTGTTTTTTATCCGTCCCTCCTCCCGCCTGGTGTTGTTTATCCACGCCGTGCGAGAAGAAGATTCGTAGCGGCCGATCGTACCGGAGCGCAAACGGGATAAACCCCGGAGTCGTCCTTGTCAACGTCCTCGTCGCCGTGGTGGTGGTCGTCGTCGTCGTCGTCGTCGTCGTCTCAGTCGTCTCCGTCGTCGTGGTCGTGCTCGCCTCGATCGGAAGCGGCTGTCTTCCCGGAAAATCGGAGGAGGCTCAGCAACTCCGGAGGTAGGTAAAACGGCCATTCGGCCGAGCGTGATCATCCTTCTCTCTCTCTCTCTCTCTCTCTCTCTCTCTCGCTCGCACACACAGACCCACACACGCTTCTTACGTACTACATAACGGGAAAAACGAAGGCGCGCGCGAGCGGCGCAGTAATAGCATCGAGAGTTAGGTTAGCGAGACGTTGGAGAGCGTCAATAACTCAGCACTACGGAAGCGGCTGCGAGTGCGACCGAGACGGAGAGCGAGCATCGGAGTTTCTTTGTTTTCGCACGCGCTGCGAGTTTTGCGGAATCGCAAACGTAGCCTCCGTACCTCCCGAGCTATCCCCCGAGCTATCCCCCGAGCTATCCCCCGAGCTCCCCCCAACGGTTAACAACCGGTACGTTGTTTTCCCGGTGATGCGCGCGTCTTGTTCGCGTCTTGTTCGCATCGTCTTCGCGTTGTCTTGGTCGTCGGTCGCGGCGGCAATTTCGGCACTTGCAACGAGTCTCGCGATCTTAAAATAGTCGATCCTAACTCGGCGAATCGCGCGAGTGCGCCAATAACCCCTTTGCCGCCTCGGGATCGTTTTGATTTTCGTCCGCGAGTAACGGCTCTCGGCGAGGATGTCTCAGGGTAGCGGCGCGTAGCGGTTACCCGAGGTGGAGGTGGTGGAGGAGGTGGTGGAGGAGGTGGAGGAGGAGGACGAGGAGGACGCTATTAACGTCCGCCGTCCGGAATAGCCGTTCGAGCACAGCTGCTGCGGTGTGCGAAGGTTCCGTCTTTTCTTTTCGTCGGGGACGTTTGGTTTCTCTCTTCGCGAACGCCGCTTCCGGGAAAAACGGACCCTACCACGTCCTCAACGACGAACGCGTTTTGCGTTTCTTCCCAGTCCTTTTTCCTATTCTCTCGTTGCCGTCGGGCTACGCGTTTGCATTCGATCCAACGGTACTTTTTCGCGCCTGTAATTACATTACGAGCCTTCGATTCGAGGAGCAGCGACGCGTCGAGTTATCGACGTCTCTTTCGAAATTCGTTTCGGGTTTCGAAGCGCGAGGAAACCGCGTTCGACGATGGAACAGCGGGGAATAAAGTAAGGAGAGGAGGAGAGAATAAAAGAAACAACGAGGTTTTCGCTCGTTGTTCGAAAGGAGCTTTGGACCAATCGTAAAACCAAGATGCGGTTTGGTCGTAAGATCGCGGGACGCTGCAACTCTCCCGTTTAATATCTAATTTAATTTGTATAGAAGTTAAGTTTACCCTAAACAAACGTAACATCCATTACGCGGATTATCCAGCGAACGAGTTGTAGTAACCGCGCCTTTAATGACGCAATATTAAATCCCTACTCTCAGGTCGGCAACAGCTTCATTAATATATGTCCGTCCTCTTATCGGCGATTGCCGACTATCGCGGTTGTCTCGTTGTTTAATTTGTAACGTAAAGTCTTACGACTTCGATCGGAATGCGGCGATAATAAAATAATTATAGCATTGGAAACCTTATTATCGACGTACCTTCGCCGAAAATTACGCAACGATCGAAAAAAACGAACTCGGAGCGAAAAACACGGAAAATTGATTTTCCTCGATTACGCGACGCTTCTCTACGTTTTTTGTTTATTGTGGAAGTTTGCTCGTCGCGAGGTAAGCGACAACTCCGCTCGTTAAAATCGACGCTCGAGATCGATCGAGAATCGGCTTGGAACTCTTTATAAACTAAGCCAGGGGAAAGAGACGCGCATCGCTTAAGCCGTTCGTATTCCCGTGGAAAGAGAATCCGATCGACGTTGTACCGAGGTGTCGAATGAACTCGCGTTAATAACTAACCGCGATAAAGAAAGAAATAAAAAACGGCGAAGGGGAGGAAAAGAAAAGACATGGAAAGAAATGGAAAGAAACGAAAAGAAAAGGAAAGAAATGTAAACGGCGCAGGGAAAATTGATCCAAGGGTCGGGAATTCGCGCGGTACGGACGTTTTGGCAAAACCGATGCACTCGAAAGGACGTTTTGGTTGTTTGGGGGGAGGGGTGAGCTCGGAAAGACAAGACAAAGCAGAAGGGCGTATCATTTACGTGTAACAAGAAAAGAGGAAACCTTCGGCGAATGCCATAAACGTTGCGAACGCGGAAAGTGGCTTCTATTCTTCTAGATCTGCGGACAGCGGTTGTAGCTGCCGAGTCGGGACTAGAATCCCAGTACCGAGCGAGGGAGAAAGAGCTAAAAGCAATTCTAACCCCCCCCCTCCACCCCTCTCCTCACCCTCGCCCCTCGCCCCGTCGACGTCCCCTCCGGCCCCCGTCCCGCTCCTCGTGGCAATCCCTCTCTGTCTCTCTCCGGGGCGAGGAGTAGCCAAAAACCGATTCGTCCCCCGTACCGAGCAAGCAAGGACGGTTTGCCGGCATCGATCCGTTTCTCTCTCTCTCTCTCCCTCTCCGTGTTCCCGTCTCGCTCGTTCGCTCGCTGCTCGCTCTGTCCTGACAAAGCCTTGAAGCCATTTCATCGGCAAAAAGAGCCGCCCGAGACTCACGCAAGCCAGAAAGAGCTGAGAAAGAGAAAAAACGAGCGAGCGAGAAGGAGAGGGTGGGGTGATGCGGCGGGGGGGGAGCTGAGGAGCGAGAGGGGGAGCAGGCAACCGAGAGACAGAGAACGAAAGAAAGAGAGAAGCTTTTCGATAGACGTTTTCACGACGCGGCGGCGAGGCGAAGTGGCGAAGAGGCGAAGAGGCGAAGAGGCGAAGAGGCGAAGAGGCGTAGAGGCGAAGGCGAGGGCAAGGAATCGTCGAGGAAGACAGATAAGGCGAGGCGAAGATAAAACTACGCTCGCGTCGTTAAAAGGGTTAATGAAAAGCGACAGGGCGGATACTCCGCCGCGTACCTACCTCTATTTTATTAATCCATTTTCCAGTGCGAATGTATGTAAGCATATCCCGGCCATCCCAAATTTTAATACCCGGGGGAATAACGTTCCTCTCGCGCTTTGCTCCAAAATAACGCGTAGCACCGTTTCGGGTAAACGGTAAGCGAGTCATTTTTCGATTACGATTTGGCGCGCGATCATCATCGATGACCGAGTAAATGTTTTCTTCTTCTTCTTCTTCTTCTTCTTCTTCTTTTTTTTTTAACCTTTGCATCAGCTTCGTTCGGACCACGTCGATAGTTAGAATCCGCGTTTTATTCCGCGAAAGTAAACAAACTTTATTTTGCAAAAGCGTTTCGCTGCGCCGAGCGATAAATTCACGCGATCGCGTCTTAAACGGATCTATCGGGAAACTATCGAGATTTTAATCGAGTATGAATCCTTGATTTATGTTTTATATAACCGTACGCCGGATAAAATTATTTACATAAATTCGATATCGCGTCTGTGCGGGATTTATTAAATTGTAACTTCGATAAAAGTTTCTCGGATCGAAATCGCGATGCCAAGACAAATTTCTGTAAATTATTTAAATACTGCATAATATATGAGTGAACGCGCGAGTATAACCCGAATTTACGACGTTATCCTGTTTGTATTTTAAAAAACTTGATACCTTTTACAACTAAATAAAAATCTATCTTTTTATCGTATCGGTGATTGTAATTTCACGACTAGGCTTAATCGTAGGAAATATTTCATTTTACCTTCCCATGTATAACTCAATTATCAATGTTTTTACGAGCTTTTAAAAAATAAAAACGATGTATTTAACGAGAAGTAAGTAAGACGGTGAACTCGAGGAGACAGCGATACTCGTGAAATATTTTTCCCGCTGTATTAAGGTTACTAATAAATGTATTGCTTAAATACGAAATAAAAATTACGAATACGCGTAATAAATTCTCTCTCTCTCTCTCTTCTTCTCCCTCTCTCTCCTTCTCCCTCTGCTCCTTTACGTTGTTAATTGTCGTATTTTTAATTTCCGTCCTTTCTTTCATGTGTACTTTAAAGGGCTTCTGCTTAAATATAATTAGATACATTTGTAGTTGTTCCGTGCAAAGATACTTTGTACGTGACATTCTATTATACAATTAAAACATTTATGCCGTCAGAATGAGATGTTAATTAACGGTTACGGTTAAAAAGATAAAACGTCCAAAATATATTTAACTAGGTTCGAATATGCCCTATATAGTATTTTGGTTCTTTTCGTAAAAACGAAAAAATTATAATTATTAGTCTCGTATTACTTTATAAATGCCAGTCGAAAATTTTGGGCATTTAAATGGATCGAACCGCTGACGAATCCAATTTTTATTTCTCTTTCCTAAACGATCCAACGGAATCTTTTCTCTATTTAAAACGGAAGATGGAATCGTGTTTAAGCGGAAAGAACGTTAATCGAGAACCTTCTTATACTTGACACTGGCTACTTGGTATGTGTTTTAGCGACGCTTGTGCGAGAACAAACTCGCTATTTTTATCTTTCTTCTCGTTTTCCAAGACTGCTAGGGGCCAAGTGAACGTCAACCTTCCATCTACACTGCGAGACAGAAAAAACGTTACAACGATGTTATAAAACTGATTAAAGCAAATTTAGCTGCGCTATAGTTGTTCGGTTATGTTATGAAACTTTCTAATATGTTTAAGGTACTTGTAACCTTCTCTATCTTTATATTTAAGGTGATTATACGATTGTTTCTGGGCTGTGGAAGATGATCCCATTTCTCGCACGAGAATCCAATTTAACAAGGCCACACGAAAGTTGTGTAGTAATTATTTATCGTACGATAATAAGCGCTGAACCTGTTGGTTATTTTAACGCATTAGCATTAGAAAGAAAAATTGTAAACTCAACTAATATATATATATATTGTAAATTTCACGATTATCGCGGTGTTGAAATATTTACTGGATGAATAGCTTTTATATGATTTAGCTTAATGGAAAAACGCGTAAACTGTATTTCGGACAATTTCTTTAAACGGTGGATTATTCTATCGAAAAGATAATTTGTACTATATTTTGTAAAATTAAGAGCTTATTTTGTATGTAGGTTCTTTTAGTATTAAGTTTATAAAATAATGACCTTGACTCGAAGTAGTTTTAATGTGAAAATCGTGCCCAAAAGTTAATGACAGGTTAAGCATAAAAATTTTAATGTGGCTAAATAGGAAATGATGTATTCAAGTGTAAACGATATAAATAAGTTCAAATTCTATTAAAAACTATGCACATATTAACGCACTTAATATAGTATATTAATCTTCATCGTACGTTAGTTTTTAATAATTACCATTGATAATCTATAACCGTATATAAATACATAAATACACATAATACGTTTATTTTAAATAAAATAATAAGTATCTATCGATTTAAACGTCGAATACATCATTGCTGTATAATCTACAAAATGTATCTATCTTTTTTTATAATACGATCATTACGCATTTTTTTTAAAATCTTTATGATACATCGCGATAATAACAATCGTTGACGACTAAAAATAATACAAAACTATGAGATGCGGGTAATCAAGTTTTTTATTTTACTCATTGACACTTAAAGCGTTTTTAGTTGTCTCTTTAATAACGTACTTTTAAAATAACATCAATAGTTTTGAACGATACAAAATTGTGTCTGGTATAAATGCAATTATTATGTCGACAGAATCAGGACGAGTTGTAAATTGTCTCGTTAATTGAAAGTTAGTTTCATAGAATAAATTTTAAATTTTCATTGTTGAAAAGCAAGGAAATTTATTTTTGAAAATTTTTTTTTTTTTATCCAATTATTATCCATTTTTAAGCTTTTATTAGATATTCGTATTCGTACAGCTCAACGTAAAGACGATTAAATTTTTTTTTAACGCACAACTATTGAAAACGTGTAAAAAAATCATTCGTTTCCTTCCAACGATGTATGCTTCAAAATTATTTCGAATGTACGACAAAACACACAACATAGCGAATGTAATAATGTTTTATGATTGCGATTTAGTATATTGATAGAAAAGTAAATAAAAATTCCATTTAGTTCGTAAAAATTGGTATAAGAAATAATTGTTTGCTCGCGATGGTTCAGCGAAAATCAATTAAACTGAATTTTTTCCATATACTCAATGAAATTAACTAAATTTATACCAAAGTTTCGTTACAGTTACACCAAAGTGCAATTTATAGTTGAATACGAATCTAATTTGAATATCGTGTAGTGCTAAAATACTCGTACATATTTATACAAAACTTCCGAACGAAACTTTATTTGCTTTTTAAAAAAAAATAGTTCGAAGCTTAGATTATTTTTTTATTGTTTCCTTTGTAGTGAAAAGATAATTAGTCGGTACGAATGATACATTTACGCGACTATGACACATCATAATACCGTAATAATAAATTTGTAATATTAATTACTAATTATTTTTTGTAGTATCTGCATTAGCAATAGTTTTAAAATGACAAAATTTATCGCGATGAAATAATTCCTTCAAACATGCGTATACATTGTTACAATAGCTATAAAAATTTTTTCTTTTTGCTCGTTCTACGACGCTCGAATATTATATATGGAATTTAAGCTATAATTTATTTTTTCAAGAAAGATAAATTGCGAAATAAATAATGAAAAAAGGGTAATGCCGCGGGAGGGTAAAGTTTTTTGTCTCTGTCACGAGACCAACGATCGCATTCTTATCCGATGAATAATTTGCCTTTTAGAAGATGACGTATATTTCTATTATTATCTAATCGAGTTTACACCGCTTGCACGAAAAAATAATCGATGCTTTATAAAAATTGCACCAATTCTGTGTTCTTTAGGCAATAACGATGTTTCTTTACGGCGCCAACAAATTTATGAATTCGAAATTGGCATCGTTGGCCCGCAACCCAACATTCTTTGAATTTTTTTCCTTTCAAAATTGCACTTTATTTCGTGCTTTAAGCTTAAATTGCTACATACGAAACAATAAAAGAATATATTTAGCAAGTGCAGGGGAAAAAATGTATAATAGGCAGAAATCAATTTTCGTTACAATTTTCGTTACAATTTTCGTTACAATTTTCGTTACAATACTCGTTCGTTTTCTAACGGTGCAAATTTCAAGCTCGTATAAATTTGATTACATTGTACGAAACGAAACGAGTTAAAGCTTCCTTTTATATTTTTCGTTCTTTGTTTCGACAAAAGGAGAAATAGAAAAAAGAACAACAACAACAAAACGATACGGCTTAATTATTATTTAGCTGAAACATTATCCATCCCCCGATCGAGATTGCATTGCAGAGCTTTAGCGTTATTTCATTGGAAGGATCGCTCGCTCGGTGAAAATTGACCGAAAGTTTAGCGATTGGTCGACAAAGATAACGAGGGCCAACTTCCCATTCGCCAGCCTGATCGAAAGCCTCGGCGTAATTCTCGGCGTAATTCTCGGCGTAATTCTCGGCGTAATTCTTGGCGGATCGTAATTCTCGACGGCCGGTCAAATTCTCGAGCCAGCGGCAAATTCGCGTGAATTTTAAGCGTGAGTTTTAAGCGTGAGTTTTAAGCGTGAGTTTTAAGCGTGAGTTTTAAGCGTGAATTTCAAGACGAGCGGAACACCGAAACGTAAATACGTAAAACGCAGGGAGCTAGCTGCATTATCCTCGTCTCTCTTTATCGCTGCACGTCAGAAAGAGACAGTTTCTTGCTAGCCTAAGCTGTGCGTGTCGTGCGCAAGATCGTGAGAGCGAACTGTTCTCTCTTTGCCAGTTAAAACGACTTTCGTGCGCTCCAGTACCGAATGTATAGTCATGGCACGACTAGAGTTCTTGCCGCTCTCCTTTCCGATCTTTCTCCTCGCTCTATCTCTCTTTCTCCCTCGTTCGACCAGTGTTGACTTTGATTTAGGACGTCCTTCTTGCCGATGACGCGTCCACTGAACTTGCGCCCGACAAAAACTGAATTTTTCTTTCAACTGTTATTCGTGAAAATTATTCGAAATACATGTCGTGGTTTGCTTGGAAACGCTTTTTATTATTCCTTTATTACACGTGACCATGAAATTATTTGAAAACTAATTTATACACGCGTGTCGTACAAAAAATTTATTAATAATCTTTTAAACTCGTTCGTAATGCGAACAATTAATGATGACTTATGGAATATACCGAGGCATTAAATATTTTGATTATCTTTATTGGCATGAATTAAGTTAATTATTATAAAATTAAATAATTGATACTTATCAAATTTGTATCGAATATCATGAGAATCGTATGGCCCATTAAAAAATAATATTCGTACATTAAATGCTTATAGAGATTTAGAATTTCCGAATGTATCCATAAATAATATAATTAAAAACATTTAAATAAGATATACAAACAAACGAGTGGTACAATATTCTTTGCATAAATACCTTCCGCTAAATCAATTGTGGATGAATATTATACGAATTTAATTATTCATACACGACGCTTTGAGGCTTATTAATTAAATCAATTATTATATGAAAACAGAGTATTAAAGTTATAATTTTGCCGATAGCGTGACATTATTTTATTTGTGAGCTCTAGATACATCACTCACACACACACACACACCCACACAATAACGTGTTTACCACGCGTACGATCCTTTGTATTTATTTATTTATTCGGTACACGTGATTGTTTAGAATTATAAATTTTCTTTTTAAATATTTAAGTACTTGTGCGTCAAATAATAAACACGTAATTCAATTTTATGATTTACTATATTTTTCTATTTGTCTTTTCAAAGCTTATAATTTTAAAAAATATTGCTAAACCTAACATTTATTGTATATATTTTATATAATCTATACGAATCCCATATTGACATCTTTGAAATTAAGTAAGACATTAATAACTTCGTGACTTGCACATAGTAATTACTTTTCACATGATAAATTTAAATATGTATATTTCAAAAAGTATAAATCGATAATAATGGATAATTTGCCTTTCGTTAAGTATTGTATTATGAACTGTCAAACATTAGTCATTGGGGTAACTCTAAATAAAAAGGTTCATCGAGAAAAATACTAGTATTCAAGTTTCATTATTATTCATTATTTTTTCATAAAAATTCGTATGTGAAAGTTACACTTACAATTTATTTCGAACCCTCTTTTTTCAACAAAGATTTCATAAAAAAATATAGGGGAGTTGAGCAAAATGACATTGTTGTTTTTGAAACTTTAATTTTTTCGTTATTATTCAATAAAATAGATTTTTGTTAACGATGACAAAAATTTAAATTGGCGTATATTTATGTTTCGAAATTATGAAAAATTACTTTGACATTATTTATTTTCATCATACAATTCGCATACATCTTTTCGAAAACTTTACAAATAACTTTAGTAAATTGGTTGCAGTAAAATCCATTTATCTTTTGCAACATTAATTAATTGAATTAATGTTTATAAATTAGATTAATAACTTGAGCGTATAAAAAGTATCGATGTATTTAATGATAATATAAATTGATTTGCCTTTTACTGGTGCGATAATATAGATTAAAGTTATAGGTGATATTATATTTTTTTTATTGGAGTAAAAACACCTTTTATAAGTAATCATATATATATATATATATATATACAAACAACATCTATATTACGATTTAAAAATACGTTATTGGAATTTTATAAAGTATTTTATAAATTTGTAAACTATCAATTTAAGCGGTAACTATTCAATAACTTTTATGTATTTATATCTAATTTATAAAAAATATTTTTTACTAAACCAAACAGTTTATTTAAATTTGATATTGATCGCGAATTCATAATTTGTATATATATTTCATAATTCGTTGAATCGATTTTATCAATACTGCAATTATATTTAGATATTTTCTTTTACTTTACGAAGTAAACAAAGGATTGTATAACTGCTTTTTTCACATTTTTAAAAATATAGCTTTGATGACTCGGCGTGCGACTATACACCTAATAAATAATACCTTTATTTATAATTTTTAGAAAATATACAACCTTAAAGAGTATGTAATTAAGTTGACAGTATTTTTATGAGTTAAAATGTTATTTTATGCTTAAATAATTTCAGAAAAATATGTTTTGTTACCGGTATATTTTGAATGTCATAATTGCTTATTTAAAGAAAAGTTGAACTACCCCTTTTTATAATTTATCTTTTGTACTACATAGCAAAAAGCATCGTAAGCAAAGAAAAATATGCTCAAGGTGATGCATACACAATTTTACGTATACGAACATTAAGAAATTAAGGAATTAAAATATTTGCTACATAGTATTATGTAAAATAAGGTCAACAGTTAGCATTGTTAATATTATAATATTTCCCTAATTAAGAAATAATAGTTTTACACTTTTGTATAATATTTTATACATAAAAAAAACAAATATGGAAACTAAATAGTGTTTACTTTGCATCATTGTTCGAAATATTAAGTTTTCAAAAAGTGTTCTATAATTTTTATAAGTTGAATAATTAATTTTACTTATACCTAAAATTTAAATAATAGTATATTTTTGTAAACTCTAACTTATCACAAGGAAATTTTAATCGGATTAGGCGAATGTAGAAATATAGAGAACTAATCAAGATAAAATCATTCAAACTAGTTAGTTTACATTTAGTAACGTGTAAGATACGAACTTTAAACTTTTAATTAAGATAATGAGTTATTATATCTCAAGGGCATTTTCAGAAATTATTTAGAACATTTGAAATAAAAAATTATTAATTTCATAAATGGTCGATTACGAGTATCGTGCATTACACTTTATCATAAAAATAACTACTTTCTATCACCCTATAAAAAAATGAAAAAATATTTACAATGTTCGAAGGAATGCAGCATTTTTTTGTTAATTAACTAGTAAACTCGTAGAATTTCGAATTTTTTAACAGTTCGTTAAAAGTCTCGTATATTTTACTCAGTCTGAAAAAAAAGAAATGCGTTTCTGGATCGTTGGCTCGTCTTATAAATTAAATTTCGTTGTTTAGTAATATCGTAATCTATTTTCACGTTCGTGAAAGTACGATCGCGAACAAATTCGCCATCTGAAAATAATCTTTCGGATCGATCGTCACATCGGTTATAACAGATGAAGAAAGACAAATTAACCTCTTTGTACATTTTGCTCGAAAATATCCGATGTATAAGCATTTGGTAGTCGGAGGACATACTTTTATCCTATCGAGGCGCAACGATGTAACAAAGAAAACGTTCGTAATCAAAAAGTTAATATCGAAAATTTACCGCACGTCTCGTCGTCGTCGTCGTCGACGTCGTCGTCGTCGTCGTCGTCGTCGTCGAGTAGTGAAACGGAAAATTCAACGAGGTTTGAAATCGCCATCTCTATTTCGAAGAGCTAAAAATTTGTAGCACGTAAGCATTCGCGTCTCGAAAACAACCGGATCGCAATACGTAGTTCCCACCCTTTCGTTCTCGTCGTCCTCTTCTTCTTTTAAAAACTAACTCGAATACTCAGCTCGTGTTTCCGTTTTGATATGTTCTAGGCAGCGGAGTCTCGGCCGATGGTGGAAGGAAAAAAGACAAAAGACAGTCCAATCGCCGGAGTGAAGGACAGTGCAGATGTCGAAATAAAAGATGCCCGGATAATCGATTCCGCCGTTGACGAACCGGTGGGAACGTGCCGGAGAGAATCAGAGATAAGGGAAAAGTAAAGTAAAGCGACGGGTATACAGAAGCCGAAGATACCGAAAGGGGAATACGAGACCGTCGAGACCGTCGAGACCGTCTAGTAAGTCTCCTTTTCTAGCGGTTTCGTGCGAGGAAAGCAGTCGGTTTGTGTGGTGGTTGGTGCTGGTGCGTGCGAAAAAAAAAATCGAGAAGAGATAAAGGATGGTTTTGAAAAGCAAACGAGCTGCCGAGAGTGAGTGAGAGTGATACATTTAAAGTTACACGCATAGACGAGGAGATACGAAGCACAGACTCGTCCAGGTAAGTCGAGACTTCGTCATTACTTTGATCGATCATCGGTACTAATACACGCGATACTTGCGCCGAGCGTTTATTTACTTTGTCACTCGATTCAATTTAATTTGTTTATTTAACCGTTTTGTGTTTTTTTTCTTTTCTTTTTTTGTATTTTTTTCCTTTTTCAAAATTCCGCGGAAGCTCGTACTCGTACTCGGATAGAGAGAGAGAGAGAGAGACACAGAGAGAGAGAGAGAGAGAGAGAGAGAGAGAGAGAGAGAGAGATGGTCGGTGGCCTTGAATCGTAAATCGCTCGCGAGCAATAATCATATCTACCGCTTTATTTTCGTCGCGCTCTCCACGCGCGATCGATCGAATATTTCAATCTACGAAACGCACTCTTGACGTCGCGATCCCGAGAACGGCGTAAAAATTTTTGAGAGACGAACGCACGCACGCGTCTCTGAATTATCGGCTTGGGTTTGGTTACGTAGCGAGGCAAAGTATACGAAGCTCGCGCCAACGATTAATATACGGCATTCCAATGCAAACTCTCCGGACTTTACGTAAGCTTTAGCCAAAGGCACGCGAGTGCGTTTCGGTCATATCGCAACAAAGTCCCGATGGAAATTAGCAGGTGGAGCCAGAGACGCGCGGAATGTCGAAAATCCGGTGGTGTTTTAGCCAAGGGTATATATATAAAGAGAGACCGAACGCGGCATATTTCCGGCGCTCGTGCGCTTATCTCGGCCGCGGCGGCGGACGTCAGGTAGACGGATAATGCACTTGCTCACGGCGTGTCATCAATCCGACCGCTGCTCGCTGCTCGTCGACAGTCCTTCCTTTTATAAACAATCTATCGGGTCGCCGCCGCGGGAGGGACAGGGAGAGACAGGGAAGGAAAAGCGAGTCCGGACAGATCGGCTCTGGTGCTCGTTCGGCAGAAGCAGCCATTTCTCGGCGTAAAAAACGAACGACAGAAGGAGCGTTCGATCAAGTGCCTCTCTCTCTCTTTTTCTCTCTCTTCCTCCCTTTTCCTCCCTCTTCCTCCCTCTTCCTCCCTCTTCCTCCCTCTTCCTCCCTCTCTCACTCGGCGTTTCTCGTTCGTTCTGTAATCTGTACGGCACGAGGGACGAGCGAGCGAGTCAACCAAACAGAAAGAGAGAGACGGCGACGCAGCGCGATTGGACTGCGCGGGGAGAATTCTCTGCTCGGCGGCTGCGAGGAGGAAGAGGAGCGGAGAGAGCGAGAGAGAGCGAGAGAGACCGAGCTCGGAAAGCGGGGCAGAGGATGGCTGCCGCCGGGGCTCGAGGGGGTGCGGGGGGAGGAGGAGGGCTCTTACCGTCGCATTTCAGAGAGAACTTTAGCGCTCGGCTATAGCTGGCGGGTGGGCTGCTGCTGCTGCTGCTGGTGCTGCTGCTGCTGCTGCTGCTGCTACGAACGCGCGACCCTCTCTCTCGTCCTCTCTGCCGTTCTCTCTCTCACACTCGGCCTCTTGCTCGCGTTCGCTCGTTCAATACTCGGACAAGGGCAGCAGCGGCGGCAGCGCGCGAGAACCAGTGAGAAAGAGCGACCGACCGAGAGGTAGAGTATAGAGCACGGAACCTGCCTCTCTTCGGCCGCGGGATCCGTCCTTCGTTCCTTCTTTCACACGGCCGCGGCGTTTAGAAAAAGAGGGATGCAGAGAGAGAAGAGAGAGAGAGGGACGCGAGAATGACCATATCTCCGGAGCTTCTTCGCTTCCGCCCGCGAGACTCGCCGCACTTTCTTATCTCGGCGCGTGGACCGACGGCTCGATTAATGCGCCTTAATTTCTCTTATCCGGAGGGCGAATCTCGGCTGTGTAAGGTCAGCGACATCCTCGCGCCTTTTCCGGGTAGGGCTTTTTTGGCATCCGTCTCTCTCGCGTAGGAGGCGGTAGGCGATAAAAATCGAGTTCCTGCGTTTCGCTTCGAATTTAAACGCGTTTCGATCGGTCTGGAAAAATAACGCGCAGACTGTTCGATAATAACTTTTACGCGCTATCGATAAGCATTTGTTTGTAAATTCATCCGAGGCGCGCCTCGTCTATAATTAAATTTTTTTCTACGCGTCGACCGTTCAAATTCGATAAACTAAACGCGCGGCATTTTCATCGAAAGTATCGGCCTCGGTTAGACGCGGCGAGCAACAATTTCCGAATAATAACGCGAGCGAATTCGAGTACGATGGATCAAAGTCGGATGCTCGAAGCCCCGGAGATGCGCGAGGCAGGCGCTGTTAAAAAATTGGCGAATCGAAAAAGAAAAAAGCCCCACCGAGACGCGAGTTGGTAAAACAAGGGAAACCCGAAGCGCGCGAGTTTAGTTTTTCCGTTGAATTATGAATGCGCGTCTCGAGATACGCGGAGGAGCGATTTCGAGGAAGTAACGGTGCAATTAGTTACCCAAGTTTCTTGCCAGCCAACGAGTTCGCGGATAAGAAAATTGATTTCGCCAAAGTCTCTCGGAGGATGATACGCGCGAGCTCGAACGCAGCGACCGATCGAAGAGTAAGTACGAGCGGATGAAACGGATGAAACGGATGAAACGGGTAAAGGAAAAACGAAGCGACCTAAGTAGGCAAATTGCTGTCGCTCGAGGCGTATCCAGGATGAGTCGGACAGCCATCGATCTCCTCTACCCGAGAGAGAGAGATTTCTCTCTCCGTATCCGCGGTATCCGCGGCCCCGCGTCTACCTCCTGCCAGCTCTAGGAATCCATCGACGGTGCGCTTAGGCCGAGTTGGATCGATTCGCTCCTGCGGTGCAAATTCATCGCGTATCGGTATATAACGTGGCGCTCGTTTCCCCCGATTCGAGGAACTCGGTCGTCGGCGTTAATCGCCCCTTGCGATCGCTGCCTTTGTAAGTGCTCTCGTTCTCGAGACGGAAGAAAACGCGATGGAACAAAGGGAACGAAAAAAACGCGAGCGGCGAATTTTCGAACGGTGGTGGCCTTTTTTTTTCTTTTTTCTTTTCTTCGCCGCGGCTACTTTACCACCGAGTCGTTATCCGCGTGGAGAATAATTAGGATGGACGAGTCGTTAGTATGGAGATTCGCGAATGCTCTCGAGGAGAAGTGAATAAATTATGCGATACGCATTTCGGATGAGCTCGACGTCGCGTATTAAAATGTTGCCTCGGTTTCGATGCAGTTTGGCGTTTTCTATCTTTCCAGACCTTTCCTTACTCTTCTGCCTTATTGCGTCATTTTTATTTTACGAGTAAATTTATTTTTCCATATCTTCGTTTTACATCCGACAAATTTTAGACCATTTTTTTTTTTTTTTTGCTCTTTTCGTTTAGATAATCGATCCCACGATAAAAGTTTGAAATTTCAGAATTAGTTTAACACCTTCTATCTCGTAATGTTGCGGTTAAAACGAATCTTATCTTGCCTGAAATAACAAAATAATATATTTTTAAATTTCTTTAAAAAATTACGAGAGCGTAGGTTTATCGATGATCCAACGCTATTTTTCAACAACCTTGTTTGTTTTTTTCTTTTTTTTATATTTGTTTATTTCATTGTGTACTTTTATCGAGTAAAATATTTGATTAAGCTTTATCAATAAACTCGATAAATTATTGAATTACCTTTATTAATAATTCATTTTATGTCACGATGCATTAATTGAATATTCATCGAAAGTAAAGTAATTACGGCTTAATGCGCTCGACGAGAATATATTACGCGTTTAGGGCCACCGATACGATAGGACCACACCTCGAAGCTAATAGACGAAGGGCAAATTTTCGAACTAGAAAAAATAGTAACAATGTTTTGATTCGGTGGGTTAAAATTCCGTATACCTTGCGATAATTCAAATTTTATACGAGACAATACCGTCCGCGTACATATATAGTGTCACGAGGCGTAAGTTTATCGAACACATAGCGATTGTATCTTTGTCATTCTTCTTATTCATCGACGGTGATTAGCATGTCTCGAAGCTGTTCCATACACGTAGTATCTCGGGTTCATTCGAGGCAAGGCTTCGTAAATTGTAAAACACGATAAAATAAGTATAGCAATCGATGAGCGTTACGTGCTCAGGGAGAAAGGGAAGAGGGAAGAGGAAGGAGGAGGAGAAGAAGAAGAAGAAAGAAGAAGGTAAAGGAGAAGAAGAAGAAGACGACGGGAACGGCGAAGAGAAGAAGCATTTTACGAGGGTCGTAGAATTCGAAAATGAAAAGGAAGAAAAATAACTTATAGTCGGAATATTTTTTATTCAGCGCTAAAGCTGAGGAAGAAAAAGAAAGTTAAGTCGCAATAGCCATGATTACAGCCAATCGAATACGTAGAAAAGCGCCGTAGGTGGCCGTATTTTCCACGCCAAACTTAATAACGCGTCAACGGTGCCTAAGAAATGTCCGCGGCTTCCTCCAACGTCTACTCTCGATCGGGCCCCGAAATCGCTCTCCGCCTACGTACGCAAATGCGTGAGCATAATAGGGTTACCACTAGAGATACGTATCAACGCCACGGTTACAGTTGTGGTCGCAGTCACGCTCTTCCCTCCTCCACCTCCACCACCTCCACCACCTCCTCCACCTCCTCCACCTCCTCCACCTCGTCCTCCTCGTCCTCCTCGTCCTCCTCGTCCTCCGCGTCCTCCTCGTCCTCGTCCTCGTTCTCGTCCTCCTCGTCCTCCTCGCTCCCCGCGTCTCTCCCTCCCCCTATACCCGTCTGTTCCCCTCGTTCCCCACGATCCCTCCTACCAACGTCGAAGCCCCTATCTCTCTTTTCGGCTCCGTGTTCCGACATATTTCCCGACGAATATTGGATGCGTATCGACGTAGGGGCCTATGCATATTTTACCCCTTTTTCTCTTATGTATTTATCGTGGCGACAATAACAACCATAAAACTTTTGCTAATGATACTTTAACGACGCGGTGCCCGATAGAAATACCAATGCATTCGCCTCTCGTGATCATTAAAGGTTATTTTAATCGTCGGTGTTTATTGATTCGTTACGGGCGATGTTCGTTACATTACCGCGATATTTAGCGGTATTAATTTAGATACTCGCGTTTAATAAGACTGCGTATCATCGAAAGGAAAATTAATCGGCCCGCTTTATAGAAATTCCTCTCGCTCTCTTCCGACGTATACGTATGTAATTATACACGAAAGAGAGTGGATTCTCGTGGATTCTCGTGGAAAGTTGAATACAAAATATAATTGGTATTAAATTTATTTTATACGTGCTCGGTATGCGTTCGTTGGAGGCGCGGGACGCATCGGTTGTATAAACAGCGAAGCCATCTTTATGCGTTTGTACCGGAATAATTACAAAAATAATTAACGGATTGTCAACTGGAATATTCTTTATGGTTAGCGTTCTAATCGCACTAATTTGAAAGGAAGAAAACGCTATTTCATAATAACTCCGGACTGTCGAGTCGCATTTTAAATCTCATTTCCCGGCCGTGCTATTGGACCGTTTTTTTCCTCTGAATAATTGCGAGGTCGGTCGAGGCAAAAGGTGTCCTGATATATCTGCTCGCAAGTCGTCCGTGTCTACCTGCTATCCAACAGGACTTATTACTACTACTCGATTGCTTCCACTACCTACATTTACAGGTAGACCGTTGTTCGCAACTAACAGACCTGTACTTCGTTACCAAGGAGATTGGATGTACTTTGAAAAAGTATCGTAGTACACGGGTGAAACAATGCGACTCCGCCGTAAGTTTGACGTTTATAATCCCGTTGATAATAACGAAAGCGTACTTTTTTACCCTCGATTTTACGTGGGATGAGAGTTTCGAGATTCATTGAATCCCGCGTGTGTATTTAGCGAATTTCACAAAAATGTTTATCGGTGTTCATTGTATTATTTAGTTAACGTAATGGTTAGTCATAAAACGCAACAATGCAACCTTTAAACTCGCGTTCGACGCCGACTTTTATTAGTTTTTAAAAGGTATTCGAGTACAATACTATATATAACTCTATATAACTATATATATACTTATGTCGGTTCATTTTTCGACATCTGTCAAAAATGTCTTTACTAAAAATTCTTTGTGGCGATATCTTTTCGTCGTCGAATTAATGGAAAAAGAAAAAAAAAGAAAAAAGAAAAAAGAAAAAAAAAATTGGATCGAACCAACAGCTAAAAGAAATTTTCACTTATTTATAAGGTGGTTTTTTTTCAACGCGAATTAAATATCCATCTCTGGCGACGTTGAGCGTAACTGCGAGTCGTGTTTAACTTAGTTTGTACACAGTTAGTTTGAAATTACGTTCGCATAAAAAATAGCTACGTATGGAAGCGGCTATAGCAGCGAATAATGTATACACGTGTAATCCCCCATACGCAGATACGAAAGCATTATGATCGAATTAAATAGAAAGCGTCATCGTATAAGTTCTTATAGTCGTTTAAACCTGATTTTCAACGCATACGGTAAAATTCTTATTGCGGACACGTTTGAACGCACGTTTATTAAAGTTCGTCGAGTGATTTTTAATTTATACCGTTAAAGTAAAATAAACGATAATGTACGTTAAATCTTTATCTACAATTTTATCGTACGTGTCTTGTAAAACGCGTTTCATAGTTCATTCGATCCGGAAAAAAACGCGACTCGAGTCGTAATATTTTCTAAATTTACGAGAATAAATCCGTGTATTTTGGTATAATCGACGAGTGCTGACGTAATTAAAAAGTTTTCTTTCCACGTTTTTAAATAAATCGTAGCGTCGAAGCATTATACAGAAAAAATTCAATGGTATTTAATTCCTGATAATAATAACAGTTTGCGCGCGAGTGTTTCCTTCACGTACGTAGGCGTTTGCGCCTGTGTAATGCATTTCAATTTCACAGTCGCAAATCCAGTGCTCGTTTATCATTTTGCTTCATCTTTCACATCCCGATATAAGCGCCTGCGCGAAACTCGCTACGTTTTTCGCGAACCCGTTATTTTTCTTCGTACCCTCTACATTTTAATTTACGCAAATAGCGTTCGTTGATACTTTTTTTTTTTCTTTTTTTTTCTTTTTTTTTCTTTTTTTTTTCTTTCCAATCCGAAGCATCTTCGAGCTTCCATCGCGAATTTAAGAGAAAGCGATTCGCACATTAGAGAGTCTACGGCTGCGTGAATTTTTCGCGTTGCGGTTCGGTTAATTAAAATATGCATAATCCGTAAAATTATGCATTGTACGGACGATTCGTATAAATCACGTTTGTCACTCGAGCGTTAGCCTCGCGTTCGTTTTTTTTTTTCTCCTTTTTTTATTCCCTCTTCCTCCGCTTCGATCGTACCGTCGCTCTCTACAATCGTAGGAGCACGATGTTGAAACAACGGATTCTATTCACCGACGAACGTTTTCTCTCCCGACTCGCTCCTCGACTATTTTCGCGCCAAGTTCTTTACTATAGTTCTCGAGCGTTCGTTCCCGGGGGTTTGATAAGTTAAGCATGATTGGAAAACATTCGATACCCAAACTCGAGCGACGGTCTTCGTTATTGAATTCCTATCGAAGCAGCAAAGTTTCCGCGCAGGGTTACGCGTCCTTATGGAGAAAGACGCAAGACGCGTTCGTTGTTGGAGATAAAGAAAAACCCGGTGCTCGCTTAAAAAAAAAAAAAGAAAAAGAAAAAACATTCGGCAGCTTTTAATATTCCATCGCGCGCAGTCGAGATCGATTCGTTCCGAGAAAGCCCGGAGTCCTCGGGCGAGTTCTGTTAAAATAAAGACAAAAGTGTAATCTTCGAGCAAAGTATAGGCAGAAAAAGTAGCGAGTGAGACACGACCGAGGGGCTCGCCGGAGGAATAGAGGGACGAGGCGCAGGAGGGAAGAAAGAAGAGGAGTCCCTTGCGAAGATTCGCGCGCAGCATGCGAGTGAAAAAGAGTCGGTCGTTCGGCGAATAACTGACTTTGTTACCTGCCCGCTTGGAGTATAACGTCCCCCCCCCCCGCTATCCCCCTCTCGCCCCACCCCGCACGCCCACACATTGTATATTTCGAGAAAAGGCGAGTCGGCTCAAAGTAGCGAACGCGATCGCCGCTGTTCGGACAACGAGTGCAGCCGGTGTTCGGTAGGCCGCGAAAACGCGCCGACGTCTCGAGTTAATTCGAATATAATAAGCTCGATTCGCGCGGTTGTTTTGTTTACTCCGAGTGCCGGAAACGGGCAACCGTTATTTACAAGCGGGGCCGTCGAGGAAACGCTTCCGCGTAAGCGCGGAAGATCGCTTTGTCGGGAGTTTGTCCGATAACAAAAGGAGCGAAGGAGAAAAGGAGAGACCGGGACGAGTGAGACTACCAACGATGAATGCGTTGGTAGTCGGATGAACGAGTCGGTAAGGAAGGCGACGATACGTGGAGGTGGTGCGCACCTCCAGGAGGGCGAGGATCGCTATCAATCGCGAAGGGAGCGTAGGTGCAACGACGACTCTCTCGAGGAGCGATGACGACGACGACGACGACGACGACGACGACGACTCGGACGCGCCTGCGTGTCGGGGTACGAGAATGGCAGTCGTTTCGCGGCATCCATAATGGGGCCATATCGCAGCATCTATAGATCGCGCGCACGCTCCTCGATCCTTGGTGATTTTCGGGCGGATTCTCATCGAGTCTTGCTGCCGCTGTTGCTGCTGCTGTTGTTGCTGCTGCTCTTGCTGTTGCTTCTGCTGCTGTCTTCCCCTCCTCTACCCGTGGACGGTCTAGAGCGCGTTTGCGTCTTGGTCGTCTTCCTCTCCGACGTTGGCCGCCGTGTGTTTCGTGCAGGCGCGTAGCTAGCGAACGAGCCCGGTTATATGTTCCTTCCTTCTTTTGCAGTTGTCTCGCTCCTCCTCGCCTCCTGCAAACTTGTTCGCTCTCTCTCCGTCTGCCTGTCTTTCTCTCGTTCTCGCGCCCGCGCTCGCAACATATATAAATATACGCCGTGAACGCACCGACGCTTCATTCCGCCATTCCGCTTTCGTTCGTTCTTTCTTTCGCGCTTTCTCTCTCTCTCTCTTCCTCTCTCGCTCTCTCGTTCGCTCGACTTTGACTTCGCTAGCCGCATTCTCTTTAACTCGTGCTCGCAGCTGCAGCGAGACGAAGGGATGCTTGAAAATTATTGGTTTTGGGGGATTAAAAGATGGAAATTGAACTGCGCGAAAAGTCTTTGAATCTTTGGTTTGCCCTCGCTGCCAAATTGCATTATAATAAGGTGACGAATTACGTGCAAGCGCTTTTTCCCGCACCGAACGTGCTCGTTCGACCGTATATTTTTATTCTAATTACGCGACGACCCGATGCTTGACATACTAATACTTCTTGCCTTTCATTGTGACGTTCGATCATAAATTTCCTACTACGTACGGCTCTCTTTTTTTTTTTCTCTAAATAAAAGTGTTAACGACGCTCCTCGAAATTTCATTTGCAGACGAGCTCCTGCTTAAGACCATAAAAATATATATTTAATCTCAGGAATTGTTCTAAATTTAATCAAAAAACGTAAAGTTCAACACATTGAACACATAAAAATGTCGAGTGAAATAAAAGAAAAGAGGTCTGAGAAAGAAAAGAGAAGGCGTAAGGGCTAGCGAATGGAAGCTTTATAACACGGCACATAGGCAATACCGAGCTGCAGACGTAATCTATGTTCTCCGCCTAGAAAGTCATCTCCTGTTCCATCACCGGTGCGATTACGACCGAAGCCGCAATAGTAGTAGCGAATACGGAAGAGGGAAAGAGAGAGACGAGAGAGACGAGCGACGAGAGACGAGAGACGAGAGAGACGAGCGACGAGAGACGAAAGAATCCGTCCAGCTTCTTTCGATGAAAACATCGCAACAACGTAAACAGCTTACGAGCGCATCTATTTAATTATATACGCTGAGTCGATATTCCAATCATCGATAACCAATCGAATTTGTCAAATCTTATTTATAATTATGAGCAGCGCTCAACGTCGTTACCATTGCGTTTATGTATAGCAAAGTTTCTTTTCGATCTTCTTACGACTCGGACAAGATAAATATGAACAGATGGCGTTCGTAAAGCAACCGAGGGTATTGTCAAAGTTTTTTTCGTCTTGCTCGAAGCGCACGACACGTGTTCTGGATGAATTAACCTCTCGGTAAACCACCCCTTTCATTATGTACGATAGACCGCTAACCGAACTCCTCTTGCCTCAAAAATACAGCCTTCACCTTCGATCGATACGCGCAAAGGTAGAGCCGTAAAATTTACTCGAAATAAATAACGCGCTGTCCAATTAATAAGATCGCGAACAACGTTACGTAATTGCATATCGCGAATTTCAAACTTTACTCGCTCTCTTTACTCGTCTTTATTTGCCTCTCGTACTTTCGATATTTTCAACGGCACTCGGAAATTTAATCAAAATTTATCCGCGATATAAAGAAAGTGGATCAAAGAGAAAAGCGCGAAGATCGGGCTGATTAAATCGAAAGGAACGATCGTAAAAGAAAAAATTATTCATTCGTTTGTACGGACTTATTTGTACCCGTCGATCTGCAATTCAAATGCAGAATAGGAAATATTCAATTCTGTCAACAAATTAAATAACAAATTTTCCTCGCTGCGCGATCGAAGCTTCAAACGTATAAAAACAATAGGAATTGTCGCACTGCACTGTGGAAAAATGTCGAGTGATTCACGAGCCGTTCGAGATGATTCAGAGTCAAGTATACCTTAAACTGCGACACTAATGACGACTCGGAATGACGAAATCGCGATACATCTGCACGTCTAATCTAATCTTTACGAACGGACAAACGAGCAAACGCAAGTTTCTCTCCGTGTATTATTAGAGTTTACTTTTGTCTACGCTCGGACTATAACGCAACGATCGATAGATTTTCACTTAATCGCGTAATTAAAAAATACGTATGCGCACACACGTGTGAATGCATGCGTGCGCGCGCGCATGTGAAAATTCTATATTATCACAGCGCATTACGATCGCGTTTGTTGATAAAAAGACTAATTAGCATATATTAATGAAGAAGGAATGAATTAACGGGGATTGG
Organism: Dolichoris vasculosae; assembly: GCA_018907195.1. Lineage (NCBI taxonomy): Eukaryota > Metazoa > Arthropoda > Insecta > Hymenoptera > Agaonidae > Dolichoris > Dolichoris vasculosae. The sequence goes on from JACCHY010000003.1 coordinate 17,122,779, forward strand.
TTAGTGTCGTCGAGCGCACCGGTATACTTTTACGACGGAGATTTTTCGTTGAAGCAGTAAAAGTATTCGTAAAAATAACTGTGGGGCAAAGAACGGGTAAAGCAAAGAGTGTCGAATCAATAAACCGACGAACGACGAGCTCGCGCATGGTTCCGCATTTCGCAGATAAAAATGGCCGGAACGAGCGACGTAAAGTTGCGTTACAACCGATGTACGATTGGTATGGACGACTAATTATTCTCCTCGCTCGTCTCTTTTCCGTCCAGCGACGTCGCGACGACAAATTTACCTCCCGGGTTTTTCCGATAAGGCTGTGCACGTTTTCACCAAGGTATATTTTTTGTTTTTTTTCCTTCGGTTTCTTAGTTCACGGTTGACTCCGCTCTTGTATTTGTCTCTCCGAATGTCGTCGTTCCGAGAAAACAAGATACCGGAACGAATCTTCCATAGCCCACATTTTTTAAAACATTTTCTTCTTAAATTTCATAGGTACGCGGCAAACGAGCGGAGAAATTTTAAGCGAGCTACGATATTGACCGTTGGATTTACATTACGACTCGGCAATAGGGAAATACATTCTGATTTTCTGATTCAGACGGGAATCTCGGATTCGATATTTGGATATAGAGTGTTTGGCTCGTGTAAAACAGAAAGATATATATATATATATGTAAGGAGAGGGAGAGAGACCGAGAGAGAGAGAGTGTTGTGTGCTGGCAACGGCCAACGAGGCGCAAGGGGAAATCCAAGTGTCGTTTATCGAGCGAACTCCTTCCCTCTTCTCTCTTCGCTCTTCGCTCTTCGCTCTCCATCCTATTCTACCGTCTCTACGGCCGATTCCGTCGCTCTTGCACAAACCGCTCTTTTTTCTCTACCTATCTTGCTCGCTCTCCGCTCGTGTTTTTTCCCTTTGTTTTCTAGGACATCTAGACGCGGACAAACGGACAGAAGTGCTTCACCTGCAGTTACCATTTCGGAATCACCATCTCATCACATACAATGGATTAGATCCAGCGTAAATAGACGGGAACGGGGATAAATAAAGGATAAACGAATTTGTTATTATTTCATTAAATCCGAATTTGCATTCGCGTCTTTCACCGGCACGGAGAAAGGAAGAGACAAAGTGGAAAACAATAGTAGGATTTAAAAAAAGTTGGGAAATAATTGCCAATTCGTCTTGATCGCTCCCGCTATAATGAGAATCCACAGCGATGCTCGAGAGCGGGTACAGACGTAAAAGCATCCCGAGAGCACCTTTGTAAATACACGCGATCATCTTTCGCATACGCAAATGATCTTCCTGTCTACCACCTCATCCTCCCTTTCTCCCTCTTTCTCCTCCCCCCCTCCCCCCTTCTCTCCCTTCTCCCCCTTTCTCTCCTCGCTCTCTTTCTCTCTGCGTCTCTACCTGCTTAAAAAGAACCTTCCTTTTACCGCGTTTCATCCCATCGAATCAACCAAACTGGTTTTCGCGCGAGTCATTGGCGCTTACGCGGTTGTGTCGGCAACGCACGAATCTCTATACCTTTCTCTCTTTCTCTCGCTCTCACTTCGCGTCTCTCCGCGTCTCTCCACCTCTCTCCATGTCTCTCCACCTCTCTCACCACCTCTCTCTCCACCTCTATCCACCTCTATCCACCTCTCCCATTATCGAGCACTTTTCACCGCGACATTTTCCCTAATTTGTTTAAGTAGCGGAAAGAAGAAAACAAATAGAGATTACCGAGTTGGGGTAGAAGCTTGCGTCGGAAGGGAACGATGGAACGCAGTGGGTAAAAAGATGAAAAAAAGTTGGGAGAATAGATAGCGACGCGCGAGAAATAGAAGGAAGAGGCCAGGAGAGACGGAGAGAGAGAGAGAGAGAGAGAGAGAGAGAGCCGTTGGTCGGGTGCACCAAGTTGAGAAACGCTGGCTCGTTACTAGCAACCACACGCTGCGACTACTCCAATTCCAATTTATATACGCTTATACATCGCACAGCTCGAACAATTCCAGCGAATTCGAGAGTCGCGCAGCAGAGGCAAAAGAAAGCACGGGAGCCAACGGTTCGCTCGGGACAGACTTATTTTATCGATATTCCGAAACTACGTTCTTCTATCGGCTAAGGAGACAAGGAAGTTTTCAATTTGAGTTTAGCCGCCTCCCGTAAACTTTAAGATATTCTTACAGTTTGGAGTATTCGAGTATTCTCGCACCGACGCACGGCCTCTTCTTACTCGCGGTAGGTCATTCGGTTATTTATGGCCCGTACTTGCCGTCTGCCATGCCTCGGGCTCCCAACGATCGAACGAGAGAGAGAGAGGGAGAGAGAGAGAGAGAGAGCGAGAAGGGGAAACAGGGGTACTCTCGCACCACCTCGGAATAACGTTTATGGGTAAGGATGTACAGTGGATCGGAACGTTGTAGTCCTCCAAGGGCGTTAAAAATTTCACCCGATTCGTCCACGACCGCTTACCCCTCCAAATTAATCACGTCCGATGTAGAATTCAACTTCTCGCAAATCACGGCGCATCGGCGTCGACCTTTTCTTTGTCTCTCCAAGGCCTGCGATCGAACCGGTAATACGCGTAACTTCTTTTCGATACACTCGATCGCGTTGCGTTTTTATGCAGTCGCGCGAGTCTCGCTCGCTACACGATACTCGGCTACGGACGATCCGCGTACAAAGATATTTTCAACTGGAACTCGGGCGCTTACGATTGACCGAGTATGTGCGCAACTGTAAAGTAAATACTATTATTTCATTGTAGTAAAAGTATTCCTAGTTTTTTTTTTTGCTGTGCTCCCTTTCGAGCACGGGTTCGAGTTTTTAAAGTCGATAAGGCTCGCATCGACGAAGAACGACAAGTTTTAGTGCAGCCAATTTTTATCGCTCGAATAAAACGCCCGTATAGCGAATATTCGGAAGGCGGAACGTTGTTTATACGAAATCGGATGAATAATAGAACGGGAGGAGAGCGTACGCGAGGCAAGGAAGGAAAAAACGCGTACAAGGGTAAAAAAAAAAAAAGAGCGGGGCGGAGATGGTCAGCGGTCGTCCGAGTCGCGCTCACCGTTTGTACAGCGAAGTCTATAAAGGAGTGCTTTATTGATCTCGGTTTGAACGCGCACTAGGATACGGATATAACGGCAGTCCCTCTCTACCCTCCCCCCAAACGCCGCTTCCTGTGTTTCGCACTGGCTGATTCGTCCTCCCCCGTTCGGGCAAGGGGGTTCTTCGGCTGTCAGCGGCGTCAACTACGTCAACTACGTCAACGGTTTCGGATATTTCGCACGAGGCTTCGATTTTTTTTTCGCCCTCGTCGCGGCTAATCATAAATAACGATTCGCAACGATCGACGGATATAAAAACTCAGTGGCGATCGCTGCGAAAGAATAAAGAGGTGCTCTCGAGTCCTTACCGACCGCGAGTTCTTTCTTTCTTTCTTTCCTCCTCCTCGTCGTCGTCGTCGTCGTCGTCGTCGTCGTCGTCGTCGCGCGCGCCTTCCTCTCTTTCCGCTCTCCGACTCGTACGTTTTACGGCTTATCCCGCTATTGCGCGAATAAAAATATTTATTTCTATCGCGCTCGCGCGCGCAAACGGCGTACCCGTTAACTACTAAATTTATGTGTGGCGCGCCCAGAGAACATTTTTATGCGCCACAGCTGATGCATAATTTTCGGGTTAGCTTCTTCTTCGACCGTCCGACTACTTGGCTGGAAATTGATTATGTAAAACGAAAGTATTCCGCGCGAGACGTCCTAGGATTCGAGTTTCGTTGTCTCTCCTTCCCTCCTCCCCTCGTCAAAAGTCTACCTCTCGACAAATTCTATTTTACAAACGTCGCTTAAGATCGTACGTGAATCACTCGATTACCGTCGTTCGAAAAAAAATAAGGCTACATCGTACTCGTGAGATGACGACACTTGTAAACTCCGTTACGATCATCGCTCGTATCTACGATCGTCAACTTCTAGTCCATCACTTGTCCAAACAACTCGCATTTAGTTTAATACGATAAATAATACGACGACTCTTAAAATACAACGTGGACTAGAACGTAACAAGGTGGATATTCTTTATCTGCGTCGGAGGTTAGTATCCGATAACGTTCGATGAAATATCAATTATGCACGGCGTTTTAGCCAGTCGAACCGAGTGAAACGGGAGTTTCCATTTTATCTCGCGCTTGTAACGTTCCCTCTATAACGAAAGATGCGAGCGGGAGATTACAGGGGCGACGGCGATCGATCGGCCATGGAATTTAAAAATTATCTCGGGAAGGAAAATTCGAACGGCGAGTCGTCGAAGCGAACAAGCGAACATCGGAGCGTTCGGTGATCGATAGGGAAACGATCGTCTCGTCCATCGTATTCGCAAAATCTGTTCAACGAGGCGTTCGGTCTCTCGATGGTAACGCACGCGAGCCTTTGATCAGGTAAAAGCCTATGCTTGCCACGTAGAGCCGGAGAATTATGACGGTAGAAACGAGATTACAGTGAAATACAAAGTAGAAGCTTACTCGTCCGCCCATCGAGAATTACACAGCGGTGCACAAACGCCGATTAGTCCGCGCTCTTCGACGCACTCGACGAACAATCCGAGCCAAATGTCGCGAAAGCGGAGCGGCCCACAACGTTGCCGATTCATCGAGCAAGGGGAGAGGGAGAGAACGAGAGTCGGTTCGGGAGCGGCACGAAAAATGCATCCGCGACCGTCTGGAGAATCCCCCCGGCAATTACAGTTTTCGTGCGGCCAAGTCGGCAGGTACGTGCGCGCGAGATGCGCATTAGTCGAGAGGCCCTCAACCGACTCTTCTCTCTCTCTCTCTCTCTCTCTCTCTCGCTCGCTCGCTCTTTGCCTCGACCCCTCGTCCCGGTGAAACGGGGCCCCGACGTTCCTTGCGACCGACACGACAGCGGCTCCGCGATTATCTTTTGTCCGATCGTCTGTGTGGCTCGTGTACGTGTGCGCGTCGATACTTCCCTTTTGCCCGCGCGATTTTCAAGATCTTTCCGGGTGGGGTGGGGGAAGGGACCGGGCAGGGATCGTCTCTTATCTCGGCGACTTAATTATGCGCATTGTCATTGTATTACCCGTTGATAAGTACCGGTCGGATCGAGATTACGTTTATATTACCGATATAACGATTCAATCGGCCAAGATTTATTTTTCGCGAGAGAAGGTGTCGCGCACCGGTGCGATCGTTAAACTCCAAGTTTCTTAAAAAACTTTCTCGGCACCCGGCTATTATACAAGTTGAAAAAGACAAATATAAAACGGGAGCGAACGAGAGTCGTTGTAAGAACCAGCTGAGGAGGAAATCGGACGTTCACGCGAGCGCATGCGCACCTGTCGTTACCAATTCTCGGTCAATCGACAGAGAGAGAGAGAGAGAGAGAGAGAGAGAGAAGAACGCAAGTACTCTCGGTGAGTGTAGGCGAGAAGCCGCGAAGAAGTTGACGTCACGCCGCTCTCCGATGTCACTATCAAAGCCGAGGAGACGCGGGAGAGCCGTTGATATTGACACGATTTATTTTTTTACTCGTACTATGCAAGAACTAAAATTTTGCTCGCGCGGCTGCGAATTTCTTTTCATTGAAACTTCTCATCACGCGGTAATTTCAAGAAAAAACTGCGCTACCGAGCGCCGCTACGTGATTGTCGCACTTAATGACATCGAGTCCCGCGTCCAAATCACCTAACCTCCTTTCGATGCCCACGTATATCAGTTGGTAACGACTCGGGTATCTCATTCATTGAGAAATACTTTTTAAAAGTACTTTTTCTTCTTCGTACCGGCAACTTTATTTCCAACTTCTTAGCGAGGCACTTACATGCGAAGATATTATACGCGAGACGACCGAGAGTATTACGGTAAAACTCGAGTGAGTAAAATTCTACGAGTCGTATGCACTTTCGACGAAGGAAACGAGAAAAATGCATAGATCTGTCGGACGTACGAAGAAAATACGGCTCATTAAACGCGAAGTGGCAATAATGCAGGCCGAGACGCGTGTGTCTAACGTACTCGTTTGGCTAATATTCAACTATTATTATTCTGGACAATGTAGTGGATAAACAATATACGGTTGTGTGCGTATACGTGTACGTAACAAGGGAGAATACTCTCGAAACGAAATGCATGGAATACCCGCTCGCACTCGATGGATAATTTCAATGGCTTGTCGTTAAAAATGAATTTTGCTTCAGCGATTTCGGAGGAGACTTCTTCGCTTTCGTTTCTTATTTCACTTTGCGAAAAATTTCCCGATTTCGGTGGACGAGTAGTAACCGGATAAAAATTCCGTTGCTCTCGCAAAAAGTCCTTACTTCGTCGCGTACACGCGTACATACGTTACACGTGCGCACTACTCTTGCATCGATAAAGCAATTTGGTACGGACGTAGCTAGAAATAGGAAAAATAAGGTCGAAGTGCATTGCGCGACGTAAGTACGTAAAAGTACGTATAGAAATGTCAATGGTGGTACAGTACACGTGCTTACTAACGTCGAACGATCGCTCGGTCAAATTTTCGGACGTTGTTAGGTTCGGTCGTAGTCTTCCGCGTCGAGTCGTATCAAAGCGAGCGTCTCGATCGTTCGCAGAAAGAGACGACAAGCGTTGACCAGATCGAATATGGTCCTTGAATGCGTCGCACCGGCGGCTACGTGCCAATCGAGCTCGTTGCTCGCCTTCGCCCTCCTCTTCGGTCTTCTCGCTCCCCTTTCCCTCCGCTACGCCAACGTCTCGCGATTATAACGACGGCTGTGCCTCGGCCGTACGCTCCACCGCGAATCGTGTCATCGATTTCGCGGAGCGACTTTTCCGAGCGTTGCTTCCTCCGCGTTAAATTTCGCGAATTTTACAATAAGAACGAACGAACGAACGAACGAACGAACGCGCGCCTCCCTCATCGATGCCGTATCGATTTATGGCCGCGGCTTTCTCCCTCCTCGCCCTCCCCCGCGGTTGCGAGACCACGCACGAGGAGGAGAACGAGGAGGATTGGAGGAGGGGGAGGAGGAGAACCGACGGGTGGCCGATCACCCGTATCTCGCGCTCGCGTCTCGCGTCTCGCCGAACCACGAAGCCGCTTCCCGGACGGACGCGCGACGTTCTTCCTCCCGAGGAGAATCGATCCGCGAAGTTGGACTTAACCCGTCCTTCGTTTCTCTTTCTCGGACGAGTTCCGCCGCGACGGTTATAGTTAACGTACGCGCGAGGAGACCGACTTATAGGCGTGGACGGGGAAGAAGGGAACCGGAGGGGGATTCGGTGAGTCAGGTCGAAAAGAGACGAGCAGCAACGCGACGAGTGGAATTGCGAGACGGAGGCGGAGGAAGCGATAAAGAAAGCCCGGGGATCCGTTCGCTGTCTCTGGCCTCCCTTCCTCCCTCCCCCGCAGCAGCGTGCTTCTTTAATCTCCGGGACAAAGAGAAGTGCACGCGGAAAACAATGATCGTCGCAACACCCGCGAGCGCTCATCGCACCTCGGACGTCGATAAGGTAAAGGCGAAAGGGGTTGAGGCATACGTAACTTTGCGAGGCGCGACGGTAATTTGCGTCGGTGATATACGAGCCGATGTAATTGCACTAAGCAGAGTTTGTACGCTCGGAAAGGGAGCGAGAGAGAGAGAGAGAGAGAGAGAGAGAACAAGAGAGAGGATTATCGGAGCAGCGAACGAGCGAGCGCGGCTCGGAAGCCGGAACGCTTCGCTCGAGAGCAAAGAATAGACGGTTCTCGAGGGGGAGGAGGAACGGGGGAAAGAAACGTCTAGTGGAAAGTCGAGGGCTGCCGGGGTCCTCGACAATGAAGCAAAAACCAATGTCACGTCGCACGGAGGAAGGGCGGGAGGGTGAGAGCGCAACGGAAGGAAAAAATAATCGGCGTGTAAAGAGACGAGTGGAATGCAAGACAGAAGTGAGAGAAGGATCGAGAGGACGAGCGGGCATACCTCGACGGGGCCGGTGCAAGCGAACGATGCCGAGGAAATTAAAAACGAAACAGCCAGAGAGCGAACGAGCGAGCGAGCACGAAGAAAAAAAGCGGTCATTATAAAAAGATAGGAGCGCGCGCGCGGGGCCGGGAGCGAGAGAGAGAGAGAGAGTGAGAGTCGCTGGAAACGGAGGGCAAGAGGAGCGAGCGAGAGGCACGCATCGGCCGTCCGAGTCACGACGCGACGCACGCACACTCGCAAACAAACACGTAACGCTCCGAAACTCGCTCGGCGAAGTAAGAGAGGAGAAAAAAGGCGAGCGGTCGGTGAGGACGTCGTCGAGGAGGAGGTCGAGGAGGAGGTCGAGGAGGAGGTCGAGGAGGCCCGGCTTCTGGAACTCACGTGCGCGGGCACGTGACGACGGGACCGCGCGGTCAAGTTGGGACCCTCCAGCTGAGAGTGGTGGCGGAGGTGGCGGAGGTGGCGGAGGTGGTGGAGATCGTGGAGGTGGTGGCAGTTGGCGAGCGTTTTGGCGGTGGCGGCGGTGGCGGCGACGACGACGACGACGACGACGACGACGACTACGACTACGACGGCGGCGCTCCGCTCGTTAGCGCGCGCCGGCGGCGAGCCTCGGGATCGCGCGCGCGCACCGCCTCAGTCCTCGGCGAGCTGTGCTTGAGTCGAGATCGCGCGTCGTCGCCTCGTTGGAAGGTCTCCGAATCGCGCGCGCATCCAGCCAGACACGCACGTACGTAAGCACGCGCGCGAATAATAAAGGCGGTGCCGTTAAGATCGCGACGGATAGAAGGGAAACACAACCGCCACCGTTCTCCGAGGCTGATCCGCGACTCGGCGTGTGACGTCAGTGCATCTTGGCCGATATCGAGCGCGTGTACGCAAGTGCCGTGTCCTCTCTCTCTCCTTGTGATATGTGCACGCGCTTGCGGGTGGCGAGTGTCATCCTGTGCGTCCTCGGGGCTTGAAGGGTCCAAACTCGTGTGTTTCCTGGTTCAGAACACTTGGCACGTGAGTACCGAGAGAAAGCCCGGAAGCTGGGCAACCGCGTCTCGCCGGTTTTTCGCGAGTCTCCGTTTCCCGGGGAAGCTCGTTGTAACCGCGTGTTGCGGATTTTTCTCTGGCTTTGGCGCGTCCTCCCCGTGTCTCTTTCTCTCTCATCGTCTCTCTCATCGTCTCTCTCACCGTCTCTCTCACCGTCTCTCTCACCGTCTCTCTCCGAAAAGGAAAAGAAGCGGGAGTCGAGGCTCGTTGGAGCTTGGGAAGAAGAGCGCATCCGAGTCTCGTTCGTGCGTTCGTTGTTTCGCTCGGTTCGTCCTTTCGCCGGTATTCGGGCTGCTGCCGTTGCCGCTGCCGTTGCCGCCGTTGCCGCCGTTGCCGTTGCTGCTCTTGCTCTCGTGTCCCCCCTCGTCTCTCTTTCCCTCCTCGCCGCGCTCCCGCAAACTCGTATACGGCCTGCGTATTCAGCTGCTCCGGAGGTCTTGAATTTATAAGAATCCCGACGTCAGGGCAAGCTTGCGTGCCTCTGTCTCCCTCTCGCTCGACTGCGATCCTTCCCCCCTTTCAAATCTTCCTACTCCTTCTTCCTTTTCGCTCTTAACTTTGCGTTCGCTGATTAATGCGCCTGCACTCCGTTCTTTATCTTCGCGCTCCACACCAGTTTGCTCTCGACTTTGCGCTAAACTTTCTTCTTCCTCTCTCCCTCGCTCTCTCCCTCGCTCTCTCCCTCGCTCTCTCCCTCGCTCTCTCCCTCAAACTATCTCCGCTCCACTCGCCCAACGGACGACCGATCTTTATTTTCAAACTCGCCGATTCTGTTTATCATAAGCCATTGGGACCCTGCAGTTGTCCTTTTCCGTTGACTTTGCGAATTCCTGCGAATGCCGCTTTCGAGCCAACCGAAACTTCGATTCCGTGCCCCATTAATTCTCCGGGAGAGCTTGCGTTAGAGTTTTTCGGCTGGATCGGCGACTGTTTTTGTAGACTGGGAAGAAACTTGGCTAACTAATCGTTTGCGTTTCTCTCCGTCCCTCTCCGTTCCTCTCTCTTACTGCCCTTCGTAAATCAAGTACATTGAAAAATGTTCCAAGTTTTTATCGTTCTGTCGAAGGTTCTTTAATGACATCTTAATTTTTATGGAGGAAACTCGTCGATGATAGCGATGTCTAAATAAGGATAACGTATCATTGCGACGAGCGAATCGATTCGCAAAGATGATTACATTGTGTGCGATGCCGATATATTTTTAACACCTTTGACTCGTATTAAAAAAAAAACTTTATTCGTTACCGAGTTCTGCTCGCTTTTCGTAACTCACCAACGAAATACGTTTATCTTGGATACCATTGTAAACCTTTTTTTTAATTATATTATTTTTCGGTGAAACTTTACGCGAATAATGTGTAAAAAATGAAACATTTTGCATCGGTTTTATATTGTATTCCATCTTTTGCAGTCAAAACGTCGTATAGATAAGCGTGACGTATCGCGTGTCAACAAATTGAAAGAAAACAACTTTTAACTAAATTTTGTTTTATTTTTAACAGTTTTCTGCCTATAATAAATAGTATAAATCTCTGCATCATTAAAGTTTTAGCACGACTGTCACGATAAAGCCACTATAAATGACAAGCTTTCGTGTGACTTGCCACGTCTTGAATTTAAATCGCTCGAAAATAGAAAAGAAAAGATAGTAAAAATATTAACGAAGCTTAAACACAACTGTAATGTTCCTATTGTAAAATATTTCATAAAGTTATAGGCGCCTCTAACGCCTCCTCGTGTTCGTATAATTTTATACAATCTGATATCGAAATCCCTAAAGTACGTTATATCTCACGATTCGAATAATACGGTATTCGTTTTCGTAAGATATATTTTCCACGATGGGTAATAAAGCGTAAATAATCGATTGGTCGAATTATCGATCTTATCAATTATTTCAGTCAAGAAATCTTAACACGAGTGTCATCTAGAAACGAAAAGAACAAAGATAACCACTCGATCGGAATCCGCTGATCCGACCCGACTTTTCGTCATTTCAGCGAAATTTTTTTGACCGTGTGTAGAAAAATTTATTATTCTTTTAAATGGCAGGTACATAAAATATACGCAAATGTCGTTTATTATACCTAAAAATTTGTAATTTTTTTCGTTATCTTTACGATGACTTTTAAACGCGTTGTCTAGTATAAAACAGAAAGTAAATATAAAGTTTACCCGAATGTTCTGGTTTGAAAAGAAAAGCGAGGCAATCGTTTCGTTCCTTTTCAATAACATCTCTGGTAGATGCACGAGTCTTATTGAAAGAGATGAAGTTATTAAGTATTTATCTCTGTATCTAGTGTCGTGGATAGTCTCGGAGGCTGTGCACGGATTAATGGTAAACAGCTTTTCTAGATATAATAATTTCGCATTTTTCTTAGTTTAAAAACGATTATCGTTATCAACGTCAGAAGAACGAATATTAATATTCCGCATTTTCAAAAATAAAAACCATACGCGACCTTCTAAACGATCGATGCATCACGGATAAGAATAAAATATAAATTATTCGTAACGAAACCAAAACGTACGAGAATCCCAGCCGCAATGATTCCCATTTTTATGTACGAGGATCGGCGAAACAATGTCAATATTTAAACGCGTGAATTAGCAATTTATTCAAAGTAACCATCGAGCATAGAAATTCATTACACCTGTCAACAAGATGCATCGATATTATTATCGATCCATCGAACGAGCTCGTCTCTTTTAATATTCGAATACATTTTAACGTAAAAAAAAAAAACAAAAAAGACAAACTGGTTTCCCGAGCAAAGAAACGTAACCCGCAAACCCTAAGGTACACAAAGGGACGCCGTCGTCGCGTTGATCGAGAAATAAAGGAAAACAGAGTTCTCGAACGGATCGACGTTGGGTTTTGGTGCATGGCGGTACTCGTAACCGAGAGGATCCGAGCGCGTCTCGCACGGGGAAACGAAAATCGGACTAACGCGTCGTCGAGGAGAAAACGGTAGATGGTTTATCGAGCCGTGTGCCCGGGGTCGTTTGGTAGCGCGATCGATGTCGTTTCCCCCCGCGTACATGCGAGTGAACGTAATGACCTTAACGAGCGGTAAGGCGATCCCAAAGCCAGCAGGTGCAAATAGAGCGTGACGTGGCCGAAAACGAATGGTTTCGCCTCTCTCGATCTCGTCTCCCCCTTGCGCCCCTTGCGCCCCTTGCGCCCCTTGCGCCCCATGGACAACGACGACGACAACGACGACAACGACGACAACGACGACAACGACGACAACAACCCCAGCTCCTTTCGAAAAAGACCACCTTTGAATTTTCGAAAGTAAACGAGGCTACCGCGAGCAAAGAGTCTCTCTCTCTCGGCTCTCGTCAAAATCAACGACTCGACGCGGACTCGTTTCGGCTCGAGCGACGCGCGTCGATCGCAAAGGTATAAGTCGAGCGAGCGTCTTATATCCGCGAATGTGTCACGCCGGCGAATCCGATTCCAAAGGTTTTTCGAGCGCGTGCGAGAGAGAGAGAGGGAGGGTGTACGATGTGTGGTGTACGATGTGTGGTGTGTGGTGTGTGGCGTGTACGTGTGCGAGGAGGGGAGAGCTCGATATTCTCGGTAAGTGAAAAGGATACGGCTCTTGCACCTGCGGCGTAATCTCTTTCGCTCTTTCTCTCACGGTCGTATTCGATGGAGTGGAGTTTACGATGATTCCAAGCCTCGCGTCTCCTCTCTCGATGCATGGATACGAATAAACGGTTTATCGTTGGCGTACATCGCGCGTACGCGTGATCTTAATGCCCGACCTTCGATAATTTTTCATTTTTCGCATTCGCGCGATGTGTTTTATGACATTTGTTTTTTGCTTTGTTTTTCAGGTGAGTACTTTGATGATGCAATGCACGTGCAGTCGTTACCACTACTCCGACGCGAAAGCAACGCTCGTGAGTACTGATGCAATTCGTTTTTAGTCATACGAAAAATAAGGGTCGAGGTGAGGGCGTTATTTAACGGTCGCATTCTCTTTGTAAATCTTGCTCTTAGCGCGATAAATTAATTCAATGAATTAAATATATTAAACTTAAACACGATCCGATTGTGACCTTCTCCGGTATGCTCGTTACATAAACTGAAAAAATTATTTTTATTTGCTTAGAGAAAATTATTTATCGATGTTAAACGATCTGATACTAAGTTATTCAATGGCAGCTGAAACAAAAAAAATGACTCACTTCTATATCGTAATATTGCATTTAATGATTTCTCTTTTATCTTCGAATAAAAATAATACATTTAACGTATATCTATATATTTTAATTCATAGGCTATTCAAATCGAACCTTTATTGCTTTAATATCGAAGCCGAATCATTTAAAATCAATAAAATGCTAAAAGCCTATTGTCGTTTATCTCAAAGTTTCTCTTTTTTGTTTTTTTCCTCGTTCCGCCCTTTCTTTCTTTATTTCGCTTTCTTCCTTTCACCCTTCCTTTGCCTCTTTCTCTTTACATTTACACATATTACACAAAGTGTATACGAAGCTTGTTTATAAATCATCTATTTGCTTGGGTCCATTGACTATACAATCTGCTGGGAAAGCCAAGAGTGACAAAGCGAGCGACGACACGAAATCTTCGTTCTTTTATTTTCCTTATTTTTTTCTTTCTCTCGTTCTTTCATCTTCTCGTTGCGGCTTACATCGATCGCGTGCAAAATTAATTCTAAAGTAAATAAAACGATACTTTTCCACTTTTACAAAAAATATATTAGCTCCGTCGATTTACATTTTATTACAAATATCTAATTAATCGAATTTTTAACGCGACGCATTTGAGAAAAATCGTATGGAAGTAGTTCGACACGGCAGAAACAACGAGAAACGGTATTTTTAGTTTGTGCGCGCATGTAATTAAGCCAATATTTATACATGCATGAGTGTACGCCTGATCTGCAAAAATAATTTATGAATTATTTCAACGTATCGCTTTATCTTATTGTATCACGTTCGAAGTGCCAATGGTAGATACAAAATAATTTTTTTAATCCGCGTTTTTATTATCGTTTTTTAAATTCGGCTTTAGCACAATAGGGATCAGTTTTTTTAATTAACTTTAACTCTCGTTTTTCCTTCATCTTTTCGAGTAGATAAGATTTTTAAGCTTGGCTATCGTTTCCTCTTATTACGTTAAAAGAACTTTTACTCTTTTAAAAATATCGGTATTGCGGAGCTCTTCTGTGTACCGTCGTGAAAATTTAAGTGGTAATTAGTAATTATGAATGCTAAAATCGTTTATAGTTTCAGATTCATATTTTACGAACGGAAAAGTTTTTTTTTTTTTTTTATAAACCATTCGTGATGCCAAAAGTAAGTTGTTCTAAAAATTTAATTTTTATAACATTTAAGGATAATTTGTTTCTTAAAAGAAAGTTAATTGACGGACGAGTTTATAAAATCTTTAAATTCATTCGTTTTTTTTCCAATTAATATTAATCAAAAATAATAGACGTTGTCTAATTAACTTTACATTCTACGCATTGATTTTACCGTGTAACCGTTTTACACGATATACGTATAATTTATGTAATACATTATTATTTTATTTTAGATTGTATCGCTAGTGTAATCATTTCGATAAGATCTGTGTGAAAAATTTTTTTTAATGGTTATTCGAATAACCACATTATATATATTATTCTGTTAAAGCTTTAAAGTCAAATTTAATGCCAGTCACAATTTTCAAACTCCTAAAGCCGGTATTAAATTTCACAGCTGAAATCAATGTTATTTCAAATTTTATTCCACCAATCGGAAAAACGTATCTATTATTATTTGAAATAAAAATTCATAATTAATACGTACTTAAAATAGAACCTTTCTATTCGGTCGAACGGAAGACGCGATACGTCGATCTAAAAATTTTATATGCACCAGACAGTATCAATTTTGTCACTATCGGTCAATGTGTTAAACTCGGGTGAAGTTAAAATTAGAACGATATAATTGTTGTTATAAAATATTTACAAATTATAACCTTTCGATTTCACTTTTAATAGATTTTAATAGATTTTAATAGATTTCATAGTTAAAACTTTAAGCGAACTGTATCAAAGTAATTAATATCGGAAATAACATTGTAAAAAAGGTTTTAGCATTTAAAAATAAATTCGATAACACTTTTTAGACAAATTTTTTTCTCTTCTACAGTTACAATGAAATTATGACTAATAGATATTTTTTAATACCACGCGACAAAACCAATGAAACGTAATTTATTGTTCGTTAATCGATACTCTTACCGTTTTACCACGCTCCTTTGGTAATTCAAATTATAAGTAAACGTTCTTAAAGTAATTTTATTACAGGTACGTTTAAAGTTTACGCATTCATTAATCATATTTTAGTTTTTTTTTTTTTTTAATCCGCGATCCTAAGATCTTGTGAAAATAGCCTACTAAGCGTAATTTCGTCAGACGAAATTTTACTAAATGACGTTCACGGATTCAACAGTGCAAATACTTACCATAACATCTGTTTTTACGATAAATTATACAGAACGATGTACATTTTTAAGATTTCAGACGTCAATGCTTTATGAAATATTACATAATTTATAGGGGAATTTATTCGTAATTATAGCAGATGAATTATTAAAGGCTTAAAGTCAGCGAAAACAAAATCTTTTTCGTAAATATAATACGTTTATATCGCATGAATAACTAAAAACGAATAGAAAAAATTTAATAAAAGATGAGGAATGCTTATTTAAGATTTATCGGCATTATTCTGAATTTTTTCTTCAAAAACAAAAATCGAGCTCGGTCGTAGAGAAGTCGGACGTTGTATCTCTTCATTAAATAAGGATGAAACCAAAGTAAATAAATTAAAATATTATTCAATAGCGAAGCATCAAGCGAATATCTGAAACGAGAGAGAATGAAGCAGATCTCTCCTTCCTTCTCCCTCGTCGAGGTACAAACGTATAGCGTTCACGTAGACGAGTTGGACTCGGCGAAAGAGAACGAGCAAAGGAGAGAAAGAGAGCGACCGAGTGCGAGCGAGAGCACACATATTTCCGAGCGTAACCCACCTTGGCCAATGGGCTTGGCTCTTTCGTCGAGTTCTCTGACGAGAAGGAGAGAGAAGGAGAGCGAAAGAGAGCGAAAGAGAGCGAAAGAGAGCGAGAGAGAGCAGAGGAAGGGAGAGAACGCACAAGATTGAGATAAAGACTGACTCGGAGCGGAGCATCGTCGTCGGTCGTCGCTATTGAGGAGGCCGAGGGAGAAACGAACGAGAAAGACAAGCTACGAATAGACTCGCGCGCATTCAGACTAAAATCAACGGATTTAGTAGAATCGGGGATAAGGCAGAATAATTTATCGAGGCATTATCAATTCGCGAAACAGATTTTATAGAAGCGTAATAAATTTAGAATCACCTGTGACGCTCGAGGTGCATAATTTTAGACGCGTTTGTAGTTCACCTGGGAGTAACTTAATAACGGAGAGGAGGAGAAGGAGGAGAAGGAGGAGGAGGAGGAGGAGAGAGACGAACATCGAACGTTGCCGAGTTCGAAAAATGATCGAAAAAGGGAAGCTGGCAATACCGCTCCGAGCGCGGTATTGCAAAAAGTATGTAAGATTCATTCTAGAGAACAAATCAGCTGACGAGGAGCGAAGTGCAAAAATAACAACGCCAGTGCGTCGCGTACGTGCCGGCTGAAAAAGTCGACGAAATCCGGTCCGCGTTGGAAAAAGAGCGAGAGAGCGAGAGAGAGAGAGAGATGCTCGGAGAGGATAGTGGAATGCGCCAGACCGAGATAGCCGAGCAGCGTCGGAGCGAGAGAGAAGAAATCCGGCGTCGCGGAGGGAGAGGCCGAAGGGGCGAGAGCGAGACGGAGAAACGAGTAAAGTGGATGACGACTCCAAGTACAAGAAAACGCAGACGCGTAAACGTGTGCACGCACACGCGCGTGGAGTGACGCGCCGGTTGCTTTATTCGTTTGTTAGTCGCTGCTCGGGCTCCATTTCTCTATATCTCTCTCGCTCTCTCTCGCTCTCTCTCGCTCTCTCTCGCTCTTTCTCTTTTTCTCTCTTTCTCGCTCGCTGCGTTATAGCGATTCTGACACTCGCTGCTGGTCTGCCGCGTAATTTACAGTGACGCGCGAGTGCGCATACTCGAATTGCTGCCGTCGCCGTCACCGCCACTGCCGGTACCTCTCTTCCTTTTGCCGACGCGATTATAATGATGTTGGAACCTCGGGGCTCGGTTTTCGGCTATTACCGGCGTACCTTCGACGTACCTCCGACGACGTACCTCCGCCGACGTACCTCCGCCGACGTACCTCCGACCTACCTCCGACCTACCTCCGACCACCGATCAGCCTCGAATTCGTATTTACGGACGCTTTTTTAACGGGGCTGCGTTTCCTGTGGCTTTCGAGCCACTTTTAGCTTATTATGCCTAAAACCTCTTTAAATAGCTCGAGCTTGATAATTCGCGTACTCGGTACTACGTAGTCGCTTCTTGGACTCGCTCTACCCACGACTGCCGATCCTTTCTCCTGTTCTTTCCGCGCGCGAATATCCGAGGACGATTCCGAGACTCCAAGAATCGCTCTTTCCGATCGCACCTACGCCAATAAATGACAATTGGTCATCGTTCGACGAAAGCCCCTCGAGTAATCAACTTTTCACCGTTTAATAAAAAGTTATATACGACGGTTCGAGTTAAACGATAATATGTAGCGTGTAATCAACGGTGAAATCCGAGAGTCGCGCGATATTTTTATTAACGCTTAATTTAAATGAACTTTCCGTAGATACTACGTGTGATTTACAAAATTTAAGTTAACTTCCAACGATAGCCGCTATAATTAAGCTCCGAGATCATTAAACTTATAATTAAGAGCAATTTATAGATACGATGAAACGTAAAAGATTAAAAAATTTTACACGATCGTTTTATATTTATTTCGCGTATAAATTGTAGGCCTGCTCGAATCAAATTTTTAACAGTGAGATTATTAAGCAAATTACGTATTACCTTATTTTTATTACGCGTCGATTCGCGCGCTCGGTTATTCGATCCTCGGGACTTTCTTAAAATAATCGTTTTTAAAATTCTACCGATTGTAAATAAATTTACTCGTTCGCGATAAATCACTTTGCGCTTATAAAATATTTGTTGCGAAAAAAACTGCGAATACTTAAATTTTATGCAAACAGAAACATATCGGTTTCTCTTCGTATGAATAAATTCTTCTGTTCGCTCCGCTGCAAATTTCTCATGAATATTATATTTACAGTAGTAATAACATCGATATCTTTATTTTAGCATTAAAACTATTACCAACGTAACCGTACTTTATAAACGAGTACTTAATTATACAAGGAAATTGTATTCGGTTATTACTAATATATGCGTTCGACAAATAATTTAGAAATTCGTTTCCTACGATAAAATACAACCTTTAAAAATACATTAAAAAGTATGTAAACGTATTAAGTTTACGATATAAAATAAACTGCTTGTCGTATTGTAATTTATAAGAATTACCACGTTGAATCAACGTATCGCATAGTTGCCATAATTCCGTTGACGATAGCGCCACTTCAAAGTAGATACCAATTATTGTATTTACGATCCCAACTCGTGTAATTCAAGCATGAATAAGAGATTGATGAATTAATTTTAAATAGATATTTAATTAAAAAGCATTGCCATTGATTTATATTATTATAAATTGTATTTGCTTAGTCAAATGTAGAAATAGATAATTCCAACGAAGATCTTAAATAGCGCTTAATCGAAAGTAATCAAAATAATTTGTTTCGCGTAATAATTTAATCTAGTTATTTCAAAACGTTATTTTCTTCAGGGTCGATTAAATTATTTTGTTCCAGAATTTCTTTTCGTGCATTAAGCACAAGTTTTAATAACGCGTTATCATCGGAAACGGAACATCGATTCTCGTATTTCTTCCTTTATATTCGATACGGTATTTTAAATACTTTACTCGATTTTTACTCTCGAACCTTATTTATAATCGTCTTAGATACCAGGCCGGTAAATCAATAATTAACGAGTCGATGGCTCCTTTTCCCGAAATATCCGTATCAACGATAAAGCGAATCGTAAAACAAAAATTTATTTTTAAAAGCGAGTCAAAATCAGATATCGAATATCGTAAATAGATAAACAAGGATGAGTAGATTGAAAAACGTAGATTAATACGAGGCAAGCGTACTTTAGTCCGCGCGGATAACGTCGGAGTAAAAACTATTGTCCAAGTGGATTACAGTCGTTTGTGGAAAGGAAAAAGAAAATAGCCAGCCGAAGAAGAAGAAGAAGAAGGTAACGCGAAGTTTAGAATATCGCTCCGCTCGCGGCGGAAAGCTAGAGAATAAATTATGCAAAAAGAGCGAAACAAGGTTGAAGCGAGGTAAAACCGAGCGAGGGGCTGAGGAAAACTCGCGGCTCGGTGCCACGAGTTTCGTATTTTCACCGTGAGAAAAAACGATGAAAAGTGAGCCATTCGCCGGAGAAAATAATAACCGATCGGTACCCAAAGGTTCTCAGCGCGCGCGAATCATTCGCGTATATTATTATTGTACTCGCAGTCGAGACAACGGATTAAGCTATTTAAAGCGCGCGTCGTTCACACGTCATAAAGATCCGCGTTATTTTCCACCTTTTTCGTTACGTTCTATTCATCGCGCAACACCTGTCTTTTCGAAAAGAAAATCGAGAAAAGAAAATCGAGGAGGAATCGAGTAGTGGACATAAATAATTGGCCAATGCTCCGATTCTCTCTCTCTCCCTCTCTCTCTCTCTCTCTCTCTCTCTCTCGCGTTTTTAACACGCGTCTCGCTAACTATACCGATCGATGGCTCGAAGCGCAGGAACTACGAGCCAGACACACGAGGCAGCAGCGAAGATAAAAGTTCGCTCTCGAGGCGTAGCCTCGTAAGTCAGCCGCCTCGAGTCACGTAATTACAAACGATTACTCGATCGCGGAGAGGTAAGGCAGAGGTAAGGTAGAGGTAACGCAGAGGTAACGATCGTTCTTCGCCCGAAACGCACGACTACGTCCACGCATTCTGGAATCCCGCTCGGGCGAGTCTTCTTCCTAGGTTTTTCGAGCGTTTCTCGAGCCGCGGTCTCTACGATATCAAGCGGCGGACGCGCGCGACGACGAGTACAATGGCCGCGCCGAGCGGTACGACAAAGTTTCGCCAGGCATGTAACGACCGTCGGCTCGACGGCTCGACGGCTCGACGGTTCGGCGGCTCGGCGGCTCGGCGGCGAGGGAGAAGCAAAGTTAGCGTAGCAGAGCGAACGGTACCGTAATACGCGATGCGATGCCTTCGTTAGTCGGGGGAACGCCACGCATCGAGAATCGAGAATGAAGGCCCGAGCCACTCCATTTTCTCGGCCGACTCGCTCTCTCGGAAGATTCCTCCTTCGTGCGCTACCTTTCTCTTTTTTTTTCCGTTCCTTCCCCTCTTTATATATCCTCGCGCACTTTTTTCTCTCCCGTCTTATCCGCTCGATGCAGCCAACACGCCTCCTCGGGCCCCTCTCTGCGTTCCGTCTCTCTCTCTCTCTCTCTCTCTTGCTCTCTCGCGTGAATCGACCCCGGCGCATAACTTCTTTTTTAACGTTCATCGGACCCGTCTCTCTCGATCCTCGCCTCGCGCCCGTTTATTTCACAGCTCGGGAAATATTTTTCACGCGACGCGGAATTTCGATGGAACGCTCGATGCTCCGCGACTCTCGTACCGTCGTCGATCGATCGTCGCTCGGCGGCAGCGAGAAAATCGGCCTGCCTGGATGAGTACGACCGAGAAGTCGCCGCCGGCGCGCTTATTAAGCTGAAAAACAATCGCGAGCTCGGTCGTCGAAAAAACTCCTCGTCCTCCCGCTGCTTCGAAAGCCGTAACGAGCGAGCGAGAATCCTCGAGGTCGAGGCAGTCCCGAGCAAAAGTATGCGACAACGACGACGACGACGACTCGGAGACAAATTTTCCCGGGGCCGTCGGTGACGGCGTGACGATCGCGTGACCAACGGCCTAATCGCGAGATAACGCGCGAAGCGGAACCGTGCGTCCCGGGTGCGCTGATCGTGGGGGAGGGGAGTGACGGCCCCATCGATTTCTTCTTCCACCCGGCCTTCCTTTCTCATCCAATTCAATCGCCATTTTGCCGGGTCGAGTTCTCGATTCGACGATCGACGATCGCACGAGGACGGATTCGTCGATCCTCCCGATTTAGGATCCTCGATAGCGTGGATCCTCTCGTCTCCCGTTTTCTACCGCTTTCCCGCGGTTCGCGGTCGCGCGGCTCTAGGGGTGGTAATCCCGCTGACCTTGAGCTGCGTCTAGGCTCGCCCGGGTTCGTCTCCAGGTGGCCCCGGTCGTGTAAGGATCGATGGGAAGAGACCTCGGGACGCGCCGAGAAGTGTCGACGTGGCGTGGCGAGCGAGACGCGAGAGGGGCTTCGGGTCACGCACAAAAACTCGCCGGCGCAGTCCCTTCCTGCATGTCACAATATCGGGGCGAGGTGCCTCTCTCTCTCTCTATCTCCCTCTCTCTCTCTCTCTCACTCTCTCACTCTCTC
Source organism: Dolichoris vasculosae (assembly GCA_018907195.1). Classification (NCBI taxonomy): domain Eukaryota; kingdom Metazoa; phylum Arthropoda; class Insecta; order Hymenoptera; family Agaonidae; genus Dolichoris; species Dolichoris vasculosae. Next base: position 17,144,350 of record JACCHY010000003.1, read on the forward strand.
ACTCTCTCACTCTCTCTCCGGCTTTGCCCTTCCGAGCGAGCGAGAGCGACGCCCCACCCCGGGCTCACCACGTACGAGCTCGCGTATCGATCTGCGCCCGCAATGAAAGTCGAGAGCGAGAGAGACGGAGGAGCACACGGCCATCTCAGCTGTGTGTGCGAGCGCGGAGCGTGATTAATAATATCGGCGGTGCAGCGATCCTCGCCGCCGATACGAGCCGAGCCAGCTGCCAAGCTCCGGACCCTTCTCATTCCCGGCGATTCCTCCGCCTCGTCCTCCGTCTCGTCCTCCGCTTCGTCCTCCGCCTCGTCCTCCACCGCCTTCTCCTCCACCTTCGAGACTCGAACTCGATCGTTTTCATACGAAAGCGTGAAACGTCGCGTCGAGGCCTTGCCTCTTCCCTGATCCTCGAGCGGAAGATTCCTAGTCCCTGTACCGCGGAAACGACTCTCGAACCTTAGGCAGGGGTTGCGGCTCGGAAGCGAGCGATGAAAAGGAGGCCAAGACGAGGAAGAGAGGGTCGCTCGCGAGGAGCGGAATATAATTAGCGACGGACTGCGTGAGATAGCGCGGTGGTGGCGGTGACGGCGGCGACGGCGGCGACGGCGGCGGTGGCTGCAGCCTCTTCCGCCGAGGCTCTTTGATCCGCTCTTTTGCGCTGTAACAAGGTCGCGTATTTGTCCCGGGCAGGTACTCGTGCGCAGGTAACAAGCGTCGCGAGTCGCTCTTGTTGGAGCGTACGTAAGCTCCCGTTGCTTTTTCACAGTCGGTACGGTTAAAACTTTTCGCCGGATGGAAAACGGCTCGCGTCATTGCCGCGTTCACGAAACGGCCAGCTCGGGTGCCACGAAGTCACGATCGCGGGAAGTTGCGCTTCCGCGACGCGTGGCAACGTTGTTTCACGCTGAGAATCCGGAGAGAAACGCGCTCACGAAAATCTCGTCGAGCCGAGCGAGGGTACCTGGAATTAGTAACGCATGGGGACGGGAACGGGCAATCTGGAAAAGAAATCGGCCGGTCTTGCTTTTTTTTTCTTCTTCCTTTCTTCCTTTCTTCCTTTCTTTCTTTCTTCTTTCTTCTTTCTTTCTTTCTTCTTTCTTTCTTTCTTTCTTTCTTTATTTTTAAGATGAGGGAAAAAGCGAAGGAGAGCGAGCGAGAGAGAGGGAGAGGAAGTCGAAGGAAGGAGCGAACGAACGACGATGGTTTGACGCGTATTTGTTGAGGCAGGGGAAAGAGGTTGGCAGCAGGGGCGCATCAGTGCGTGTAACACGCGCTTATAAACCGAGAGCCGCCATTGTGTTTCGAGGCTGTACCGCACACACCGTTAAAAACCATTGAAAGTATTGAAAGCATTGAAACGTGATCTCTCCCGTGAGCGAACGCAAGGAGGCCCACGAACCGGCGCACGAGCGACAGCTGTGACTGGGAAGTTGCGATAGTGTGCGAGTTGCGTGTGTCCGTGCGTGAGTCCGTGCGTACGTTCGTGCGTGCGCGCGTTCCCTCGCACTTACGCACACGACGCCGACTATTACACGAGGCGCGAGTCTCTCTTCTCCCTTCACGATTTATGCCTTCTATGGCCGCTCCAACTGGAAAAGTCCAAAGTACCGGAGCCTCGTATTCCGACTCTTTGCTTCTTCAACTCTTTTCGAACGTTCAAAATATTGTGCCGACACTCTTGTCGTTTACTTTTGTATTTCCTTTTCTGTTTATCCTTCGAGTCTCCCTCTCCCTCTCTCTCCCTCTCTCGCTCCGTACCCTTTGCTTTTCTCTCGAGACCATAAACCGTTTTTCTCTTTTAGACGTTAATGAATCAACGCGCGAACCTTCGAAGATGATCGAGAACGTGCTCGTAAAGAAAGTACTTTTCGGCGTGAAAGAGCCGAAGATAACCTTAAAGATTACGCTCTACTTGAAAAGAAAACCGAGAACGAGTTAAAATCTTTGTGAATTTTCATTTTTCCCGTGGAAAGTTCCGACGGAACGACTTATCGCGTTGTTATCGAACAAAATTGATCAAGCATAAAGTATTTTCGTTTTTCAGTCGATATTCTCTCGCTCGCTCGCAATATTCACACCGATGCGAATAGATCCGAGTCAAGGCTTTTACGTTCGGCGAGTCGGATAAAGGCTAGGGTATAACTTGAGATCATCTTTATGGTTTACCATAATAAAATGACCCTTGGTGAAACCATACTCGAACAACGGCTGGTCTTTGTTCGAGCTCCCCTCGTGATTTACAATTAAGTTTGCATTAACAGTCTGCAAGTGAAATTCTTAATAAATATATTTTAGTTATACTCGAAAAGCACATTCATCTCGAATAATAGAACTAATCAGTTGTTGACACAGCTTCGATCGCAAATAGAAGTTCTCGTGAAAAACTATCGTATCGAAACGATTATCCGATGCTATTCTGAATTCTAATCTCGTAAATCGATATTCTTGTTTTTTCTTTCTTACGCAAACGTTCAATTTAAATATTAAAATAGCCATGAGGTAAAGAGCGTTTAGCGGAGAATCCAACTTTAACAAGAATAAACGATAAGATCAAAGTTTTGTCTACTCGGTTATTTATGTACGAGCATTCGCATTCGCGCGCGTATATTCAACGGAATATACGCGTGAAATGGAATGAAAAAATATATCCTTCCGATGCCGAAGGAAGAGCGTTAACGATCTTTCGCGAAAGGTGAAAAGTTTCGTATCGTCGTCGAATATTCAACGATTCGACGCTTATGCATCATCTTTTCACGTTTCCGAGTCGATTCCGTTTGAAAGCTCTTCCAAAGAACGAACTTTCATCCCTATTAGAAGAAAGTTCCGCTCTAACGACTTTGGAGCGCGATGCAATTTTCTTGGTCTCTGTTTAGAATATTATATTAGAGTCGGAGCGAGTCGGTTATAATTCGATGGCGTATTTTACGGCGCGCGCGGCTCGAAAACGAGGAAACGCCGAGCGATCGCGCGAAATTACGAAGGCGCGCAAAAATGATCGCAGCATCGTAGCGCATCGTAGCCTCGAGCTCGCAATTACTAATTTACGTTGGTGGACCATCAACCGACGACGACTACGACGACTACGACGACTACGACGACTACGACGACTACGACGACTACGACGACTATACGCCTCGAATCGCCCTTTTAACGCACTCACACGTGTGCGCGTGTCTCCCCTCTTCCTCTTATGTAAGTCCCTCTCGCACTAATAATTGCCTTCGACGACACGCAAATATTTCACCTACGTCCGTGAATATCGCATTTATCCTTCTTTATTTTCTTCTTCTTTCGCAATCTTTTGTGTTTTATATTTTGCTCCTTTAATATCTCAGCTTAATTACTCGGTGGGCTAACTAATTCAATTGCCAAATGGATCTGGAATTAACGAACGAGTTTTTTTATAATTGCGTTATTAATTATTTAAACGCCTGAATTTGTTGTTTAATTTTTATTAATCGCTTCAACGCAGCGAATGTTTTATACTCGACGATCGAGATTAACGTCATTTTTTCCCGTTCGATCTTACAAATGCATTGTAAATTATAATATTTAATATCACATTTTAAAGTCTTATATTAACTAATAAATGTATTGGTAATTCTTATTGATACGTTATTGTAAAGCTTTTTATTAGATTGTTTAATCGAGTCATCAAGTGTGACTGTTTTTTTTAACAGTCGTTAAAACGTTTATTCTACGGGTTTCTGAACTTACTATAAAGAATTTATGTATAAAAGAATTTAATTTACAATCAAATCGTAAAAGAGTTGTGAAAAAACTTTTAAAATGTACTTTAGAGTCAGTTTAATTATACGAGAAAAATGAGACGTTAAATTATTATCGTTTCAATAACGCAATCGATTAATAAATTTGAGTTTGTAAACTCTTTGCGCTCGTTATATATTCGTAATTTTTTAGAATAATTTTACGTTCGTTGTTTACAAACTTTTAATAAATTAGATTTTATTAGTTTTATTTAAACAATATTTCAGTCTTCGTATTCCGAGTAAATTGGATGAAAACGACCAACTTTTTTACTCCTCTGTTTCCGACAAAATACATTCTTGCGGTGCTGTTCAATATTTATAAATGATTAAATTAGCATATTAGCGTACATTTAAAATTTTTTCCTAAGTATCGTTTCTTATAACGTCGTTCTTGTTTACACACTTGTAGTAAAAATCGCTGCGAAATAAACTACATATAATAAATTTACATAATAAAAAATGCAAAAAGATGCATTTGTAACCATAACAAAAAGTTTGAAAAAAAAGTTTTATCCTGCGACGTTAATTTCAATCTCGTATTTATATTATAACTTTCGAAAACGTAAAACAATCCGAAAACTTCGGCGTGGATGCATCGAAAAATCAAAACAAGTTAAAACGCGATAAACGCGAATTAAATTATTTCAATCGCGAGACGAAACAACACAGGTAAATTTTTTACGATTTCGCCTACGTAACTGTATACTTTCAACTTTTCCTAGTACGGAGACCTTGAGTTTTTTCCTTTTTTTTTCTCTACCTCTCCTTCCCCTCCTTCCTCCCCTTCTCGAGCGATTCTATCATTGCTCGTCCAAAGACTAAACAATTAACTTCCAAGATAAAGAAAATTCCGATGTCTCGGGCGATTATCCTTTTCATTTTCCGCGCCATATTTGCGCATCCAGCGTACGTTTTATATAAATACACGGGATACCTCGCGAACGATTCGAAATAATGAAAAGGCATCTTAAACGATCGCCGGTTCTAGATAGAATGAATTAATTCGAATTGGCTATATTGGCTATACGAAAGGTGGACCGAGGAATGTTTGGCGAGTGGCCAAGGAGCTTTGATTAAAGGACGGGTAACATCGGCGCATCGGCGCAACGGCGGATTATCGAGCCGAGGGACTGCGGGGTGTGTGAGTGCGTGTGTGGAGGGTGTGGAAGGTTCGGTAGGTAGATCCTTTCCAATATAGTCGATAATGCGCGAGGCGGAATGCACCGTTGGCCCGCCATCGCTCGCTAATTAAGGCACACTAACGAAGAATACGCAGTTCGTCGTCGCCTCGATCCCACCTACAACGGCTCCCGCGATCTCTAGCATGTGCATCACGCTCTTGGCAGCCCACGCGTCGTGAATAATGTACCGAGGAAAGTACCTAATAATGGATCAACGGTAACCCCTTTTGCGGCTAACCCCTTGACCCACCCGACGCTCCGATCGCGCGTCATCTTCGTTTTCATTTTCCGAGTTGGAATCGGCGGAGAACGGGTTAACCCACTCGATCCTCGGGATGTTCGCGTTCGTTTATCAAATTGTTTATTAAAACCACGCGTCTATCTTCTTAAGTTCGAACGTTGCTGGTTTTTATTCCGCTGATCCTATTATATCGCGGCGAATGGTAAACCGTCGATGGAAAATCGAGGCGCGTATCGTACGCGTGAATTATTAATCGGCGAACTCGTGTCGGGACGCGTCGGATCAGACAAATTTGGCGTCGAGGGTGATATCGAGGTGATATCGAATTCAGAAACCGCCTTGGCGTTTGACGAATACAAAGGCTTCGGGATGGAAATCGATCGCGCAGCTTCGATAAGCACCGAACGAAAACTTGGCGTTAATGGTTGATCCGGAGCAAAGTAAACTTTGACATTCGTACTTTGCTCAGTGAATATCGTAAGCCGAGCGTTCCTCGACGAGGTTCGTTCGTAATGTAGGTTCGCGCACGCGCCCACACCGATAACGCCTCGACGCGCTCGGGAACGCGAGCTTTATCGAGAGGGTCGGACTTTTCCGAAAATGCTCGTTTCGCTCGGGAGTTTTCGAGCGCGACCTCGCGGTGCACAATCGCGAGTGGCTAAATGATTTACGAGCGAGCGACTCGACCGGCGCACGAGTCAGGTCTCCGGACTTCTCGGAAATCGAGCATGAAACGAACGAGCCGTCGCTAATACGCCGCTAATACGCCGTCGTTGCTCCCGTCGTTGCTCCCGTCGTTGCTCCCGTCGTTGCTCCCGTCGTTGCTCCTCGACGCATCCGTCTAGGTCACGAGGACGGTATCCTCGACCACCGATCGTTCCCTCGTTGTTTTCCAGCTCGATCCGGATGGATCCGCGCTCGTACGAACGCAGTTTTTTTTTTGTCGAAAGGAAATCGACTCGCTATCGGCGAGAGTCGTCGCGCGGAATTCCGGACGTGGGCTCCGCTCGAAATGTGCGCGCGACGTCGAAAGAATTTAAGGCTTATATACGGACTTTACGCTCTCGGTGTCGATTCGCCGGAATTTATCGGCCGTAAAGCCGAATCTGCATCGCTAATGCGTTTCTCGTCTACGACACGCTCATAAACGATACGTAACGTCGATACGAGTTATTGACTGAATCCCCACTCTTAAAAAAAACACAACCAGTTTTAGGTTAACGCGACCTTCGCGCAAACGTTCGTGTCCCGGCGATCGACGACCTCATCCTCTCCCCGCCGGCACGAACCAACGCTATCTCCTCTCTTTCTCTACCTGCGCCCGTAATTCGTTCGGGACCCGCTCGCCGTGGGCATTGTTGTTGCCCGATGGCGACAAATGGCCGGGCACGACTCGGGGGTTTTGCGGAAAAAGGTAGGCGCAGTCGAAGGAGCCGAGGAAAGAGCCGAGGAAGGAGCCGAGGAAGCGACGCCGCCCACGCGGTGCTGAATTTAACGCGACGCGCAGCGCCATCGAGTTTCCCGAAGATGAAGCCACTTTCGTGCCTGCCGAAGTAACTCACGAATGAAAGTACCGAGACGAGCGCGGCTGGCTACCTCGCTTTCTCCCGTCCTTTCAATTCCACTTTTCTTGCGGCGAAAACGCTTCCCCTCTCTCTCTCGCTCTCTCGCTCTCTCGCTCTCTCGCTCTCGATGCCGCAGCGCTCGACCTTTTTTTCCTTCTCCTGCTTTTTTCCCGTTTTTTTTTCCCTCGTCCGCGCGCGGAATTCGTCGCTCGACGGGGGGAGGATTCGAAAGTCGCGCGGTGAATTTTCCCGCTGGATCGATAATTACGGTGGCGCGTAAAAGCCAAGGAAAAAAAAAGAAGAAAGCGGTTCGTAAAGATAAGCGACGGGTTAGCTACGATCGATCGATGGGGCTCGCATAATAACGAGAGAGCGATAGGCGCGATCGTCTCGGAGGTTAATCTGGGCCGCGGCGATTCCGAGAAGTAGAGCACAGGTAGAGAGGACGCCACGGAAGTGAGCGGAGCCATGGAAATCCTCCTCGTTGCCGATCGGGGAGTGGGATGGAGGGGGGGGGAGGTAAGGATGGCGAAACGAAAGCGGAAAAATAACGACCCGGGCCCAACCGAGTGACTTATTCGATTAGAAGAATCTCCATAATTAAACGGGACTTGGGGGGGAATCCCGACGCGCGTTACGCTTCACGCGTTCTTTCTTTTGTATTTTCCAAGTACAATGCAAGTATTCTCTTTCTCTCTCTTTCTCTCTCTTTTCGCCTCTCTCCCCCTCTCCCCCTCGTTCCCTTTTCTTCGACCACTGGTCGCTCCACCATGGAGGATTCTCTTTTCGTCGGCCAACACTCGGTCCACTCTCATTTAAATACGCATCTATTATTTAGGTTGTAATGCTTGCGTTGCATTTTGTCAGCGTTCCTGCCAAGTGTGTCATGTGTCGCGGTGTCTTTTCCTTTATCTCTCGAGCACTCGACACGCGGCGCTTTGTACCTTGCACATTGCATATCGTCGGTTATTGTTGTTGCTCGCACCAGATTCTATCGATCGACTTGGACTCGACTTTCTTTATTTCTTTTTTTCTTTCTTTCTTTCTTTCTTCCTTTCTTTCTTCCTTTCTTTCTCGACCCCCGCCCTCGACGAAAGAGAGTTCGTTGAGGAAAGCACGCGTATCAATTATCGCCCCATTAACGCTCGCACCTTCGAAGGTCTTGCTTTTTCTTATTCTTCTCCTTCTCCTTAGTTCTCCTTCCCTTGATCGCGCCGTATAAAAAGAATAAAATTTGTCAATTTCTTTCCCCCGGTGCTATGAAAAGAGTCTCGTGAAAATCTATGGCGTGTACATCGCGGGAGTACTCGTAAAAGACTCTTATTTATAGAGTATAAAATTGCCTGGAACTAAAATTAAATATTATCTGAATTTACATCTACGCGGCAATAAAAACTTATTTTATTTTTATATTCCGTTATTGATATGTTCATTGACTTTCCTTTTGGATTAAGTGCCTCGTATTATGCAAAATCAACGATGGGCAGTCCGTGATGCAACCGAAACGAAAACGGCTCTCGCGTTAATAAAAAAATTCTAGGGACAGGTTCGGGCTTCAAAGTAGTAACAGCGATATTTATTATAGTTTATCGTCCCGCGCAACCAGAGAAATGCACGCGATAGTTTTTATGATTGCTTTAATCGAAGCATCTGTACGAGCTTCGGGAACGCCGATACTCGCTACCACCGACGTAATTACACCTCGTAGTCTCTCCGCTATTATTATAGAACGATAACTCGCACCGCGTAATTATCGTATTTATGAAACCTTAGTATTTACATATCTAGATACAGTTTATACATAATTAATAGTCGTTTCTTTGGTTCGAGCAATCGAAAGTCAGACCTTATCGAACGATCGATCGATCGAACGATCGATCCATCCATCCATCTATCGATCGATCCTTCCCTGCACTTTTCGAACCACTCGCCAACCGATACCAACTGCAAGATGTCCCTGCCTCGATTTCGCTACGCAAATTCTTTAATCCTCGTTAGTCGCGAGCCCGTGAATTAAAATGTTTTTCTCCTCGTTGGTATATAAATCGCGGAGCGAACGTCAAACGCCGTATTTTTCATTTTCCTCGCGTTATTGCACGCGATAACTAAAAGCCGCTCGTTTCCGCCTTCCCCGACATCATTAAACAAGAATTCATCGATCCTCGAGTTTGCTTTTGCGCGCCAAAAACAAGAATCTGCGGAACTGTTACGCGCAAAATTGCTGATTAAAAGTTGGCGAGTCCGAAGGCCATTAGTTCCGTCTCGGCTTTTCTCTCCTCCGTCGGCCTATAACGAATCGACGGATTCGTCTTCGTCTTTGATCTCTCGACGTCCCTCTGGCGCTCGATTCGGATTAATCTTGCTTCGACTTTCCAGATGGACTCGTCGCCGTTGCCCACTCGAAGATCGAACGTCGATCGCGTTATATTTAATTGCGCGACGCTCGAAAAAGTAAAAGAGAAACGGGGAAAAAGTTAGCGAGCGTTTTCCAATGATTTTCGGTTCGCGCCAACGTTGAATTCATTTGCTCGATACGGCTATTAAAAGTATTATGCTTTAAATCTTTCGATCGAATAGGTTGAAACGTTAATAGACCTTAGGCTGTATCGAGCTTGATAAAAATAATTCCGTAGACACGCGATAACTCGACTGTTTTTATTACTAAAAGATAGATCGATGGCAATTTGGTTGTCGAAAAGCGAATAATGTACGCGTACGTCGAAGAAATTAGCTTCGATAAGATAATTTCAAGATGAGTGTATGTAAAGTTTTTTTTTTTTTTTTTTTTTATAAAATATACGGTGTTCGCTGTGTAGAAAATGAAATTTTTCTGATAGTTATTGAATACGCGGAAGAGACACTGACCCACATTTGGAAAAATCAATGAAGAAAAGAGAGTTGAAACGAGAGATTTGAAAATACACCCAAAGTATCGTTAAGCGTTCTTATTTCAACATTTCAATTTTCAAACTTGTAAGACTTATTCTGCTCGAGTGTATTAGCAATGATTTAAAATTAAGTTATTAGGTATAATAAAAAAATCGTAAAATGTCGGAGGAATATATATATATTATTTTATTTAATTATTTTTTCAGCGTTTGTAACCGCAAACTTTTTTTAAAAAAAAAAAAAAGAAAACGTAATTCAACGTTGCATTTTTAAATATTCGGTTTACTTGTATAATTTTTTATTATTAATGTAATACAAGTTTCAAAAGTTATACTTCAAAATAATTATATGTGCAAAATGTCTAACAATATAGTTTACAGTGGAAGGAAGGAGAGTAATTGTTTAGTCGTATTAAAATTTTATGTATATTTACGGTTGATGTTTTGTTTTTCGTTAAACGAAAGTTATAGATACATTAGTAACATTTAACTTTCACGAGGAAACAAATAAATTATATTAAAAACTAACTTTTTATATATATATATAATCACGTTTATGTTTTATCCGATACCTATTTTTTAAATTACTTTCTATTATTACCGCGGGAAATAATTTTGTTCGCTATCCTGACCTATAAATATTTTTGGTAATAAAACAATTATTTTTTCAAAAATAAACGTACGATCGATTACATTTATCGAGTAAAATTTTGGGTTTTCGATACAATTTAAAATCGCCAAATTAAAGTTATTTCTTAATGTATTGATAAGATAACATTAATTTTCAAGATAACGCATTTAAAGTACATATATTGATAAAATCGAAATGACCACACATTAATAGTTGAAAATAAATATCTTTATATTGAATTTCATATTGCTCTCTTAATTGGACTAGGGAAATCATATTGCAATTAGTAAACATTCAGGAATTTATATTGATAAGACGGTTGATCTAAATACTGTTCTCGTATGCTATTGTTTTACAACAAATAATATATTCATCGTATCGAAAAAGTTATGGATGTTTTTCCAACGAAGGAATTTTTGTAAAGCGACGAAAAAATCATTTATTTCGAACGAGTTACTTTTTAAATCGTATAATATTTCCTTATAGATAAATACACAATACCCAAATTAAAAAACAAGTTAAAAACTTTTCAATAGATACTCCGATAAATCTTGGTTATACAGTTTTAAATTTTTATTAGTTCGATATATCTTGTACGGTAAAAAGTAACGACATTTTTTTTTTATGAAAATGATTACAACTGTAGATGTACGAAATTACGCGTGTAAAATATCTATTTTATGTCGTCGATTCCGTACACATTCCTACGTTATTTTACACTCGCGTATGGTATTTTACAGATTCGTGAACCGTTAACACAAATGTGAGCGTGTTAAAAAGGTTATTTAACACACATTAACGCGTGAAACAATACACTCTTACGTAAATTTGGTGGACGATGATCGCGACTATTTTTTACAAATCTAATTCACGTACTTGTTTAAACGTAAATTTGATCGTATCAAAAATTTATTTCACACTAATCGAACAAAAGGTAATCGTTAATTTTTTCAAATAAAAAAACCCCAACGGAGTATGATTTTAATCACGTTTTTCTAGCTTTTCGATACACGTTAAAATCTATTATCCAAATGAAAATCCCGGTATTTTTCGAGTGGAAAAGCTTAATACCGAATTTAAAAAGTAAATTACCTTATTTTAATCACTTCGCGTAGAGCTATTATTTCTCTCTCGTTCGTTCGTTTCCTTCATTTTTCTTTTCCGATTATAATCATGGACAGATATCAACGAGAGCAACAACGCGACTCTCGAGGCCAATCGCAATTTACCCCTTTCGTCACGCCGCTCGCGCAAACGATACTTTCGATACATCGAACGGTCGCGATCGTTGGTTAAAAAGCTTATTGATTTCCGTTTATCATTGGCCCGTCGACAGATTAGGCAAACATCGCTTCGCTGACCCGATGATTCGCAACTCTGGTTACTATTTCGGACGATCGAAAAACATAGGCGGTACCAAAGCCGAGCGTTTGTTTTACAAGCGAACCTTTTAATAATACAATACCCGAGTTCTCGTACACGTAAGCGTTCTATACTCGTGTGAACGCGTATAGTAGAGTCGAGCGCATGTTCGAAGCACACGCGACGAGCCCCGGATAAATCGGTGACTCAGCCATCGCCATCCAAAACTTTTCTATCTCCTTCCCTTTATCGCTCTCGGCTCTCGTTTCGTCTCTCCCGGTCGGTGCTTTGGCCATTCGATCCTGCGCGTAAAATGCGACAAGTAAAATTTAATTATCGCGCGTCGAGCATCGAACGGAGACGAATTTTCAAATATTTTCTTTAGCGGCGGGCATTAAGGATTGAATTATGAAAATGCCGAGCTTATCGCAGACCTAGTAATCCACTTTATTTTATTCATCTTTCTCATTCGCGTGTTTTTATTTTCTTTGGAACGATATTCATATTTTTTAATCATCGATCCAAACACCCGTAATTATTCATTCATTTTCATTAAAATTTGAACGCCATTGATTCGCGCCGGTAACACGGAAGCTTTTTAAAGTATAAATTATCCAGAAATAAGCAAATTTGATTTACAATCTAACGGCGGAGTTGATTTTTACGGACCGAAATGTTCGCTGATGTATTTATGGCTTCGCGGAAATGCTCGGAACGATTTTGTGCATCCAGCGATTAGCGAGCGTCGAATTAAAAATTAATATATCGATTAGAAAAAAGAAACTTTACTTATAGAAACCTATATAAATGGAATACTTATCTATTTAAACGTTGCATAGTGCCAACCTTTTCCCGTCCACATTTTGTTATGTAAATTTTATGTTTTTAATACCGAGAGCGCAAGAACAATTTTGATTTACATTTTAATGCAAGTAAAATTTTAATAAAGGCAACTCGAGTAAATTTACATTGTTCGTATACGTTTGCCCGGAATTTACCGCTTCTGCTTTACTTCTCGTAAATTTTATTTTTACATCGCAAACTAGGGCCGCGCTTACCAATCGAAAAAGAGAAAAAATAAAAACCGAGCCGTCCGTCCATTTTCAAGATCAGCCGCGACGCTATTATTATGCGAGTAAGCGATCGGGAAAGAAGATAATCGATCGACGCTCGTATCGTCGAGGTAGCGCTATTTCCATTTATTTATTATTTAATTAATGACGTTTATCGTACGTACGTAACAAATTGATAAAGTTACGATGCATTTCGTAAGTGAGCGCATAACGGAGCCGAAGTGCGTCTTGGTTTTTGTCGCTCGACGCATACGCCGAGACGAGACTCGATAAGGAGGCTGCTATTAATTAATGAATTAACGCTGATAACCCAAAGGGAGGTCGAGCGACGAGCGTCGAGCGCCTCTTACGATTCAGCTTTTGCTCGGTACCCGTTTCTTGTAATATTCTCTCGCCTCGCATCCTTTTCTCTCTCTCTCTCTCTCTCGCTCTCTCTCCCCCCCTCGCGCCACGCTCCCTTCGAAACGTGCCGAAACGCGTCAATCACTTCGCGACTCCCGGAAAGACTAATTAATTAATTAACGCTAGACGATAGGACGATAGGACGATTATCAATTAATACCGCATTTAACCGATTTATTTGTCTCTTTTGTTACAGGTGCGATGAAACTTCGCAGAAACGACATAAACTATGAGTTGAGGCCTCACAACTAACTGTAAGTACGATCGCGAGCAAATTTTTTTTCTTCCTTCGAAGGCTGATCCGTTCGATTTAGCTTCGCGGTCCGAGCGACTTTTACCCCGATGCTAGACGAAAAGCGCAGCCACGCGTTAACGCGAAAGGTTAGCCGTCGTAATTATAATAACAACGGTAAATAAAATAAATGAGCGCTTTTAACCTATCGCAAAGCCCATAAACTGTCAACGATAAAATGTCCATATATTTTTTATGAAGGGATAATGTGGTACGCTCCAGTGCAGTCGAAGCGGTTCGTAACAAATAAAAGTTAAATAGAACCGAGAAAGCCAATTGGAATATTTATACAGATAGTTTTACAGGAGCCATTGCAATATATTTCCGTTGTAAAAAATAACTGTCATTCGAATAATAATAAGCTGCTTAAGAAAAGTTTTCTCCGAGGCGAACCACAAGCGAACCGCACGCGAACCGCACGCGAACAAAACGCGGTTCACGCGAGCCTCGGTAGGCGTCGATTACGCGCTAATTCCACGTTCGCACAAGTTCGCGAAACGTTATTATCGGCTAACCCACCGAATTCTATGTATTTATAGGCCTCGCGTAGCTGCGAGTCCTAGGGGGGCATCGACGAGGACAACAGGTAGAGTCGCGCGCGCCTCCGATAATCCGAGCGAGTCTACGTCGCGTAGACGCCGTTACGTTGGCTTTCGTGCGTTCTTACGTAACGAAAAGCACGGAGCCGAGCCGAGTCGAGCCGAGAAGAGTCGAAGCAAGTCTTTAAAATGCTACAAGGGTCGGCTTTAATAAGTTTTATTAAAGCCAAAGCCGCCGCGAGTGAATTTTAGAATCCGGCGCTGAGCTTAAAGTGCCTATATAACTGTTTTCCCGTGTCTAACGAACTAATTAGCTCCAGTTACGATCCAGCGGCAAAATGAATACGTCCCCCCGGAGCCCTTTAAAATCGAATTATACGAAACAATAAAAAGCATGGAAGCTCTGCATTGATACTTTTACAAGCGATATCCCGACAATCGAGAGACTCCGTCCTTGTCTATAGTACGTATGCATCTATATTTACATCTGTATAGCCGCGTCTCTCTCTATCGCGCGCAGACTAAGTTTCATCCGGAAAATTCTCGCTGTCCCCTAATCATCCTTGCGCCGGTGCATAATACGCGTACGCGCGTCCGATCATTCGATTTTAACTCTATACGCCCATGTAACTCTCCTTTCTCTTAGTATGGCAGTAGTCGAGTATAATAGCAGTCGGAGAAAGAGGAGCGAGGGGATGGTTTTGCTCCGCCGGCTCGACTCTGTATTGATTGCCACGCTACGTTCTCTCTCTCTCTCTCTCTCTCTCTCTCTCTCTCTCCGTCTCCCTTCAGCCTCGTGCCGCACTCCATTTCGCTTTGGCGAGCGCGCCTGGCTCTTTTTCCTTCTCTCGCTCCCGCTTGGGCTTGTTCGCGTATCTTCTATTCGGGTCGCCAGCTACGCTAACTATAATGTCGTTCGGCGTTGCGACGGAGAACGACACACCGGGACTCGCGGACAACTCGCTCTTTCTGTACCTCGCTTTTCTCTCTCTCTCTCTATCTCTATCTCTCTGTCTCTCCGCTTTTGAGCGAAGGATCCCGTGCGTCACGCGCCATGCGGCAATAATCCGGGCAAAGGAACGCTTCTTCGTATCTCTCTCTCGCTTTTTTCTCCGGGCTTCGGATGGACGGAGGATAACTCGAGTCGCGAAAACTGCTTCGCCCACTCGCTAATGAATCCGCTACTTCGTTCGCGAATACGCAAAGCTTATCCGCTTCCGATGATTAAAACTACCGACGACCGGATTCGTTGGCTCTCCTTCGATCTCTCTCGCTAATCGTTGGTTCGATCGTCGGGCGGGCGAGTCTCGTTCGCAGCTGCGTGTACACGCCCCGAGGACCGAGAACAAAGGCGCATCGACGGATTTTTGCGCAGCGGCCTTGAACTCTCGCCGCTCGACTGGCGATCGATTCCGGCGAATCGTTATCGAATGCGTATCTCGAGGCGGGGGTCGGAAAAGCTCGTGGATCGATTTTAGAGGCTTCTCGCGTGCGGAAAACGTAAATTCCGGAATCGCACGCGTATGTTCGCGAGCGCAACTTCGCACTTATCTCAGCCTCGCGCAACAACCACTTTGACCTTTCGCGAAGGCCCCGGTTAAGCTCTTCGTTTCCTCCACTTATGCGTGAGTAAACTCGATGCCCCTCTCGACCTCGTTAACCGCCTCCGGCGGCTATTGTATTTTTCGTTCTCTCTCTCGTACCCGCTCCCCGCGTGGAGCCATGGGATCGCTGACGTTTTAATTTCGCGCACCGCCTTGTATTTTTCGATACGCAGGTGATGGCGTTTGTGTTTCACATGGGGTTCGCGCAGACAATCGGGAACGACGAAATGCGAACATTGGCTCCGAACTAGCGGAAGAAAAGAAGAAAGGAGAAGGGAGTACGAATCGTCTTGCAAGAAACATACGTACACATATATATATATATATGCGTGTGTGTGTGCGTTTGTGTGTAAACGCGCGCGTGTATATGCGACACGCGCGTAATTGCGTCGTCCCCGATCTTTTTCCGGCTTCTACCCCTCGTACTCGAGGCAGATGAGAAAAAGGGCTTCGCCGAACTTATCCAGTTCGAGATTCTCGACGAAAAGTTTTGTAAGGCGAGTCGAAAGGCCGATACGGTAAC
This sequence comes from Dolichoris vasculosae, assembly GCA_018907195.1. Classification (NCBI taxonomy): domain Eukaryota; kingdom Metazoa; phylum Arthropoda; class Insecta; order Hymenoptera; family Agaonidae; genus Dolichoris; species Dolichoris vasculosae. The sequence continues at coordinate 17,160,421 of JACCHY010000003.1, forward strand.
GTCATCGGTTGCTTATCGGTCCTCGTTTCAATTATCTTCGCAATCCGCGGAACTTTTCCCCGAGTATTCCCCGAGTATTCCCCGAGTATTCCCCGAGTATTCCCCCAGTATTCCCCGATTAACGAGTTTATCCGAGGATGCGGAAAAAGAAAGGCCAAAACAAATGGTGAAAAAACTTGGATACTCGAGAGGGAAATTCATATCGCGGCTTGTGACGTTAATATAGCACTTATAATGTAATAACGGAACCTCCTGTACTACGTCTAGTCTAGCCAAGCCTAACCTGACTCAACGTTGTTACGACGTATATATTTATACAACAGCTGGAACGCGGTCTCGTGGTGGGACCCGCGAGGAGGTTGAGGAGAGGGGAAGAGGCAGGAGTGAGTTTCAGTCAGCTGATTGAAGCATTGGAGGGGAAAAGTGGAGGGGAGGACGACCTTTATTTAAAGTACTGCTCGAAGAAGAAACCATCCTTTGACTGGAAAAGATAAATGTTTGAACAGCGTTACATTTTATCGCTTATGAAAAGTTAACAGCTATTTCATTTTATTTTACGTTTTTTTTTTTTTTTTAATGATTTTTATTTTTACTTAATTTCTTTGCTCGTTGCCACTTTGTTTTCTCCGTATACTCCGGATCTACGAGTTTTTCGCAATTCGTTCGTTCGACTCGGTAAATTTTTTTATACGGTCGGACCGTTTGTATGCGTGCGAGCGTGTTTTTAATAAATTTAATATATATTCCTTTTACGTTTTCAATGGATATTCGAAACGGATGCATCGTTTAATCGATGAAGGTCAAAGTTATTAACGTTCAAGTTCAATAAATAAACCTATTATAAAGCAGAACACTGTAGCCTCTCGACGAAATAATAATTTTACTTTTAAATCGTGCGGAAAAACAAATAGAATAATTAATGAAAATTATAAAAACATTTATAACCGCGTCAAAGTCAATGTTCTCTCGACTATGAATAGTTTGCGCATTATCAACGCGAACATATTGTTTTACGCCGATCATCGATAAAAGAGTTTCTCACGATAATTTTCATAAATCGCGTCGATTTTAAGAACAATTTTACAGTCGGATTTTTCGTAACGAGTTTGCCGCGAGGTAACTATTCGAAAAAGAATTCGCGATAGAAATGCTTACATTAATAAAAGTTTTCCGACGTGTTCTATCGCACTATTCGTTTGGATTTTCCAAATTGCGTCCTGAGAGCTTCGCAGTTACACCGACGTGCTTTTCTGCACTCGAGTTAGGGACTTTCATAAGTGGAGATGAAGAGAAGAGAGAAGGACCGAGCGAGGACGAGAGGGAGGGGAAATAGAAACTGAAAGAGGAAGAGAGACGGAATAGGCATGGACAATTTATTCGGAAATTCGCTCGAGTTCGCGTTAACGTCGCTTTTCGCGCACGGAGTACCAAATTGCCTCGGCTAGATATAAAATCGAGAGTCTCATTTTTTTTTTTTTTTTTTTTTTTATTTATGCACCAGAGACTGTATATAATTACATTTGGACATCAAAGGGGACGATTCTCAATAAACGAGATTCGACCTTTTGTAGAGGAAGTCTCGGTAATTAATCGTCTCTTATAGTTTACTACTATATTTATATCATTCTTTATTTTCTTTTTCGAAGCTTATTTCGCACATTGTTACTTTTCAGTAGACGATTTTTGCAAACGGGAGTTAGTAATTCAACTAAAATCGATCGTTAGTTATTCGTTCATTAGTTTTATTTTAATTATTGAAACGGTGAAGTAATTTGTTTCGTTTCTTCAGAAAAGTAATTATTGTTACTTTCGTTCGATTAAAAGTTTGATAAAATTGAGTATAATTTTTCGAAGTAACGTACAATGCGGAATTAACAACGATTAACTGTAATTTCTGTCAAACAGTTTTTACTTCCAGTCATCGGAAAGTTTCGCTAATTTAGTTAACAAAAATACAACGCGTTAAATTAAATATGGAGCAAACTATAAATCAAAAATTCCGCAAGATTATTACGATTCGAAGTTTATACTTTAATAATATTGATCGAATCGCATTTCAGCCAAAAAAAAGACTATTAAAATAATAAGAACAACGTTGAACTTATTTGAGGACAGTTTAACGATTATTCTTCCGTTTTATCAAGTAACGTATTTATTCACACGATTTATCGCGGGCTGAAGTTACAGCCATTAAAATTATACAGAGTAAAAGTTATACAAATAGGTACGAGGCTATGCGTTCGATCAGTTATGAAAAATATAATTGATTCAATCAGGGATAAAATAAATTGGACTCTTATCATTCGAGATCTAATTCTCGGTTTCGCACGTATAACATTAAAACAATCGACGACGATGTTTCCAATTGCAAAGGAAGTCAAGCCTCCATTAATCGCAGGGATGCATAATTCCTAAGACCTCGAGCTTTACGACTGCGAATCATTACGAGCGCGAATCACGACACGTACGTGGCGTTTATCGTAGCTGACGCGTATCACCGCGCAAAACAATTAGCTCGAAACGAAGAAAAATGGACGCAGGCTGCGTAATATTCGCGTAGAAAGAAGGCATAAGAAGAAGCTTCGGAGCTGCCAGACACTAATGTGGTTTTTGTTGCAGGGGACTGGCATGGAGAAGGAGAACTCCGCAACGGGCGGCGGAGGTGGAAGCAGCGGAGGCGGTGGCGAGGCGACGTTGACGCCGGGCGCCACCTCCACCCCCGACCATCTCCAGGCGGATCAGGCCAACTCCTTGCTGGATCCCACCGCCCTTTTCGGTGGTGAGTCTCCGCTGTTTTATTTGCGCGCAGACACCGACCTCGAGTCTCCGTTGCCACCTTCGGATTGCCACCTTCGGATTGACACCTTCGGCTCGGCTTTATCAACCGGCTCCTCGCTTTAAACACTTTAAACATAATCGGCCTTGGTTAGGCGATTACGACCGAGGAGTGGCCAACCTGTCACGCGCGATTCTTTTACATTCTTTTGCGCGAATCGTCGTAGTAGTCGCTCGCGTCCGGTGCACTTTGTTCATTGTGTACTTTGCGCGCGAACCTTCGCAGCCGTCGAACTCAACATCCTGCGATACGATCGTTAACTTTTCAGCGATACGACTTTGCCTGGAGGATTTACCGAGCGACGAACCCGGAAAATTCGAAGTCGCGCGCGCGCGGCAGTCGTCGGGAAATAAATAAGAATTCCAGACTCAGCCGGAAATAATTTTAAGGGAACGAAGAGAAGAAAGGAAACGATCGCGCGACGGGCGTAAAAATACCGCGGCGTTGGCTCGACCAAGTTTCCACGGAGCGAGCCAGCGGCCATTTTTCCGATACAACGCGAGAATATGAAAAGCTAGAATGCATTCGTCCTGGCAGCGGCTAAATGAAAATTAATGTCCCGAAAGAACGGGGAAAGAATATAAGAGGCGGAGGAAAGAAAAGTGGAAAAGCACCGACAGCGTGATTACTTCCAGCAAGGTGATAAGGCCGCTTACACCGGTCATTAATCACCCTTTCACCCGCGCCTCGAGTTTCGTCCGTCAAGCCTCGTCTTTCCGCTTTCCTCCGCCTCCTCGCCCCTCCCTCGAGCCCCGCGTACCAAAGTCCACGGAGAGAGAGAGAGAGAGAGAGAGAACGGCATCGAGATATCCTCCTGCGAGGGCTGAAATCCTCGAGGGCGCCGAAGCCCCGGTGAAAAATAATATTCCGCACGGCGACTGCGCTCCCGGAATACGCGCGTCCGAAATAACGCCGAGCCGCGTGACCCTTGACCCGCCAGAAATACCTCTCGCGGATACTCCGCACGTGGAAGGTGGATTTCCAAGGCATCCTCTCTCGTATTTTTAGCTTGGGTAAACAGGCGTCGATGCTTCTTTTCCTTCCTGCATCTGTCCCTCGGGAGCGTCTCCGAGGAGATGGGAGAGATGGTTCCACTCTCGTTTCGCAGAGCGAGTGAAAGAGAGAGAGAGAGAGAGAGAGAGAGAGAGAGAGAGAGTCAGAGGAGAGCCGTCCGTTTCATTCCGATTCTGCCGGCTTCCGTCCTTTTTCTCCTCGCCTCTTCTTTTCTCGGGCGCATCTGCCCTGCAGGGTCGGGTTTTTATCGGGAGTGCAAGACGCCGCCGCCACCGCCGCCGCCACCGCCGCCGCCGCCTTGCGCTACGCGTCGAGCACAGCAAGCAGTCCGAGTTTCTTCTCCTTCTTCTTCGGTTCGGCGAACAAAAATGCGAAGCCTGAAAAATTAAATCCCTGGGCGCGCAGACTCCTTCGACTGGCCTCTTTCTCTCTCTCTCTCTCTCTCTTTCCCGGTCGCTCGCTTTATTTCTGCCTCTTCTTCATCCATCTTAATTTGCAAGCGCAGCGTAACGTCCTTCGCTCTCCGCGCGTGTACATTTTCTCGAGCGCTCGTTCCTCAACGTTCGCAACGTGTATATACGTAAGCTCGATCGTTATGACGGAGGCGTTTCCTGCGAAACGCAAACAGCAGGCGCGTATGTCAATATCGAACGGGCGGAAGTTCCGAAAGGAACGGCGTACGTAAATGGGTGAAAAATTGTCACCGGCGCGGTGACGTTATTGTTGAATCGGGTCACGCTTACGCGCAAACAATGAGCGGTTAATCAGACGAATCGTCGACGTTGAAGATTCTCGGCGGCGGCTTTTTAACTCCGACACGGGACGCGCGAAATAACCCGAGCACCGCTGGTTTTTTCTCCGTTCGGCTTTTTCCCCATTTTGCGCGCGACACGGGGAGAAATAAACGCGTGACGTTGCTTAGAGAGAACGAGTCAAGGTTTATCGGAGAAGCGACGGGAACGACGCGAAACGGACGGGCGAAAGAGAGAGAGAGAGACAGAGGGAGAGAGAGAAAAGAGCGTATTTGCCGCTGCCTGGATAGGCAATCCGCTACCGCTAGCGCCGTTTTCTCTCTCTCTCTCTCTCTCTCTCTCTCTCTCTGTATATTTATTGATTGCCACCGCACCTCCGCCTCCTCGTTCCTCTCGGTCTCCTCGTGGCATTTCTCTCTCTCTTTCTCTTCGCCTGTCTCTCTTGGGTAGAACGCGCCCGCAACGTTTGCCCAAGCGCGCCTGGCTCTGCTCATCCCGACGCTATGGACCACTCGCGCAAACAGACGGAAAGACAGGGTGGAAGGGAAGGAGAGAAACCCTGCATCCATGCAACGAGTTCGCCGCTTTCGAACTCCTCCTTTCTCTTTATACCTCCTCCTCCTCCTCCTCCTTCACCCCTCATCGAAGGTCCTCCCGTCTTTTAAGCCTCCACTCCGCGAACGTTTTATCGGCGACGCGAATCTTCTCGCTCTCTGTCATTATCGCGCTTATTAATCTAAGACCGCAAGACTCGTCCCACCGTACGAGGAGCCCCCGATGGGCTTTCTAATAACTGTTTTTTTCAGCGACTCCTCGCGCAGAGTGGAATTAAGCGACCGTTCGCCGGGAATCGGTCATTACCGAGCGCGATCTTCTTCTTTCCTTCGAACGCGTTTGGCTCTCGACGTCGATAAATCGCGGATCTTCTTCCTTCTCCGTCGCGCGGCCCGCAAAATTAAATGGAAGCGAGCGCTCGTCGTGCCATTACGAGTAAGTATTTTCGGTTACGGCGAGGAGCCGAGGAGAGGAGCCGAGGAGAGGAGCCGAGGACGACTCGAGTCGCGCGTCGATAATTCCGTTGGAAAAAGTCAGAAATAACGACGAAAGATTAACGCTCGCTCGCGTAGGCCCATTAACTTATTACGGTCGGTAGTTTCCGCGTGCGATAAATCCATGCGTTATTTAATATTTAAATGGCGTTGCGGCGATCGGTCGTGTACGCGCGATTACGCATTGCTTATTAATCGATGCGCATTTTAATGCTTAAAAATCGATCGAGGCGATCGAGGCGATCGAGGAGATCTCCGTAACCAGGTTTCGAAAGATAAATCCTTATTTCCTCGGGGAATCGTTAAAAGCGATTTTGATCGATTCGATTGGTAAATCAAACTACAATGTACGCAATAACATTTTCAATAATTTGTTAACTCTTTGTACGCGCTGCAACCACGAATCCACTTTTTTCCCCTCTCCGAAACTCGTCCATATACGCGCCGAGCAGATTTCTTTCTTTTTATTCGGACTGTCTAGCATCCGGGGCTTGACGCGTTTTAATTTAAAATCCGATGAAAATGCCAGTGTGAGCGCGCGTTTCTCGATGTATATACACGTACCCTCGGAGACGCGTGGAACGAGAGAGAGAGAGAGAGAGAGCGAGGATAAAGTGTAGCGCCAGGCATCGGGTCGTCGCGTCGCCTCTATTCTTCTCCTCTTACTCTTTTGCCTCTCGTTCCAGCACACGTTCCCTCCTTCTCTCTCTTTCCTCCGATGGCGACGCGAGCTCGCGTTTCCAACGTTGCGCCTGAAAGCCTTGGACCAGTCTACGGCCGCCCGAAGAGAGAGAGAGGAAGAGAGAGTGGAAGAGAGAGAGATCGTCCGACCCTTGCGGCGCTCTCCCATTAATTAACGGCGACGAGCGCCGGCCTACGCAGTCGAATAACGCGGACCGCGCGGCCAATGACACCCGCGTTTTTTTCCTCGCCCGCCTCTGCCCGCAAAAAAGAAGCGCACTCGAGGAAAGCGCCGTTTGCCCCGTTACGATCCCACCTTTCTCTCGGGGCCAGGTTTTTCCTCCGTCGGCTTCGTGGCTTTGCATAGTGCGCTGACCTATCGCGCCTGCGTGCGCTAGTAGGAGAAGTAACGCGGGCCTCGTTCGTGGATCGGTTCTGCGATCGATCGTCCCCCGCGCCAACGAGTACGGCAGTGATCGATCGTCTCGGTTGATCGCCTCGGTTGATCGCCTCGCGCGCTCCGATCTATTTACGCGCGTGGATTTTCACCGGGTACGGATTCGGCCTAGACGGCCTAGGTGGAAGGGAGGAAGGGAGGAAGGGGGGGAGGAGGAGGCACGGGCGAAGCGCGCCTTTGAAACATTGAAATTCTACGGCGCCTCGTTCGGAGGAAGCACGTTCGAACGAATCGCGAGAACGAACAAAGGCGAATAGCTGGCGTCGACGAGTCAGCCCCAGCGACGGCGGTGGCAACGGCGGCAGGGGGAATCCGAGGGGAGGGACCCGAGAGCTATAACGCCGAAGAAAATAGCTCGCGTAGTGTCGGGGTCTCTCATCGTCGCGGCGGAGGGCGAAAATACTCTCATACTCTCTCGGTACCCGCGGTTCTTCCTTCCCATCCTCCTGGTCTCTCGTTGCGCGGCGGTCCAAAGTCGTTAAAAAATGTATCGTCCGACTCGGCCATGTCCCGGCGGTTCGAAGATTTTTCGCACGTTTCCTCTACGTGGTGCTATATTATTACTCGCGCTTTGCCCGGGCTCTTATTTGTAATCCGACCCTCCCGTCTTACCGCGACTCTGGAAAAATATTACCGTTCTATTGTCCGTTGTATCGTTCGAGCGATCGCTATTCCGTGCCCGCGTACGTACGTCGAGGGAGAGAGAGAGAGAGAGAGAGAGAGGGATTCGGTGGCAACTGGGAGCGAGCGAGATCGTTGATCCAGATAAACGCTTTTCCGGGCTGTAAACTTATTTTCGGAAAGCACCAGCCATCCCCGGTCTATTTCTCCTAGCGATCGATACCCCCGCACAAAAATAGAAAAGAATGCGCGACCTCCGGAAGTATCGCCGTGATCGGCGTTAAAATTCGCGGGATGAAAAATCGAGGGGACGCGTTGATAAATTAACGATCTCTCTCTCTCTCCCTCTCTCCCTCTCTCCCTCTCGAACGCGCGCGTGCAATCCCGTAATTACGTTGGGCTGTGGGAAAGTACCGAGGCATTTTTTCGCCGTCTTTTCTCGACTGCTGCTGCGTTCGAGTGTGTGTGCGCGTTGTTTGCGCGTGTGTGTGTGTAGGTGCGTGCGAGTCGGCGTCCGACGTCGACCACCGCCCGACTCGGCTTCGCGCGATCCATATTCCGACCAAAGGCAGTAGCGCCCCGATCGCACTTTTCCATTGCGCTTTATTCTCGCTATTGGAATGTCGGGGCTCTCGGCCACTCGTTGCAAGATCTACCGATCGAATTACAAATTGATCCGGATAGTAGTTACGTGCGCTCGGAGGCTCAACCGACGCGAAATAAAAGTTCGTCCGGGCCTTGGTCGCGAGATTGGGCGGAGAGAGAGAGAGAGAGAGAGAGAGAGAAGAAAGGGGTTTGCTTTATTTTTGCTATCGTTCCGTTACCGTTGCGATTCGATATAACTCTTTTAATGTTATGCCCGAAATAGTTAGGTTAGGCCGGGGAACAAAAAATTGACAGGTTGATATATTACACGGTTAATTAGATACGTACATGTGATATAAGATAAAGTGGCAAACATGATTTAGAAGGTGACTACTTACTTTAATGATGGTAATTTAAGACTAATGGTTCTTTATCAAATGGAGAGAAATGGTCCATACCCTATTAATAGGAAGTGCGGTAATTTTCGCTATAAAGTATTTTGGTCTTAAGGTATATGCATCGGATGTAATAAACATTGCACACCGATCGACGCTGATTTTGTCATGAAACGAATGCCCATTCGATTCGATAGATTTTTTTTCTTCTCCTGGATTTAGCAATCGCAAAATCAGGCCACTGGATTTTTAATGGGTGTTCGCTAATATCGCTGCTTAATTTGACACTGAACTCGGTTATAACGCACAGCCCGAGATAAAATGAGAAAATGTAAGAAAATTATCGTAATTTCTCGGTCGTTATTCATAAATTACCGCACCTCTCCATAAAATGTACAAAATTTCCAAAATTCTCGGTCATTTATGGGATTCTATCGGCAATTACAAACGTTTTCGGCAATTTACCTAAGCCTCGTTATTTGAAATTAACTCGGCAGACTCGGTAATTTGGAACAGCGGTTAAAATAAACGTTTTTTTAAATAAACCGTGCTAAAAATAGATATGATTTATATATTTACAATTTCATCCTATTTTTTCTTCCTTCGTAACTTTAAACCTTAAGTTTCAAACTTCAATTTCACCAACATAGAGTATTCTATCATATCCCGCTTCGTTTTTGGAACAGTGCCAAAATATGCGTTTTTTACATTCTGATTCCGCTTTTCTCAAAATTTTAGCGTCGAAACATGTCGAATTTTAGATTCGTAATTTATGGTTAAAATCGAAACCACTTGTCATTTCTTTTGCGGCTCCGAAAACATTGAAACTTATCGATCACTTTTGGAAATTGTATCGTAATTTAGCATTGTAAATTAAAGAAATAAATTGGCGCATTATCCTCGAAACGTATATTTATATTTTTAATATTCTAAATTTTTACCGATCGTGCGATTAATTTAAACGATAAAAACTTACCTTTATCCGTTTAGAATGAAGTAATGGATATTCACGGTTTTGTATCACATTTCGACATAACATTCTAAATAGAAAATCATAAATTTTCTTAACTCAAAAACGTCAACCATTATTTGATTTTAAATTTAATTCAATATTGTACAAAGTTTAAATTCAATATCCACACGACTACTTTATAAGTTTTTTTATATTTGACAATTTCATCGATACTTTCCTTCTTCCGAATAAAATGAAATCTCGAAATTATTCGGTATTCACATTATTTTAATACAGATTCTTCGTAATTTGTAATCGCAAATAGTTTATTTCAATCATTACGCGTTACAGCCACGATAAATAAAAATTAAATTGTACTGTAGCGTTGAAAAAAAAACTACAACGCATAATTCATTGTTCTTTTTTGTTTGTAATTTTACACGAAATATGTTAGTATTCGGTGTTACGCGTGAATTTTCTTATACAGGATTCCTTCTTTTGTGATATTTTTGCGTAGCTGCAACCCTTAGAAATCTTTGGAAGGTATTTCTAGGTATAGAGTTTATCTTAAAGTTCTTAAAGCAAAGTATTTTTAAGAAAATACTCGAGAAAATTTTAGCCAGTGAAACAGGGATATTATTTATTATACGTGTAAACACGAGTTTTCACTGTTATTCAACAGTAAAAAAGTTTTATATGAATATTATGTTTTTGACAGTAAATATACGTTTTATATGTTTTAACAGTGCATGAAACTATTTAGCTATTAAAACTTTAAATGCGAATAAATAGACCAATTTAAAAGCAAATATAAAAAATAAGTTTTGTAATAGTATAATCGAGTAAGGAAATTCATCTTCATAACTCTTGCGATAAGCAACAATAAATACTAATTGGGTACAAGATTCATTTTCCGATGCAAATAGTCAAGCTGATACTATAAAGTATAATAAAATAGCTTTATTTACGATCCATGGATTGTATACAAATTCATATTTATCGCATATGTAAAGATTAATTGTAGTGCATGACAATCAACGAACAGCTTTTTTCATTACAATGTAGAGTGAAGTTTATTTAGTACATTCCAAAATCAATAGCAATTCTACATTTACGGTGGGTTTGCCGTGTTTAAAAATCGTATCCGCTAACTAGTCAAATTAATTTAGAAAATAATGTAGCTTTCACGAAATCAAGTGTAATATTATTCGCATAATTTAATTTACTTTGAAAATTCTAGTTAGCATCGTTTTAATGAAAAATTATTCTCTTTTGAGGTTGCGAATGTATAATAAACGTAACAGTAGTATAAAAAGATACAAAATCTCAATAATAATATCGTAAAAATTTAAGATAATATTGATCGTGAACTATATTGTTTTACTATAATAATATTTAAAAAGTTTTAACCCGGTGATCGTTTATAATGAGAATGAGATTGTTTGAATAAAAATATTAAATAACGCGTACGTTTATATTATTAATCGACGTTATTGATATTTATGCATCGGTATTTAATTTATATCTTAAGGAAAAAATGTATTTTAATATTGATAACAATTAATTAGAATTGAATCTCAAATCTTAAGATATATTAATAACGTAATTAAAAAACGACAATTTATTGAATCAAGTTTCATTATTGTTCTTAACGAATTTAATAATTTTACCTCGTAGCACTGCGTTTTCGAAATCATAAAATGTAAAATAAAAAAATCATTTGTATTCAGAATTATATAAAGTGCTCCCTTTCGTAATTTGCATTTTTGTAGATTTAAAAATGTTTTATCCTCCGTTTAAAAAATTGGCACAATTATTCCGATTGTTTAATAAAAAATTAAACGAAAAATTTTTTATACCGTGTTTTAAGTTTTTAGTCACGAAATTTTTATTTTTATTACCATTCGAAATAATTATCGTAACGTTATTCATTTTATTTATTGTTAATTATCAGCCAGCATTAATTAACTTTTATTACAAGCACTTCATTATCCAAATCTGCAGATGTTCGTTAAATCGAGAAGAGAAAAATTTTGCGTAAAATGTATGTTAATACCGATATTAATTAAAGCGTACATTTCCTTATTATATATGTACGGAAGATGCATTTAATTTGGTGATTAAAAATAAAATTTAGAAAAAACTAAAAATTGATTAAACAGTACGAAAAATAAAAGTAACACCTTATTATTCAAGTTCAGCGGGTTCGAACGCAGTTTGTATTTATTTTTACAAACGTTACGCGGTATTTTTAAAACAAAGCCAACTCGCGTAAAGAGTAATGTAAATCGGTATCGATAATTTTTGGCCCCGATCGAAGATAAAAATAAAAATACGCAGTCGAATGTAAGAAACGTTATTATTGCAAAGATAATCTTTGGAAGCATCAACCCGTGAACCCGAAGTTTTTATTATCCCAACACTGCGTAATCTAAATACTCGCTAGATAAACCGTGGAATGAGTATCGCATTGTATCAAGTAGGTTATAAAAGTGCGTTTCAAATCATCGCCAGACGAAAAAGTCGCGCTTAGAAAGAGCGAGAGCGATATTCCATCGAAGAGCTAAAAAAATAGTTCTCGTCCGGAGATGCGAAAGGGGCAGGCCAGTATTAATAGACACTTACCAGGGATTCACCGGATGCAATAACTCTAACGAAAAAAAAAGAAGAAAGTCGTAAAATAATTTTCCCGAGTGCCGATCGAGCCGATACAAAGAACGAAATAAACGTTTAGCAAAAAGGGAAAGTTGGAAAGTTGAGTGCATCCGAGGCTCGATAAGATGCAATCGAAAGCGCAACTCAGTGCTCGGGAACCGTAGCCGAGTTCCGTAGAAGAGCGGAAGGTATCCGTCGAGGCACCTCCAACCGGAGAGAAGATGGTTGGTTGATTCGACCGGTCCAGCCGAGTTAAAATCGTCGTCGTGGAAGTCGGGCTTCGGGGCTTCCCCGTTCCCTCCTCGAATCTCCGTCTGAATTCACGCAGTCGGAACGAACTGGCGCGAACAAGAGGCCGCAATAACTCGGCAGCTTCTGTCTCTCTCTCTCTCTCTCTCTCCGGTCTCCCGTTCCCTTTTCATCGCAAACTCAATTTAGCCTCCTTCCCCCCCGCGCTTTTGCTCCCTTCCCCCTTCGTTCCTCCTCATCTCGCCCCGTTCGCCCGACTCCGATCCCTCGTACTCTCGGCTCGTCCAGAGCCAAGCGCCGCGCCGATCGATTTAATAAACACGGCCATTTTCCCCGGAGTCGCTCGGATTTTCCCTTTTTCCATTACAGCTACGCGTTCTCGACTCTCGAGGCCGGTGCGACGACTACGCGACCGATATTCGGACGTTCCTCGGTCTCGGGAAGGAGCGAACGAGAATCCAGCTCGACGATGAAAAAATAATCAAGAGTATAGATTGCGCAACGATCGGAGACTGTTTTAAGCGACTGTTTTAAGCGACTGTTTTAAGCGACTGTTTTAAGCGACTGTTTTAACCGCGGAACGAGAACTTACGAAAATTGAAACTAGCAGGAAGAGGGAAGAGCGTTTCGATCCTATATAGGGGGATACGAGAGAAGTCGGAAAAATTATTCGGTTCGTGCATCCACGCGACTCCTCGACGCGAAAACCCATAATTACGCGGCTCGTGTTGTTCGTTCGCGTGCTTAATTATAAATCGATAGGAAGTTTGTGGAGCGTTCGGAGTTATTAGTCCCGCGATTAGTTCCCCCGGTTTTCCACGGATTCGGATTATTTTCTACGACCGAGATATAAAGGTCGCTCCAGTCTCCTACGCGGGCTTTAATAATCGAGCGTTTCATTAACTCGGACGCGTCCGATCGCGTCTTGAATTATTTCGCGCTCGACGTTTCGACGTTCGATATCGATACGACGGTGGATATCACCGAGCGAACGAGCGAACGAGCGAATTTCACCGGGATTCGCTTTTACGATACCTTGCGGCCTTTTTCCGAGCACGCGAAAAATATTTGTTTAACTATTTATAACAAAGTTATAAATTCACCTTCCAATTAATCCAGGAGCTCGATGCGGTCGCTCTTTATCTACCGTATTACGAGCGATCATTAAATTTCAATATAAAAATACGAATGCGAAACGAGGTGAATGTACTCGAGCGCGGAGCAGAATTTCGAGAACCTGCTTTTAAATCTGAATTTAATGCTCCTCCAGAGATTTTTTCGACTTTTTCCCTCTCGGTGTTTTTTCGTGGGAAAACGCCACGATTTCGACACCAGTAATTCCTTTGCTCGAACGTATGTCGTTCGCGAGCGCGTACTTTTGTAATCGCGCGATTGTTCTTCTAATTACGATCGTTGGTGGCTTACCAACGAAGCGACCGATATTTCTTTGCTCGAATTTTTTTCAACTCTTCCGATTTAGTCGGGCGACGCGAAAGATTGTACAATTTTACCTACAACTTTACCTACAATCTTACCTACAGTTTTACCTACAGTTTTACGTACAATTTTACGTAACGTCGAGGCTACGCGCGTAAATAACGGCGGGTAATAAAAATACCGTTACTTAGGAATAATAGTCGTTGCTAGTCTTATGAATTAAATAAATACTTGGCCTATCTTCGCGTTTTACGGTTTTTTTAAAGATATTCGTTATATCCGTAGGACCGCGGTTGGTTTTATAAACATCCATTCCGTAACCTCGACTCGATAGAATAATTCTCGTTAATCTTAGTTCGATGCTCGGTTAAACTCGTCTTAATACTTTAATCTATAAATACGAGAGATCGTTGGAGAAGAGAGAATTTCTATATTCGAAAATAAGAAGCTGGGTTGGTTGGTTGGTGTTGGTTGGTGTTGGTTGGTTGGTATCCGTAATCGAAAAGCCTGAAAAAGCGGTTTAAGGGCGAGCCGCAAGAACCACGGGACGAAGGAGATTGGATCGTTGCTCGGGAATAAAAATAAGAAGTTAAGAAAAACAAGAATGATTAATTAGCGCCGCGTCTTTTCGCCCGTTCGGGTTAGGCTCTCGATAACAGGACCAACTCACGTAACATAAATGCTCATTGTCGCAGATACGAGCAAACGCACTTAAGCTCTTCGTGTCCGGGAATAATGTTATGCACCCCGCCTTTGGCCTTCCAGCCTCGCTCGTTGATTTGATTGCCAGTTTCCTGAATCCTTCTGGCGATTCGATCGCGCGCATTGCTCCCTCTCTCTCTCTCTCTCGTGACACACACGCGCGCGCCTAATCTCACGGCACACGCCTATCGATTTTCGCGCTTTTCGCCGGGGACAAAAGCATCGCGGAGGGGGTGCGACCGAGACGAGCGGAGACGGAAAGAAAGCGAGAGAGAGAGAGAGAGGGAGAGAGAGGCGAAGTTTATTGCTTTCCGGAATCGTTACCGAGGCGCAGCGCCGCGCGCGCAACCTACAACAGTTCACCGGGTCACCGGGCCGCGCGCGCCTTTGCCACTTACCCTCTCTCTTTCTCTCACCCCGAGCCCTTTTAGCCCTAAACTAAAACCCTCCGAAATTCCTTACCCGGACTATCGCCGCTCGACTCTTCGGGGCTTTTCCTTCGCGGGGAGGATAATATCGCTCCCTCGGTTCTCGTTGCGAACATTTTGGTTTTTCTTGGTTTTTCGTAGCTTCTTTCGTAGCTTCTTTCCTAGTTTCTTTCCTAGTCGCTTACGATAAGTGTGTCAAGGTACTCTTCGGCGACTTCAAAGCTCTTATCGTTCCACATTTTATTACTCTCGCACGCGCGTCCAACCAATCCCTGCATTTTCCGTTCGACAAAGCGCGGAATTCCCCGAGTTCTCGAGAAATTGCTTGATATTCCTTTGCTGGATATTCCGTGACGAATCGTTTCCTTTCGTTATTCACATTGGAGATATCTCGCATGGCGATAGCGAACTTCCTTTCTAAACCTCCGAAGACATTCGATTCCATATCGCGGATTCGGTCGAAGCATCGCGTGGGTTTTCTTTTCCTTCCTCCTCCTCTCCTCTCCTCTCCTCTCCTCTCCACTCCAATCCTCTTCTCTCTTACGAGATTACATAATCAAAACGTTACAGCGTCGACGTTGGAAAAAGGAGCTCCGAGGCGGTAAAGTTTTCCTAATTTTATTCCGAAATAAAGTTCCTCTCGGCGAGCGGAGAACGGGAGAGAAAGTTATAACCGATAAGTTTATTAATGAACTTGACTGTCTTGCATCGCTTGTATCGCTTGTATCGCTTGTATCGCTTGTATCGCTTGTATCGCTTGTATCTTGCATCGCGGTGGTGGAGCGGTCGAGAGGGTTAAAAGG
This sequence comes from Dolichoris vasculosae, assembly GCA_018907195.1. Classification (NCBI taxonomy): domain Eukaryota; kingdom Metazoa; phylum Arthropoda; class Insecta; order Hymenoptera; family Agaonidae; genus Dolichoris; species Dolichoris vasculosae. The sequence continues at coordinate 17,176,037 of JACCHY010000003.1, forward strand.
TCGAAACACAGCTGGTTTAACGAACGATACGCGGAGAGTTATGTTACCGTATGCGCCATTGCTCCTGGGTTTCGGTGCTCCGACCATTGCCACCACCGTTGTAGCAAGTCGGCAAGAATTTCAATGTCAAGGCGCGAATCAATGAAAATTGGCGAAACAGAGAGCTGTGTAAACGAATACTAATTTCGCCGTTCTAGTATTTGTTCGGCGGTGGCTCTACACCCACGAATAACACGCACGAGGGACTTACTTCCTGCATTAATCACATCCGCCTTTAGTACTTATCTCTCCTTCCTCGAAAGTCATCGTAATTGCCGGTTTATCGTCCAATTCTCGTTATTAGAAATTGCGATTCAACGGTTTTGATAACTTCGTTTTTCAAATTATTTCAAATTACTGCTTCGTCGGCCCAAATTTCCGATCTGCAAATTACTTCTGCTTCTTTTTTTCTTTTTAACGATTTTTTTAGCTTTCTTCGTAATAAATAGTAACAGTTCGCGTAATTTAATACTAAAATATTCTCCTATCCGATTCTTCCGTTTTTCCTTATCTTTATAGTTTAATCCGGTTTATCAATCTATTCAAATTATTCGCTTACACAGTCGTGGTCCGAATCAAGGTACGTTTCGTAAAAAAATGTATATTTCGATATAATTGGTTCCGTAACGAATTCACTTTAATCATTAAAACTGTTCCGTTTTTTCGAACAAGGTAACCGTTCAAAATACGTTTTAATTATTTTTTTACCTTACATTGTAATAGTTTCATTTTTATGGAGTCTAATTATTTTTCAACTTTTTCGTTTGTCTTTTCCATAGATGAATTATTAAAAACTGTTTATTGTAAATAAAGCTTATTACATTATAATTGTCGAGTGCAATGTTTTTTTTTTTAACCGAAGAGTATAAAATTTTTCGCACGGATGTTTTGTAAAATACCGTTAAAAATATATCCGAACGAATATTTTCAAGTTTAATCGACAAATATTTTGTATCGTTCTTTTAAATCTGCAAAAATTTTTAATATAAGCGTTTTTTTCAATATTTAATAACAAAATTCAGAGAAAAATTTACAAAATATTTTTCGTCGCTTTTCGAGCTGAGTTAAGTAATTCGATGCTACAAATTTTTATAAAATTAAGGAATTGAAACGTTCGTTGTTGTTTTTAAAATTTTTTTTTTTAACTCAACGATCGTTAAATATAAAAATCTCATTGCTTGAAATTATGCATTTTGTATGAAACGTTAAGGGAATAAAAAAATTAGAATAACTCGTAAAAAGAAAGTTCGACTAAATGTAGATGACCTGGAAATAAATTGAAGCTATAGATGGCAAGCATAAATTGAATCGGAATAAGCGTTGATCGATTTCAGTATGAATTAAATGTAAAGTTTTCATAATTGGTTAAAAGCACAACTGACATAATTATGAGAGCGACCGGTCTTTTCATAATATATCCATTATTTCTACTTTCACTAAAGTATAAAACTAAGCTGTTGCTAAATGTTTTGATTTTTCATTCTTATTATTAAATCGAGGGTAATCGATGCATATTTTAAAACGAAAAAGCGAAAAAAACGTTTACTTTTTTTTATGGAATCAAAGTTTTAAATACATATAACGAGAAAGAGGCATAGGAATTTTTACGTCCGACGATACAAATCGTCGTTCCAACGTTATTTACGTACGTTCGTTATATCCACCAGAATGAAAAACTCGAAAAATAATATAAACGACGGAGGCAGTCTTAACTGGGTACTAGAGAAGGATCGAAACTCGGAGAACTCGTATCGATCTAACGAGCACAGGCGTGAGCAAAAGAGAAAAGGGCGAGACTAAAAGCCTTAACAAAATAAGGAAAGGGACAAATGCTCGTTAACGCGGATCGCGCTTTCCGCTTCTCTAGCTCCGAACTTTCGAGTAGCGCCGAACGAAAGAGAGAAGGAGATAGAGAGAGAGAGAGAGAGAGAGAGAGAGAGACAAAGAGTCACGCGAATCGAACGAGCGACTACATTCGGGAGCCAAGAGAACTCGTCAGCCCGGTGCCGACGTCGTCGTGATTTCGCAAATGTCCCCATCTAAACGCCCGTATTCTTCTCCTTCCTGTTTACGCGCCATCTCGCGATCAATATCCGCACTTGACGCGTGTCCTTTATTTTTCAGGCTGACACATTTTCGTATCTTCGCGTTCTATTTCGAGCGAGTAAATACGCTTCGAGAGATTCGCGTCGAGCTCCGATCGACGAGTTCCGACGCCCAACTCCGACGTCCAACTCCGACGTCCAACTCCGACGTCGTTTAATAAATTGATCAAAGGACGAAAGAATCTTGGACTGGGAAACGTTATTTCGGATAAGCGAGATTATCGGGGCCACGGAGATATAAATACGGTACCGCTGGAGTTATTTTACCGCGGTGTTTCGACGTGTTCTCGTTTCGCGTTTTATTTTAACGCGATCGGACCTTCGGAGCTAACAACCGAGTCGAGGCGTCGTCGACGACCGAACCAAATTATACCGATCGAACGGACGATTCGCTCGGGTGAACGATCGTCGTCGTTTCCCAACCTCTATTCCCAACCGATCGGTGTCCGTCGCTCGGCCAATGCTCCAACAAGGAGAGCGCGAGTAAAGATTTTCGCACGGAGACACTTTTGCACGCGTCGAGAGCGTAAAAAGGAGCGAACTAGCGGAACCCAAAGTCGTTAATCTCGCGTTTGATTTATTTTCAGCTTACTGGCCCCGCGGGGACTCCGCAGCATCCTCGCTCTTCGGCGGAATGCCGGGCGGATACGGATTGGGGGCCCACCACTTGCCCTCGGCGTACGCCATCCTGGGCCGTGGTGGAAGCGCTCCAGGTTACGGGGGACACACGGCGGCCGCGGGTCCGCCCCCTCCGCCTTACTCCCACAGCAGCCTCGGGACCCTGAGCGTGGCCGCGAGTCAAGCGGCGAGTTTGGGGATCAACTCGGCCTCGGCCGCCTGGTGGACGATGGCTACTCACCTGGCAACTCAGGACTACCTCGCGAGGCTCCAGGGTGCCGCGGGTCTACCCGCTTTCCCACCCGGAGCCGAGAGCCTGCTGCCGCCTTATCCACCCGCCCTGCTCAACGCACCCTCGCACACCTCGCACAAGTCCACCAAGTGTGAGTACGACCTTTACCTTTTCTCTTTCACCTTTGCCGCCTTTGTTCCGACTCCCCCGAGGAACTCGGGGCACGAGTATCGCTTGCCGGACTATCGATTAAACCATCGAGAGATTAAGCGTTCAATGCTAACGAGTTTGAGCGATGGCGGTAATAGGATTTGCGTCGATGGGGCTTTCGTGTTCCACCCTATCGATCTTCGCGGTAAAGCGCGGGATAATTTTTTACGAGGCTAAGAGGTTTTATTTTTTTTCTCGATGAATTTTCGGGCGTAGCGAAACCGAGACGAAATATTTTACTCGGCTCGTTCGCTAACGATGGATCAATTTTTACACGTACATTTTTACAGATCATTTTTACACGATAATTTCCAGACGGATGGACGGGTCTTAATTTTTCAACGTTTTCAGCTAAGTCAAGTAAGAGTCACAAGACAGTGGCAGCCAATAATAATAGCTCGACGTCGAGCGCGAGTCACTCGAGTACTTCGATCGTGTCGAGCCAGGTGCAAGCTTCGACGTCGCATCACAATACCAGTACCTCATTAACGAGCACCACTCAATCATCCGCTTCCCAACCGAACGTTGTTACGTAAGCAAACTCGAAAAAAAATAATTATTAGCCCTACCGCTGAAGGAACGGAGAGAGAGGGGGAGAGAGAGGGGGAGAGAGAGAAAGAGGCGCGAGGAGAAAAGGTCGATTAAGCTCGATCTCTCCCTTTCTCTCTCTCTCTCTCTCTCTCCCTCTCTCCCTCTCTCCCTCTCTCTCGATCCCCTATTTCTCACGCTCCCGTAACCAGAATAATCTCGTTGAAGAAGGGAGACGAAGATCGTTATCGGTGCTCACGAGTACCGCAATAACGCGATTCAACCATCGAATAACTTGGTACAGCCTCGCGCGCGAAAAGGTTAACAGTAGTTCGTTTTGATGTAGCGATCCGAGTAGCATTTTGGGCGGCGTTCGTCTGCCACCCGACACCGAGATCATCAAGTACACGTCGAGCATCGTCGGGCCGAAGGTCCCGGGTACGACGAACAGGGGCAGGAAGAAGACGATATCGTTGGACTCCCCATCCGTGAGCGTCCACGCCCCGTGCGGTCCGGGTGGCCTCAGCGCTTCGGTCCTCCCGGCTCACCAGACCAACAGCGGCTCCTCGTCCTCCCTCATGATGGAGCCTGCCAAGTACAACCGCTCGAGGGTAAGCGACGATCAACGATACGACGAACCGATCCTCGACGACGGATCCTCGACTCACTCCCGAATTCATCCGTTACAGAACGACAGCAACGAGTACAGGGACACGGTCGACCGGGTCGAGGTCATCAAACTCCCGGCGCACTCGACCAACGGCTCCATACTCTCCGCGCCCTCCAATTACACGACCAGCAACATCGGCAACTCCGAGCCCGACGCTCCGCTCAACCTCTCGCTGAAACCGGCCTCGAGGACCAGCGGTTCGCCCCTCGGTGGTAACCAGCCCCTCAACCAGCTCAGTAATCTAAGTCAGTCGCTCCTGGCCTCCGACCGGACGTGTGAGTATCATCCGCGACTTACGCCACCTCCGCCACCTTCGCCACCTTCGCCACCTTACCGAGCCACCAACTTCTCTCTCTCCGTATCCGTTGCAGCGCGACGGAAGCCCGGACCCAAACCCCGGCGAGTGCCCCAGAACTCGGTGCCGGTGCCCGCGACCCCGAATCCCTCGCTCGCCCAACTCTTCGCCGCGGCGGACTCCCCGCAACGGCCGAGCAGCGGCAGCGAGGAGAGCGAGAGCGCGGCTGGACCAACCCAGCATCAGCACAAGGACAGACCCAGGAACCTCGGTCGCGGCGTCTCCAAGCCCAAGAAGAACACCGTCGCCTCGCTTTTAGCCCAGAGCAGGGCGCTCGGTATAAAACCGACCCCGGCCCTCGACCCCAGCGTCCCACTCTCGCACCAGGTCTCCCTTCTGAGGTCCAACATCCTCGCGGCCCAGCTGCACGCATCGACGCTGAGCCACCACGAGGACAAGAACCAGGTGAGAGAGGACAAACTGTCTTTTTTTTGTCTTTTTTTTCTTTCTCCTTCCCTTCTCCTTCCCTTCTCCTTTCCTTCTCCTTTCCTTCCCACCTCGGCTTCCTATATTCGACTCGCGATTAACCCGCGCTTCGATTCTCTTCGCCCAGCGATCTTTGCAGGAGAAGATGAAGAACAAATTAATGGAGGCGTCGGGCGAGGAGAGCAACATGGACGTGACGAGCGAGAGCGGAAGCAACACCGACGTATTGACGGACACGGACGAGGACAACATCGACGGGACGCCGAGCGCGAAAAAACGGAAGCTGAATCACAGCGACAAGGACCTGCAAGTTCCGCTCGAGAGAGGCTGGAAGAGAGAGACGGTGATCAAGGGACTCGGTAAAACGGGGATCATCAAAGGGGACGTTTCGTATTACAGTCCCTGCGGAAAAATATTCAGGAGCAGTTCGGAATTGTTAAAGGTGCGTGCGTTTGGGTTAAGGGAGTGGTGGGGTAAGATCGTAATTTGGAGTAACTTAAATTTCCTTTGGTTGATTCGACGACGCAGTTCCTCGAGATGCAAAATCCCGCTGAATTAACGACGGCGAACTTCTCGTTCTCGTCGCGTCCCCTGGTCGGTGAATTCCTCCAGCCGACGATGGGTCTGGCCGAGGCGGAGTTCGTGAGGCTGGGAGCTCAGGAGGTGGCGAGGAGACTCGAGGAGCTAAGAGCCGCTGGCGGCTTCCGCGACATCAGGATCAATAATCAGTACGAGAGGGACAAACTCGCCTACGCCAAGAAATTGGCCAAGGAGGAGGCGCAACGGCACAAGGAACAGGCAAGGTAATTGCCAATTTTCATTTGAAAGTGTCGGTTTCGTAGTCGTCGTTGTTCCTTGTTCCCGCGTTTCTCGGTGAATCGGCGAACGACGAGCGAAGTCGACCGCGCCGGAGTCGCGCCGGAGTCGCGCCGGAGTCGCGCCGGAGTCGCGACGCGTCCGTGCCTTCGTTAACTGGGAGTGATTTATAAGCTGAGTAAAATTTTGCAGATTGATAAAAGAACAAGAAAAGTCGGAAAGACAAGAGGCTGTTCGAAGGGAACGAGAGCTACGAAATCAACAGCTACTCGAGGTTAGTCTCAACGATCCATGAGCTTTATCAATTTTGTTTTAATCTCGTTGTTTCATTCATTCAAAATCTACTCTCTTTTCTATTTGGGATACCTACGTTTTTTGTATTTTTATTCACTTGTCGTGCGTGTCGCATGCTCTTTGTGTGTACCGTATTATATAAATATTATTATTATTATTACGTATTATTTATTACTTATGTCTATAGACATTCGTATTTATATAAATATATATGGGTTGGATTTTGTATATTTTTTTCACATATAGGCTTATATATATATTTATATATTTATATATTTATATATTTATATTATATATTTATATAGAAATATACTCTTACTCGTTATCCCTTAACCTTGAACCAGAAATCCCGAAATTATCCAATACACTATTACACCAGCCAACGAAAATTCGCTAGCGATAGTGACAGGAGAGTCAAGCATGAATTTTTGTATTTATTTGATCCACGTTTAAAAAAAGTAAAAAAAAAGTAAAAAAAAAAGTAAAAAAAAGAAATATATATACATAGATAAAAGAACAAAATTATTTCATTTTGTGCAGTCGCTTTACGTTACGAATGTTTTTCGATGATCGATGATATAATTTTTGAGTTAAAAAAGTAACTGTAAAATTCTTTTCGAGTACAATTTTAATATGTAACAACGGAAACGTGGCTCACATTTGGCTTTTTCCCGCTATTTGTTTCTTTGATCAATTATATAAAATATTTGCTCATGTATTCCGCTGTATAACGAACTATGAATTTATTCCTGCCGGTAATCGTTTAAAATTTTGAATACTTCCAATCGGTTTTACGTGTATTTTGTATTTTTTCAAAATTATTCCCATACTCGATGATCTAATTTATGGCTAAATGTAATTGGAACGAATTATTGGAACGAAAAGATATATACCTTTGGAAAAATGGAAAGAAAAAGATGAAATTCCGAACTGCATTCTAATGTATTTATCTCGATCGGTGGTATGCATTATAATGCAGTCCGTGAATGTGCCTCTTTCGTTTGAAATTGCCAAAGGCACTACTTAGATACTTAGAGGCAACGATTACAATCCGCTAGTTGAGATGGCTTGTTCCCTCCGTAAGCTAACGGTGAACCTTCCAATGCAAGAGAGAGAAATCGTCCATTTCAGTCAAAATTCACTCCTTTACCAACTATAAAAACCAACTCATTGACTAACATCACCAGTTGGCTACAGACATGCCCCACCGCACCTTAACCGCCTAATCATATATAAACGCTCACACGCACAATGAAAACCTCAAATAATATCACGCATTCATCGAGCACATGACCAACGATTAAAATAATCAACACATCACGCATCTCTTAGTTGTTAATTAAAAAAATAATAATTAAACAAAATAAACCTTTTTATACTCTTTAAACACACTTGCTACCAAAATCACTACCACAACTCGTATAATATATATATACCACAATAATAACAAAAATAAAAAAAAAAAAAAAATACAAAATAAGAAACAAAGATTTGTGTATACCTAGAGTAAAGTATAAATATAAGGGAAAGTAGAAAAGAAAGTTCATTAGGAAATAGAGAGATTGAGAAACGGAAAGCTTAGTGTATAGATCATAGAAAGAGAAAGAGAAAAAGTAAAATGAAAAAAGAGTAGTAAGAGCTAAAGTGGACTGACGGTTTGGCCGCGCCTGGCAATGTAACGCAGGGTCGCAAGCGGCTAGCGTTCACGATCAAACAGAAGATGAAGATCATCCAAGAGATCGAGCGCGGCAAGAGCAAGAGCGACGTGGCGCGCGAACTCGGACTCGCGAGCAGCACCGTCGCCACGATCTGGAAGAACCGCGAGAGCATCGCCGAGAGCTGGCGGAATCGCGACATGATGCACTCGGAACTCGACATCGAGACCGCCAAAAAGATAATCGCCCAAGTACCTCCGGTCTGCGCAAGCGTACAGCAACACCATCACTCCGCGTTAACGCTCATAGCGGAGCATCAACAGCAACAACAACAACAACAGCAGCAACAACAACAGCAACAGCAACAGCAACAGCAGCAGCAACAACAACAACAGCAGCATCACCAGCATCATCACCATCACCAGCAACATCAACAGCATCATCATCACCTCCACCATCAACCACCACCACCACAACAACAACAACAACAACAACAACAACAACAACAACCATCGCATCATCACCACCACCAACAACAACAACAACAACAACAACATCAACAACAACAGCAACCGCAACCGCAACAACAACAGCTCCAGCAACAGCAGCAGCAGACTTCGCCCGTTCAGCAACAGCAGCAGACGCCTGCATCTCTAACTACCCCCATGACCCTGACGACGACCAAGCTGAGCACGACCTCGGCGAGCGAGCCGAGCGTCGTGCCCTCGGCCCATCAGCCGGACCACCTGCAGCAGGCACAGAGCCAGACGCAAAGTCAGGAACTGCTGGAGGTAAGATCGACCTTGAGACCCAGAACAAACCACAAAAAAAATATATATAAAAAAAAAAAAAAAAAAGAAACAGACTCTCTCTCTTTTTCCTATGTCGCCTCCATCGCTTACTTGCGCCCGCACGAGTCTCCGACTTTGATAGCGCTTCGACTATCTTTTGTATTTTTTGTATCTTTTGTATCTTTTGTATCCATCAGCAATATTACGATATTTTACTGAACAAAAAAAAAAAAAAAGACAAATTTTTATGTAACGAACGTACTGGTATTATCGTGCTGTACGAAATTATGAGACTAACGTTTAAAATTGTTGAATCCGATGATCAGGATCGATCGGTACAAAATCGCAAAATCACGAAATCACAAAATCACGAAATCATTGGAGTAACTTGAACTAAGCGGTACATTAATATACATAATTGTCACGCGTTGTATTAATAATATAAGGCTGTCGCTTCGGATGATATAGTTTGATAAAATATACTTTGAAAGACTCGTCCCCCGTTACGTTTGATTTCTTCCGAACGAGAACGCAAAGTGGAAGGGGAATTGGGCGTTAGGAAGCACTTATCCTCCTTTTGGCAATCCGTGTCCTATACTCAACATCAACAGAATCGAATCAGCTCTAAATCCCTACCGACTACGTTACCTTTGTTTTGCTTTATTTGTGTATCTTTTGTTTCATCGAGATTACGAGAGCGCCTTCTCGACTTGTTCTTCCTTTGCGGATTGTCCCTGCCTGAACAAAATCCTACTTTTCGAGTCTATACACATGCATACACATGCATACACATGTACAAGCGCTGTGCGTGGAGATAAAAAAAAAATACGTAAGGAATACGAAAACTATGGAGACATAAACACAGACATACGACACTAACATCGGCGCACTGTCGGAGCGAAGCTGAGCTACACTCGACAGAGGAGCCTTTGAGAAAAAATAAAAATATAATAAAAAATAAAAAATAAAAGTAATATTAATCAACAGCGGCAACTGTGTACTCGAACGTTATGATATAGAAATTATACAATGTCCTTGAAACATTAACCTTAAGTTCTATTATATTTTTTTTCTTTTTTTTTTTTTAACATTATTATTATTATTACTGCATGAAATTAGGAAAGCTTATTTGATTATTTACTCGTAAGACTATACGAACGAGCACGTGAAAGTTTTCGTGTGGTGAAGACTTGGTACCGCGTTCGGTTTGTGCTACTTCTTTGGTTCGTTTTTAGTTGATTTAGATGTTGATTTTATTTGTAAGCTTGTAGAAGTGAAATGGCGTGCCGAGTTCGGCTAGTAAACAACAACCATAATATTAATATTAATAATAATAATAGTAATAATAATAACAACAATAACAACTACAACTACAAAGAAAACAACAACAATAAACAAATGCAACAAATGCAACAAATGCAACAAATGCAACAATTACTACTACTACTACTATTACTACTACTACTACTACTACTACTACTATTGAAACAACAGCAACGTTAAAACGAGAGAAGCTTCGTCGACGTTTTCACCTTCGAGTCGCTCGCGTTTTTTTTTCTTACTTACTTTCTTTCTTTCTTTCTTTCTTTCCTTGCCGCTCTCTTTTTTTTCCTTTCGCGGGAGAGTCGCCTAGACGTTGAGCAAAAAAGACGAGAACGCGGACGTCGACGAAGCTTCTACTAGCCGATTGCTTGCTACCGAATAAATCGAATTTCTGACGCAGCGACGAAATTACTATACAATTAATTACAAGCACACTCTAGAGAAAAAATAAGAGAGAAAAAATAAAGCGTTGTCAAAAAAAAGTATGCGAAACTTCGAGCGTACTGCTTTTCGATGCCTGGATTCGATGAAAACAAAATAAAGCTTGAAAAAATTTGGCAGAAACTGGAGAGAACGCAATCCTTTTGAAAAGCTAAGCAAGAACAATAATAATTGTTCGACTCGAATCGCACGAAAAGTAGAACGACGCGTTTTTGAAAGGAATACTCGTGTAGATGCCAAGAAGACTTAGAGCGAGAAGAGCAACGAAGAATATGGAAAGTGGATTTAGCAGGAAAAAAAGTAATCGCGAGGAACGACGAAAGAGTGATTAGAAACAACAAATATATATATATACATTTATATATATATATATACACGCATTTATATATATATTCATGAAATAGTAATTAGGCACGTTAGACACTATATAGAGGCTGACGTAAACGTAGGTGCGATTAAAACTGCCGCAATACTATCCTGTGTCTAGCTTCTCCTGTCACTATGTATAACAGCTAGCTGTATAATTACACAGCATGCCAAAGTTTAGCATATATATATACATACATACATGCATATAAATATAAATATATATATATATATATATGTATAAATATATGTATTTATCGTAACCGGTAAGCGGATTAATATTATATGCGTATATTTTCTTATTTTATTTTTCTCTCTATTCTATTTAATTTTACACATGTATATATGTATATGTATATGCATATGTATGTATATGTATATATATATATATTTCGTTTAAAATTTGTAATTTCGAACTCGCATTTTATTATAACATGTTTTTTACGTTGTTATCTTTAAGGTTGCGTATTCTTTTTTAATTTGTATATCTTCTTATTAACGTCTTTTTATACTCGTACTTTTACGAATTTTTGTAAAAGCTTATAGAAGAAAAAAAATATGGAAAAAAGCTTATAGAATAAAGAATTGTATCTTTGTATTATTATCATTATGCGCACTAGCAAATTTACTCATTGTGCTTAGCTCCTGCATGCGAGCTTTACATTTTCATGCTTACGTTATTTTTATTGTTTAATCGTAACCGAGGTTATCGATTAAACGATGTACTATTCGATTATTTGTTTTTTGTTTTCTTTTTTTTTTTTTTTCTTTTCATCATTTTTAATTCATCGGCATTTTATACATTTTATATACATTTTATTTTGGTGTTGGTTTCTCACTCGCTTTTTTGTCACTCTCTCACATCATTATATATTACATTATTTGTTTACGTTGTATTTGGAGGTATTTTTCACAATTATTTATTACATTGTTGCAATTATTATTTTTTATGCTCGATTTCAACGATTTCTGCTCTCTTTTGCTTGGAACGCCATAATTTTTAAATGTAGTGGACGATATTGTCTGGATATAATAAGGAAATTGTAAAATTTTCAGATGCATGTTTCTTTTTCTATAATAGTTAGTATAAAGTAATTGAAAAAAATCGAACCGTGTCTTTTTCATCGACGAAATTGATTTTTTTACGAACGTGCATTGATTTTAATCGAAACGAATAAATAAATAAATAAATAAATAAATAAATAAATAAATAAATATATAAAGAAGAAACGGTATATTTTTTCGTACGCGATTGTTTATTTTTTTTAGCTCGTATTCTTATGTAGAGCTCATCCGTTGGATTTTATCGAAATTAGAAATTTCTTTTTTCGGTCCAAGGACTCGCGATATTTTTCTTTTATTTTTAACCGATACTCGATTATTCTAGACTTTTACTTTTCACTATTCCTAAAAAAGCGGCTGCTTTTGTGTCTGTAGAAGCATTACATAGATTCACGTTCTGTCGGATACAGGACACGTAGTAAAAAAAAATGATACTGGATATTAGCATTATTTTTACAGCATGTTATCGAACGTTCGATAAAAAAAATGAAAAAAAAAAAAAATAAAAAAAACCATAAATAAAAACACAAGTAATATAACGATGAGAATAAACGAAACACACAGACACATTTTTTTGTCGTACCAAGAATACAAAGTTGCCTTGATATACGATTCGCCGCATAATTATTTTATATATAATTTAACTACATTGGTGCATAATTTGGCAAGTATGAACAAAGTGGATTTTTGTTTAATGCCTTTTATTTAACGATAAGGTTACGTAAGATAGATACGATTATACCGTTGACTTTTATTTTCGTCGATCTTCTTGGTTGATGCTTGCTCTTGCTGCTAATGAAAATTAATAATTGATCTAACGAACGAGAATGACGTTTGATATGAAATGTGCGCAGGCGCGGAAAAAACGACAAGAAGAAGTGGAGAAGATACGTATGGAAGAGCAACAGCGTAAGCAACAGGTAATAACAAACTTTTATTTTGGCATACGTAATAATAAACTTTTAGCGGTAAGACGAAGCCACGGGATTGAAATTTCTCCGTTGTTACAGGAACGCGAGTTAAAGAGGCAACAAGCGGTAATATTAAAGGAACAGGTGAGCTTTATCGTAACGTTCGCGGCTTTTTATCGTCGCTCATACAAACGATGGTGTGCCGTAGAATTAGTTACATACCATGATTTTTTTTCTTATACCACCATACGACTTTTTGTTTGTCGTCAAGTAATTACTACTCGAGAAAGTGTCCATACGTTACGATGGTTCTTTGCTTCTTTCGAATGCCGATTTCTTTCTTTTTTTTTTTTTGTTTTTTTTTTGTTTTTGTTTTTTTTATTCGTTATTTTTACCCGATCTTCGCAACGTATGGTCAATTTCGAAAAAGTAGAGGAAAATGTTGACAATGTTATCGTTTTATTTATTTTTTTATGTTTGTGTATTTATTTGAATAGTCTCTTTTTATGTTGAACTAAACGAAAGTAGCTTGTCCTTGTATTTTGCGTAGTGGTATAAACATTATTTTTGTAACTGTTGGTTATTTTCTTTTTCTTTTTGAATCTTCATTTTCCTCGCATATCATATCGAACCATTTCATTGTTAACGAATCGAATCGCCTACTAAGAAATAGCGAAGTTTCTCTTGCCTTACTCGAAAATCCATTGGCAATTAGGGACGTAATTGATTTAAAAAAAAAAAAAAAAAAAAAAAAAAAAAATACATTTAAAAATCACAAACTTCTTTAACTCATTGTTGTAACGTCACTATTTACGCGTACGTCCATTCATATTTGATGCAAGATGGAAAGAGCATTGGCAATAACAAAAGAAAAAATACGAAAAAATAGAAAAGTAAAAGAGAAAAAAAAAATAAAAACAAAAACATTCGATATGATGGCAATGTAGAAATTAGATTATTTTTTTTTCGCGTACCCTCTTTTGTTCTTGTGTTCGTTTCTCTTTTCTTTCTTTTCCACATAATGGGTTAACCCTTTTTGAGAACGAAAAAGAAAAAAAAAAGGCTAGCTTCGCAAAGCTTAGGCAAAGCGAGATTATTAGATTGAACGTAGCGGTGGTTTGAGCACTGGTGGACTGGATGTGTTTTGTGCCGCAGATGTACATGCAGGAGCTCACCAAGCAGCGCGAGATGCTCTACACCGTCGAGCTGGTATGTCTCATACCTAACTTGGATTAAAAGCCCCCTTCCACCTCACCCAGATATTTAACAACTAAACTCAGTAATATCACCGTTCCTAGTGAAACCACCTACGAAATCCTCTCGATCTTTATCTCTCTCTCTCTCTGTCTCTCTCTGTCTCTCTGTCTGTCTGTGTCTGTCCTTCCGTCTATCCTTATCTTTATTTTTCTCGCACAAGCAATCCCCTTACATTAACAATATCCAATTATCCGAATGGCTTTTTTATTTCGATTATGAATGCATTTAACGACAAAGACGAGTCATAAAATTAAAATTTGTTCACTGGCTATTGTTTTCGCTGATTAATCAAAACTAATAATCATTCCTTACGATTACAACAACTACTTTCAGTATAATAAGAAAAGACATTAATAATATTATTAATAATAACTTATCGATAATTTCTATAATATTATCCATTTTTATCACTGCTGCTTAACATTTATCGCATCCATGCTTGAATAATACTTTACGTAGTAATTTTGCAAATGCGTGGCTCACTCGAATAACGAAATTAATAAGAGTCGATCATTTTTGCATTTAATTTCTTTAATTTCACCGAGTACCGATTTGAGTAATAATCGACATCAACGACAATTAATAATCATTAATTAATCTAATGCGTTGATCAAGGAAGAATCGAAGTACTTATGGGCGTAAGGTGGGTCAGTAACAAAGTAAATAAATAAATAAATAAATAAATAAATCAATAAATAAATAAATAAAATGGGCACAGTAAGGACATTGCTCTTTGTAAAAGTAATTTTTCTATGTGCACGGTGTTTCTCTTTCGTTCGCTTAATAATCATAATAAAAATTAACTAACGGTAACTCCGTAAATTGTGCATCCGACGTTTCTTCAAGTTAACTTAAGTCGTGTGGCAAAGGAAGTAAACGTTCGAAAGTATCGCAGCGTTGTTATCGATCGTGTGCGCGTGCTAAAATGTGTTTTGAGAGGGGTTAGAGAAACATGTTGTAAGAGAAAAAGGAAATTAGCGAATGGAAATTGCATATTCCGAGGAAGGCAGCGTTTCAGATCAGTCCTACCACGTTCAGGATACACAAGTAGCTAAAGTAGAATATTTTTTTTACTTATTTTTTTTCTTTTACGTAATGGGGATCTGTCACGATAGTTTTCTTCCTCGTTAACTCTTCATCTCTCATGATCAGCTGTTATTAACCGTAGTTTGAAGTGTATCGAGTGCTGTGGTTTCGTAGTTGAAGCATGACAGAAAAAAATGTCTTTGGAACGATTTTTGTCACGTTTCGACTATTTCATCTCGGTGTGCTTGAACCCCGTTGACCTTCGTTCGTTCTAACGCGCGTATTTTTCGATCGGGTGACAGGAGAGAGAAAGAAGACGCCAGCACATGGCGCTCATAAGAGCGCTCGAGAATCGTCGCAAGATGGAGGAGAGGGAGAAGAAACGACTCGAGGCAAGAGCCGAGAGGATCGCCTCCAAGGAGAAGAGGGCCGAGCAAAGGAGGATCGAACTCGAGCTCGTCGAGCAGATACGCAAACCCGTCGAGGACATGGAGCTCACCGATCACAAGCAACTCCCCGAGATCAAACGAATATCCGGCTTGAAACTCTCCGGTCAGGCCTTCGCCGACATCGTCATGGTCTTCGAGTTCCTCCACAACTTTGGCGAGACCTTGGGTTTCGGTGAGTACTACGATCCATCCCTAGCTCCGAACGATAACCGTTTCGTTGTCAACCTAAACTCGATCCCTCGTTCCCCGTCTCCGACAGACATGGACTCCCTGCCCAGTCTCAAGAGCTTGCAATCCGCGCTGCTCAACGACGAGGAGGCCGAGGAGGAGATGCTCTCGGTGATGACGCACCTGCTCGTATGCGCGATCGAGGACCCGGGGATTCCGCAACCGGCTAGACACACGACCGGACTAGGACAGAGTCTTCGTCAGGCGGACATCAGCCACGCGAACATCAGCGAGGTTCTACGCATCTATCTGTACGCCAACGCCACCGGGGAGATCAAGGCCCTGACCGGCGTCTGCCTCGAACGCGAACGCGACAAGAGGTTCGCCGATCATCACCAGAACGGAGGCGACAACGCCCTCAACTGCTCGAGCAAGAACGCCCAGTTCTACGAGCATCTACACGGCAACGACACTTGGAAGATGTCCGAGAGGTTACGCGACAAACCCTTCCTCGCTCTCAACCCCACCCACAAGGCCCAGATGCTCGCCTTCCTCTGCAACGAGCTCCTCCAGAACAAGGCTGTACTCAGGCAGATCGAGCTCAGCCTCGAGAACGTCGCGCAGTTGAAGAAGGAGCGCTTCCTGCTCGACACCAAGATACGAAAACTCAGGCAACTGCACGGGAGGAAGGTGAGGATGGAAGCGGTCGGGGTGATCGTCAACAAGACCGGCGACACCATCACCATCGAGAAGAAGGAGGTAGACGGCGAGGAGAGCAACGCCAATTCTACGACGGTGGTTGCCACGACGCCGACCCCCGAGGATCCTCACCACGAGGAAGAGACTCACGAGGAGGAGATGTCGGAGAACGAGAGCGAGGGAACTCAACCGGAGGAGGTGTGTATTTTTTTTTTCTACTCTTTTCATCTCGTTCGTTGCTCATGCAACTTCTTCCGTCTTTTCAGGAGGAGGACAAGAATTTGTCGGGCGAAGAGCTCGGCAAGAAGCTGGACAAACTTTTGAAGCAATCCGAGGAGCAGTTGCAGAAACTCAACGGCTCGTCCAAAGAGCTTCGAGCGCACGTATTCGGTCAGGACAGATATTGGAGAAGGTACTGGGAACTTCCTTGCGCCGGTGGAATATACGTGGAAGCCATGGAGAGCGCGGAAACGGATGTACTCGCTTTGCAGGCGGACCTCGACGAGAAGTACAAAAATATGCCCGTCGAGGAGAAACCCGAGCCCAAGAAGGAAGACAAGGAGGAGGAGCTTAATAATAAAAATAGCATCGAGAACAGGGAGAACGAGACCCCGAACGAGCTTAAAGAGGAGAAGAAGATTAATTCGCAGAAGGAGGACGAGGAAATTAAGTTGCACGGCGAAAAGAAGAAGAATATCGAGAATAATTCGGAGGAGATCACGAGCAACAAGAAAGAGGTCAATCATTGTATAACCGACGATTTGAAAAACTCGATATCGGAGGTCAAGGTTGAATCGGACGGCATCAACGACGCCAAGAAGAACGCGACGTCCGACGATGCGAAACAAGAGTGCGAAGTGGTCAAGATGGATTTGGACGTTATTAAGTCCGAGGAGTTGAAGAAAGAGGAAAACGGCACGGACGAGGAGATCGTTAAGCCCGTAATCAAGATGGAGGACAAATTTGTCGAGACGATAGCCAACGGTGATAAATTCAATCACGTTAATAGCTTGCACAATGGCAAGGAATTGAACGGCAGCTACCTTTCGGGTAAATTTTGACCCTCCTGTTTGTTTATCTCGTTTCCTCCTTATTTTCTTTTTTTTGTTAAACGCCGATCCATCTTTGTTCTCTTTCAGACGTGAACTGCACCGAGGCCAACTGGTTCTCCATTCTTCCACGCGAGACGTGCGACACGCCTGGTCCAAGTACAAAACAAATTTTTGGAATCGCCGAACCCACGGAACTGAAGATACCGATATTCCCACCACCCGTTAGTCCGAGTTACGAGAGGTGCGAAAGTCCGGCGCCGCTCATCTTCACGCAGGACGAAGCCGCCCAGCTCGAGTATCTGAAGATCCACGGCTTGCCGCCACCGGGAGAACCGAAACCCGTACCCGAAGGTAAGGGGATGGTTTTACAAATGGAAACGGGGACGGGGAAAACGAATCAAACGTAAAAGAGAATACGCGAGGATAAAAAAGTACCTTGACTCTACCGCAGATTTGAGATACGGCTGGTGGAGAATAACGGACGTGGACACTTTCCAAGAACTCCTGGAGCACATACACTCCCGCGGGGTTCGGGAAAAGGAGCTTAAACGCACGACCTGGGCGACGATGGAGTCGTTCCTCGCGGTCACGGGTAAGATACACGTGGACCCGGGGAACGTGGCCGCGACCGACATGTCCGACGGCGAGGGCGAGTCCGATCCGGCCCCGGTACCGAGGTCCGACGATCCTGAAGAGTGGAGCGAACAGGTCGCGATGCGCGTCGACGCCCAACTCCTCGAACAGGTCGAGGCTCTAGAGGACAAGGTCGCCAACGCCAGCATGCAGGTCAAGGGCTGGAAACTACCCCCCCGGGCGGGTACCGAGGAAGCCGAGGAGCTCGAGAAACTACACGAGATGGAACAAGTGAGCGCCGTGGAACAAGCGAGGCAGAGGCTACTCTCCCTCGAGGCGGCCATTGAAAGGAGATACCTCAAGCCTCCCCTCGGCGTCTGGTAAGCGCTCGGAGTTGTTCCCCGGTGGTAACCCCACGTGGCAAATCGACGTGGCAAATCGACGTGGCAAATCGACGCAGTAACCCTTACGAAATAAATCCCTTTCAGCACCGGCGATCCCAACCTGACGGCGTTGAAGGCGGAACAAGCAGCCGCCGCCGCGAGCGCCAGCGCCAACTCCTCGACCGACGGTGGATCGGGCTCCGGGCCTCCGGAGGAAACGACCCCCCGGGGATTGAATAATTGGCGGGAGGCGACGGCTCGAGCCCACACCTCGGCTCAACTCGCGATGGCGTTGTACATGCTCGAGGCCAGCATCGCTTGGGACAAGAGCATCATGAAGGCTGTGAGTCTAAATCCAGCTAGAAAGTCGGTCTGCGTCAAGCTACGAAATCGCAGCGTCTCACTCAAATCTGCTACTCAAAACAAACAGCTAATGTCTTCTACTCAGGCCTCTGTGGGTATTTGCACTAACTTACTAACCAACTTTCTGCGCTTCCTGTCTTTCACCTCCTCGTCGTCCATGTACCGCTCCACACGACCGACACGTTGTTTTATTATATCTCTCATCGTTACTTTGTCTTTCCTTTGTTTTTCCTCGTTTCCTTCTTCGCTTGGCAAAGCACTCACTTTGGCAAATCCGCGAGTTTGATCGACTTTGCTTTCGAAAGCGATTTGTTTTTTTCGTCGTTCTCGAAAGCAAGCGATTTACGTTCACTCGGGATCTGTTATTTATTAGTTATCGATATTATTTGTCACGCGCGTTCCTCACTCTCGATCCTCCTCTAACTTGTCCCACATTTTGAGGATGAACTTTGAGCATTTACTGTAATAATCGAGTAATGAATCGAAATTAAATGTGTACCTCGATACAGCGATGATGCCTTTCTCGATTTGTATCGGAAAGGACTTTCTTGAAACTATGGGTAATTAAAAAAAGTAATATTTACTCTATTACTGCTACACAGCTGATTGAGTCGTCGATTTTAAAGCTATGGCGCTTGATGCTTCGAAATTAATATTTGTTGTTATACGTTATACATTATACGTTATACGTTGGAGAAAGTGTAAAGCGGAAGAAGAGAGATAAACTTTATTCATCTCTTCTCGCTTGTGCGCCTCGATCTAAATCGAGAGCTTAACTTTTAATCGATAGCATGGCTGTAATTGTACGAAATACGTATCTATTTCATTAATTTCATTTCTATCATTTCTTTCATTTCTTTCATTTATTTCATGTGTCACTTGTTTAGCTGTTCGCACGTTACATTATTACTCGCTCGATTCGCGCTTCGAAGATCGATCGCAGCCTCTCGCGCGAATCGAACGAGTACCCGTGTAATTTCCACGCTAATTTGAATCCATTTCCTTGCTTGTCGCAACTCTCCTTTATCGCTAACGTTTTTATATTACAATTATTTTTAACGGAATGAAACTTTCAATTTTACTTATCATCGTTTTCTTTACGTTGCTAAATGGTGCATGCGCGAATAATGTTATCCGTCGAGTGATACTTTCGTTCGAGACTGTGAACGAAAGAACAAATAAAAAAAGAAAATAAGACCAAGTATTTTTCTCGTTCTTGCCGCTTCTTATTTTTTGTATTATTATTATTATATTTATTTATTTATATTTTAGTAACATTTTGGTAACATTTTAGTAACATTTTAGTAACATTTTAGTAATATTTATCTCTTTGATTTCTCTTTAATTTTCGATCGAATCCTCGGTCTCGATGCTCTTTTTATCGCACCTGCATTTTGTGCGATTCGCTTGTTCTTATTTCGATAACGTTCCGAGTGGCTCGTATCGCTCGGAAAGTTTGTCTCGCTACTTGCTACATTTAGCAAACGACGTCGCGACATTGTAAATTTGCGCGCTTAAGCAAAAGGTGCCCTTTGTTCCAGAACTGCCAATTTTGTCACAGCGGCGACAACGAGGATAAACTGCTGCTCTGTGACGGCTGTGATCGCGGCTATCATACTTATTGTTTCCGTCCAAAAATGGAAAACATTCCCGATGGAGATTGGTTAGTAATATTCCGAGTCGATTCGTCGATTCGTCGATTCCAGTGCGCCGGAATAAATAAATACCTTTTCCCAATGTCCGCAGGTACTGCCACGAATGTATGAATAAGGCGACGGGAGAGAGAAATTGTTTAGTCTGCGGCAAACGAGTTGGTAAAAATTTGGTTCTGTGCGAGCTTTGTCCCAGAGCTTATCACACCGACTGCCATAATCCTGTCATGCCAAAGGTAATTATATATAAAAAAAAAAAGTAGCCGTCGCGTCCGTTTCTCGTGGACGTTTCGACGTAACGTCTTTCCTTGTCTTCTCGCTTTCTCTCTTTCTCTAACCTTCTCTCGTCTCGTCTCGTAATTTTATCTCTTTTTTTTAACCCTTCAACGCGTCCGACGCGACGATATTCTAACGATTGACGCGTCCATGTTTTTGACCAGATGCCCAGAGGGAAGTGGTACTGCTCGAATTGTCACAGTAAACAACCAAAGAAGAGAAACAGCAGCCGAAGGAGTCATAAAGGAGAAAAAGGAGGAGGCACTCGAGACAGTGAAAGTTCCGATCATCCACCAGCTAGGTGATTACGTTAAAGCAAACAAAATGTGTCGGCTCGTTGGTCCAACGTATTTTATTTACAAGGTTTACCATTGCGAATTACAAAATAAAATCTTACACACGTACACACAGGTCACATACATGTACAATACACGCTCACGTAAACAATATAAAAAATGAATATATATATATAAATGAAACAATATATATTTATATAAAAACAAAAAAAGAAACAAAAAAAAAAAAAGAGAAGGGATAAAGTCCGCATTGAAACGAACGAGGGATACTCGAACGTGCTATAATAAAAAGTAAGCTGCGATTTATAAGCCCGAGAAACGTACGATAATCGATAAAACGATGGTGACGTTAATTGCGTTACTTTTGCGTTATCAGCGACATTGCTTATAATATATATTATAAGCGTCTCGTACCTAAATTTCGCACCTAAACCGTTCGGCTGCGTCGTTCGACGGATACTTGCATTATTATTTGAATTAAGTAGACACCCTGAAGCTTTTAGAAGCTGGTACGTTGCGTCGAACAGGAGTGATTTATGGTAACTCATGTGTTGTTTTGCGCCGCAGTCCAACGCCGTCGACAGCCTCGAACACACATGTAGAGGACGTGAGTTCGTCGGAACCCCCGACGCCGACCGCTTCCCCCAGGAAAGAAGGAAACGCCGGCAAAACGCTTACGAAGAAGCAACAGCGGGAGCTCGCACCCTGCAAAATTCTCCTCGAACAATTAGAACAGCAAGACGAAGCTTGGCCATTCCTTTTACCCGTTAACACCAAACAATTTCCAACGTACAAGAAAATTATAAAAATCCCGATGGATCTCAGTACAATCAAGAAGAAGTTGCAGGATTGCGTGTAAGTTGCCCACATTCCAAACCAGAGTCACGCGTTTTTACGCACCCCACAACCACACATACACACTATCACCTTGTACATCTATAATATCTTTAATCACTTTATCATTCATCATTTACCATTGTTTTGTGTTTTTTTTTTTTTGTTTTCGTTTCCCTCGCGTCGCCTGCGCCTTACCGCCTTAGTCGCGCAACCCGCGATCCCACGAGTCAACGATTAACGAGGCTTTTCATTGTTTTCTAGATATAAATCACGAGACGATTTTTGCGCCGACGTTAGGCAAATGTTTACGAACTGCGAAGTCTTCAACGAAGATGATAGCCCGGTGGGCAAAGCCGGCCACGGGATGCGCAACTTCTTTGAGACTCGCTGGACCGAAATTACCGGAGCTCCTCCTCCGACTCATCCACAAACGCATAGCTGAGGATCGGCTCGCGTTCGTAGCGGCTGCAATAGTTTTGCACATTTTTACTATTAAGCGAATTGTTCCGAAGAGTGGCGGCGACGGTGGTGGCGACGGTGGCGGCGATGGTGGCTACGTAAGGAGGCGACGACCACGACCACGACCACGACGATCACGATCACGATCACGACCACGACCACGACGACGATCGTAGCCTACTCCTCGCGTTGATCGCGTTCTAGCGATCCCCGCGTTCGTCGTCCTTGGTGTTCGCCAGTCCTGTCAACGCAACAAAAAGTCGCGCGCAGTCGACTTCGATCCGGCCTAAGATACTTGGTTAACTCGGTTCGTTCCATCGCGACTCGCGACGATCGCGCGAGATGTAATTTTCCTTTCGTTCGTCTTTATTTACGTTATCGATCGAAAGGTATTTCTAAAATACTCAACGACCTTATTCGTTCGACGATGCATTCGATCCACGATGTGTGTGTTTTTTTTGTTTTTTTTTCTCTCTCTCCTTTTTTTCTTATTTTTTTCTCTCTCTCTAATCAACGGCTTTTCGAACGAACCTTGCTTCGAGTTTCTTTTCGTTTTCAATTGATTTTGTACCGACCGAGCGAGCGAGAGGGCGAGAGAGAAAGATTAATCGCACTCGAAAACAATTAGAAAGTAAAACTGTTTGTACACGAGGAAAAACCCAAAGAAACTGTATTAAAGCACAGCTTTTTCATGGTCTTTTTATTTTCTTTATTTACTAAATTAGTAGCGAGCACTAGGACTTATAATGTTATTTTATTTTTCGATGGAGAGGCAGTCTTGAACGAATCGTAACGAGAGTCGGTCAATGTACTTATACGAAGAAGAAGAAGAAGAAGATGAAGAAGATGAAGATGAAGAAGATGAAGATGAAGAAGAAGATGAAGAAGATTAAGAAGAAGAAGAAGAAGAAGAAAAAAAAATGTTTTGCCTAAGCGAATCCAGGGTGATCCGCGACATTGTATTATATAATAGGCTTAATACTACAGAGTCATCGTCGAAAGAGATATTTTGCAAAGTAACGAATGTGAGATAATGAAAAAAAGAGATAGAGATATATTATATATAAAAGGTATATACAAATGAATAAATAATTATTATATATAATGTAAAGATACGCAGTCAGATGATATACATAAACAGTATATGTATACATTATTCGGATAATGAAAACGGATTGTATCCGAATCGAAATAGCAATTTAGATGAAAATTAAATGCCATTCCAGAATTTCGTTCGTGTACCTTTTCCATTTGCACGTTCGAACAGTCCTGCGACGAAGCTCGGATCATTCGGACCGAGTGTACATAGTGAAAGTAACGAAAAGCCAGAGGTTTTATAAAAGGAGAAAAGCACGAGAGAATGATTCAATGAGTTATCATCGATTATCAGTATTTTAAGATTTAAATTAAATCGAGTTGTGCACTCTGCCTAACGTGGAAGTAGAGGACGAAGAGAAGAAAGATAAAAAAAAAAAAACTGTGCCCTTTGCAAACGAGAGTTTGGAGGTTCGAGTCGGACGTTCGAAGGTTCGACGTTTGTACATAAGTACGGTGTTTTTTGCGATGCTTATATAACGATAATAATAATAATAATAATAATAAATAATAAATAATAAATAATAATAATAATAAATAATAATAATAATGATAATGATAACGATAATATTAATAATATTAATAATAGTAATAATGATAATGATAACGATAACGATAATGATAAATAACAGCTGTGAATGAGTTTTAAATAGAAAATTTAGTAATATGGTACTTTTTCATACGAAAACGAATAAACAAATAAAAAGAAGGTGAATGCGCAAGTAGTAAATGCGATGCTCCGCTTTTCGATGTGTAGTGTACAGTTTTATAAAAAGAGTTTTTTAAATCCGGTCTGAGCTCGCCGTCTGTCATTAAGGTTCTTAAAAAGAAGTGGCATTATGAATGTTCCGTTTTGCGGTGCGAACGCGCCGAAAACGCACTTTAGATTTCATTGTATAGAATATCTCTCCTGTAATGCAGCATTATGTCGATATAGGATAAGATAAGGAAGATCACTTATACACATCGTGTAGTTCAAGTTTGTGGACAAAAACAAAACAAAACAAAACAACAAAAAAAAAAAAATTTAATTGTCTTATATTTTATCGCTCACTTATAATATATTACGTGGCTTAAATTTTATAATTCAGTATAAATGGATCAGCGGTGTTTTCATTTTATTTTTTACTTTTTTCTTTCTTCTTTTCCTTAATTTTTTTCCTCTCTTCTCTCTCTCTCTCACTCATTTTTATTTTATTTTATTTATTTTATTTTTATTTTATTTTATTTTATTCTTCTCTTTTTTTTTTTATTCACGATTAATATTAATTTTTTACGATGAAAAAGGAAGAAGGAAATAAAAAAGCACGAACGTTACTCGGATGCAAAAATTTCAATTTCACCTTATCGATGTTTTTTTAATTATATTTGTAAAACTTATTTACAGAGAAGTACGATTTAAGTTCTTTTCTTTTTAAATCGATTCAAGCTTGTATGTGATTTGTAAACTTTGTAAAATTTTTACTATGCAACTTGACGTTGTCTTGCGACTCCTGCGAGAAAATGCGTGAGTGTGTGACTTACATTATCGGTGCGAGCATCAAAAATCGTTGAAATATAAATTGTTTTGTATGTAATCGATGTAAATGATTTTCATTTTAACTTGTAATAACGATATTATGTATAACAAAGCTCGTAGATAACATAAAAAAAGATATTTGCACTCGTAAAAAGAAAAAAAAATATTGAGCCGTCGGAGAGAGAAGTGGCAAAAAGCGAGATAAAATAAAGAAAGTCGTTTGTTTTTTGGCTAAAACAAAGTCAGTGGATTTATTATTATTATTTAATTTCGCCGATAAATATATGCTGTAGCAATAATTTTGATATGCATCCATTGTATCGACTACTTTTATATTTGAGAGCGAATATATTTGGTTGATAGAGCAAAAATAGACTTAATTATTTTCTGTCTTACGTAAGTTATTTATTTTTCTTTTGTAAAAAATTGTTCCGTAGCAAAGTGCAGTATTGAGTTGATTCTGATTTTCAAAATATATAATTTTGTCTGTGAGATACGAATGACACACGTTAGGGTACTACTGTAAAGTAATGTTACGTACCAACAATAAGAGACGAAACTAATTTTTTAAGGATGTTCAACTCTTATTTAAAAACTAGCTCAACTAAATCGTTGGTTCACGAATAACGACGCTTTTTATACGAATTTTAATTTTTATGCGATCTTATGATACATTATATAGTGTAATATTAATAGCATAGCGAAGTTGACCGTATCAATCCTCGATAACGATATAAAAATAAAATAAAATAACGAAACGAAATGAACGGGCGAAGAAGCGATGAATTTAGAGGTATTATGATTGTCTATAGTTTAAACGATGGCTTACTTTAGGTAGCCAATCATTGCTATTTAAACAGACTTAATTAATGTATTGCAAATGAATTAATAAAGTGTAAGCGAAGCGTGTAAACAAAACTTTTTTTTTTCTAATTTATATATTCCCATTTACGAAATTAAATTAACTTCGATTAACGTCGATCGCAGTTTATCACAATATGCATTTACAACGGAACTTTTTTCTAACCTTTTTTTAACTCCTAATTTTCACCGCGTTTTCGTATAAATTTGCAAATTACTTTTCAAAACAAACTTGAAACGGCTCATTTTTTAAATTTACTCTCTTTACGTTGCTCTTAAAAACTTTATAAAAGAAACTCGATATTCTCGAGGGAAGTATCCAAACTTACCTCCATCAACTTATTACTCGCCTTCGCGAAATAAATTGTTTGTTTACGTTGCTCTTTTAACTTTTCCCTTCGCACCTGAAACTACTCGCATATTTCATCCGCTGTAATCCGAGCGAACCGCTTTATCCACGTTTCGAGTACTTATTAACGGTAGGTAAAAGCTATACTTTCATTATGCGCAAAAGAAGATTTGTTGGTATTCGAAATTCGTTCCTGTGTTTTAAAAGTACGATGATCCTATTTGTTAAAAAACTATCGACAACTTTCAATAATTTATGCTAATTAAAATCTATCGCGAACGCGTATAAATTACTTTCCTTTAAACAACCAAAATCACATCGTAGCATTTCGTATCGCTTCGGAGAATTCGCGACGAGTTTTTATAAACAAAAAACATTATCGATTTAAAACCCCAACAATGATATTTTTATTAATATCGTGTATATTACGTTATATTACGTCGACAGTTTTTTGTCGGGGAGTATTTTACGTATCCACTGTTCGAATTCATCGCCATTTATAAGCTCGTGAAATATTTGCCGAATTGTGAGGTTAAGGTTGAATAAACATCATTTCTGAAAACACTGTTATCGGTTTACACGCAAACTGTGAACACTTTGAGCCGATGGAGTGATACACTGATTTTATAATGACAGCTATTGTCCATTTGGGGAGAGGAGTTTTCAGTGAGTATATTTTGTAGTTGGAGCGAATTTTATAATTGGATAATACGAGACAATTTTTAATAATTACCGAATCAAATCTTATCGGATGTTTCATAACGAAGGTAACGGAATCGAGACGACGTTCGATTCGAAATATATTTTGATACGATAATAGAAATTTTTATTCGAACGTTGCTCGTACTTTTGTTGCGTGTTATTATTTTTTTATATTTTTTCAGGAGCTCGACAAATTTTAAAATCTCAGCAGAACTTTTGTAAGCTCTTACAAATTTCCTCGTGTTTTCAATCGAGTTTTGTACCTAAACGCGTTCTTATTTTAACAAAAATTTCAAGATACGAGATCGAAAAGTTCGCGAATCCTGGATTGAACGAGGACGAACTCAAGGAAAAACTTAAGAGGACAGGCAACGATTACGATGTTATATTTGCTGGTCATCGTGCGAATAAAGCCACCGAGAGTAGAACCATTCGAGCTCTCAAGGATTTAAATATTACGTTTAGAATAAGAGACAGGTAATTTTTTAAAGAGATTCCTGACTCGATATTTATTAATTTTGTAAAGTACGCTAATTTCAGATATAATATAGATGACAACAGTATAGTATGGGCGGATTTAGTTTTGTCGGTCGGCGGCGACGGCACCTTTCTTTTAGCTTCCAATCTGATCCACGACGATACCAAACCGATCATCGGCATTAACTCGGATCCGCAGTATTCGGAAGGATTTTTAATGCTAAGCCCTAAATATACCAATAACATATCGGAGGTATTCGAGAAACTTAAAGCTGGATCCTTCGAGTATTGTATGAGGAGCAGAATTAGAAGTACGCTTTACGGAGATAAAATTTGGCATTCGCCTTTTCACATGCACGGTCATGATTCTCCCAACGAAAGCAAAAAGTACGCTTACATTTCTTTTCCTAACGAAAAGCTAACTTAAAAGTAGTATTAAGGAATGATTCATGAAAACTCATTTTAGTTTCTATCAGAATAATTACGAAGCGAGTAAACCGAAAGGACAACTTCCTAAAATAAGGCAAATACCTTGGTTAGCTCTCAACGAAGTAAGTTTAATTATTGTTATTTACGCTTGATTTGAAAGTTCAGTTTACGTACGTGTTCGCCGATGAAAATTTTAAATGCCACTTTTGTAAATAATTAATCATAAATGTAAAATTAAATTTGCGTGTTCTTACTTTTCTCGAGTTTTCTTATACTTTCGGTTTCTACTTTCGGTTTCGGTAAAACGATAATTTGTTATAAATGTCGCTTAGTTTTCTAAGAGAACAAAATGAAAATTGTAATTACTTTTACGTGTATCGTAAACATCGAACAGGTATTTATAGGTGAATCTTTGTCCGCTCGGATCAGTACCTTACACATCAGCATTGGAAACGAGAACTTTCAAAAAGTAAAAAGTTCCGGCATTTGCGTAACTACGGGAACTGGCTCGAGTTCTTGGTACAGAGCCATTAATTCTGTAAATCCACAAATGGTCCAAGACATTCTTTCCGTAGCTGGATACGAAAAGTCACTTTCGAGCGAGGAAATAAAAAAAATTTGCTTTCATTTTAACTCTGAACTTCAGTATCCAGCGGGTACGTAGTTTTCTATCAAACATACATATTAGCTCTGTTAATAAATTATAATTCATGAATCGTTGGTTTTGTTTATTCAGAAAAATTGGAGTTAGGATACGTTATCCGTGATATGATAGTTAAGCACACTTGGCCTTTACCAAAAAGCATAGACTATCGCGGCTTTTGCAAGAAGTTAACGATTAGATCCCAATGTTACGATGGTGGATTGGTTATCGATGGAGGTATCGCCGTTCATTTCAACGTCGGTACTACAGTTGTACTTGAAATTCTCGAAGGGGATAGACTTTGCAACATTGTTCTGACCGATTGATGGCGGATGGGATGTGGAAAGGTTATCGAAGCATTCCTGAAAGATACGTTGTACATTTTTTTTTCCTTTCCGAAGAACTTACAAAACTATATTGTGTATAAGTATTATTTATAAATAATACGAAAGATAAATCGTAAAATATGTTAACTTGTATATAGGAATTAGTCTCACATAGTTGGCCTTTATAATCATTGTGTTATTAATCGATCGTTTATTATTTTATGTTCGTGTCGCGAACAAGATCTGATAAATATATATATTTTTTTATTATAAGATACCAAATTTACTTTCTTATATTTTATACGAATTATATCAAATTGTGCGACTGTATAAATATAAATAGATAACGAGGAGATTAAATTTAAAAAATTGTTACTCGGTTTTTACGTTCTTATATATTTATTTTGTATTATCTTTATTTTATAAATATAAAGTAAATGTGTAATCGTAACGGAAACATATTGTACAATTTACCGCTAACAACTAAAACGAAATTAGTCAGAAATTACAATTTTTAAATAACCTAAATGTGATATTTGTAATAATAAAATATTATATTTTCTACACAAATGTAAATTATTGATACGTAGTTTTTTAAGTAAATTTATTCGTTTGTTTTTTTAAATTGTTTAACGATAAGAAATTTATGTAAAACACGAACGAACACGATTTGATACAAGTTGGTATAGGTAATCTCTAAAAATAATTTAAAGTACAAAATCAATACTCAGAATAACTTAGATAAGTTACAATTTTAACAATTTCAGTGTCATTTTTTAAATTGTGTATTTTAAAAAGTAATTTTAGTTGAAAGATCGAATATTTGTCTTTTAATTATTTTACATTTAATTTTTTAGTTAACTATTGATATTAGTTTGAAAAAAGTGTATTTATTTTCCTAAATATTTAAAGAAATGTGAACAAATTATACAAATAAAAACTCTGCATCTTACGAATCGAATTAAATAAATATAATATTTATGATCGCATCGTTTCTTAGCGAAACACCGTTTTCGTCCCGTTCTATTTAAAAATAGTAAAATATTTCAACACTTTTATCTTAAATCTAAAAAACGTGTTTTTTTTTTTATGCTTACGAAAATATTTATTTAAATAAATTCCGAATGTCGGTAACGAAATAAAAAAAATTTAATTTCCAGTCGAAATTACGTAAAGCGAGTTAAATATTTTGTTACGTTGAAATAAAAAATTGCAAATCTAACCTCGAAGGTAAGTTATTTAGTAAAATAATATACCGATATTTCTAAAATTAGCTTCAAAATATTTTCAGATACGTTTGATCGTCTATTAATTAGATTGTGGAAAGATTGTAAAAATGACTTAACCTGTTTCCGACAAAATCAATACTTTACGCGATAAACAATACGTAAATATTGGATAAAAAATATCTTTACGTCGGATCTGCGCGGTAATTTTAATTTTAAATATTATTTATAAAAGTAAAACTTTCGTTACACGATTTCGTATTAACCTTATATTAGTGTTTTACGTACTTACCTCGGTTATTACGTATTCATCGTCGTCTTCGGAAAAAAACTAAAACGGATAATAATAACGTTATAAATAACTTGGATATCGAAGGAACTATAATTCTTTGTTACATGTATGGTACAATTAAATAAAATTTGAGCAAAGAAAATTGAGTGTGTAATCGCTAAATTTTTTCATACCAATTTTATGACGCCGTGTGTTCTTATCAAGAACGAACCATTTTTTTCAATAAATAATCTATTTTAGCGTTGCTTCTTTTTATATTTAAAATTAAATATACTCAAGACCAAAATTAAAATTAAAAAAGAAAAATAAAACGCATCGCTTTCACCGAAAAGTTCTCTCGTATCGTATATCGCAAACGAAATCTAATCAAGGAAACCAAGCAAAACGTACTTTTTTAAAAACGGCTTCGGATCTTTCGAAGACGCTCGAAAGTTCGTCCGGTGTATTAAAACAAAAAAACAAATAAAAAATCAACGATCGTCACGTTTAAAACTTGGACTTTGCAAAAGCCGTTAATCAACGCGCGAATGTAAAAAAAAAAAACATCCCTCAAATATTTATCGACGAATTTCGAGCAACGCATTAATTTTCTATTTACGTTTTAGGGTCGGTTCGATAGGCGTAATTTATTGCGCGAAGGATCGATCAAAGATAAGTAATGTACAAAAACTTGGAATTTTTGAAGAAAATTGTCGAGTGGCGAGAATTTGTTTTCATAGAAAAATTTATTAAACACAAAGGAACATCTATCCTACGAGTACGTGCCTACATTTTGCGTCATACATGTTTTGTACCTATATCGAAAAAGAAAAGCGTGAAAGATTACATCGTGCCTTTGTCACCAAGAACACTCCGTCGAAATCAAGTCTCGAGTCCCGAATAAAAGTATAAAAATATGCGTATGGAAAACTACCGCGTATAGAAAAGAGAAGGAAAAGAAAAAAAAAAACGGGTAAACAAAGCGATCGGTCGAGTTTAAAGAAAGAAGAAAAATTTGAAATTCGCAGCGTTTCGTCGTGTATAGGTAAAACCTTATAGGTGTATAGGTACCTTAGATCCAATAAATTTTACAAGGCGTTCGATTGCACATTCGTTTACAAAAGTGAGAGTAAAACGAAATAAAAACAAACGATCAACGAGGGCATACAACAATCCACTTGATAATGGTAAATAAATTAAGTTTAATTACTAAGTAATAAAATGTTAATTACATGTTGATTAATCGATCAATCAAGTACAACACACGTCTCGTGCAAAAGTGTAAATAATTTAAGTGCTACACTCAATACCGTTTTTCCATGACTCAAAATCGTGTTTAATAATTCTCGACTACAATAAGCTCTTCGTAAAACGTAGTAACATTGTAGTTTACATTAGTTTACAATTGTCCACGCCTTGATCGTCAATGTGTCTATTACATAGGTACACATTATGCCAGAATCCAGTTGTATGAATTTAAGCATCCTTTGTATTATCTCAACGAAGGAGACGCGTTTGGACCTCGAACAAATTATACAGTCTTACGATCGATCGTTTCTCCGAGAATAAATTTTTTCATCGTTCATCGCTCGCGCCAACTTTTCCAACGTGTCGACGACAACTCGATCCTGGCATTTGCACTTTTCTCTACGCTTTAAAAATAAATAAATAATTCTAATAATAATAATAATAATAATAATAATAGCGATAATAGCAATAATAGCGATAATGGTAGTAATAATAATAATAATAATAATAATAATAATAATCATCCATCCATCCCAGTATCGTTTCGTCGTACCGTCTTTTAAAATCACTCCCTTTATCGGAGGTCTAAGTAAACGTAAATAATAAATAATGAATATTCGGGTAAGCTATTTTATCCTTTGGTATGCCACGTGAACTTCTCGGATTACGAATCGACTATCGATCACACTAATACGAACAGTCACCGACTCTTGCACTTTTTTTCTCATCCACACTCGGGAGCGATCGTATCTTAGTATTATCATCTTTTTTATTTTTTTTTTAACACGATACAATAGCACACTAATTTTCTTACTTCGCATCTTGTTTACTTCTCTTTCTCTCTCTCTCTCTCTCTCTCGCTCGCTCGCTCGCTCTCTTTCTCTCTCTTTCTCTCTAAATAACTTCATTTACATCGACCTCGACGTATTTCCTCGAGCAATTTCTCAACCCCTCGGATCTTTTCAATTTTTTTAATTCGTTCTCGCCAACAATCATACGATGACTCTCAAGATATAATAAATATAATAGCGTTTACTTGGTTTGTATTTGTATTTTACATTATCTCCTTCCCATCAACTAATCGATACCTTATTGTCGCGTGAACTATTCCCTTTCGTTTACACCGTGATAGTCAAAATAAGATACGAACCAGATGTACACCATTACACCATCGCTGCGTCCCTTGTCTCGTTAAACGCACTCGAATTTTCAACCCCGTACGAGTGTAATTGCAACCGACGCTCACTTGGATAACAACGCGTTTGAGTTTGCTGATTTGCTTATTATTTTTTGTAAGTTCGTTCGTTCGTTCGTTCGTTCGTTCGTTCGTTCATTTATTTATTTATTTATTTAGTTAATTATTTAATTATTTTATTTATTTATTTATTTAATTATTTATTTATTTATTTTTGTCAAGGCTTGTTCGCGACACTCGTTCCATTTTCACCGGTCCAATATTCAAGCGAAACACGTTTTGATATTGCCAACGATACATTGCGTTAAAAATCTATATAAATTACACGGTTCGAAGCGACAAGCTGTTGATTGGTTATCTATATATCTTTATCTCTCGACAGCCACGCGTTTATTGTGCCACGACTCGGGTCGCCTTCGTCCAAACTGATAGAGATATGTTTTTAATATCAATGTACACGTTATCAACGGGTTTATCTTACAAGCTTCGTCGATGCGTTCGCAAGTTTTCGAGTACGAATGTAAAAAATCGTTTACCCCTAGGTTCGAACTTGCCCGTTCCACCGAGCGCAAGAGACGCGTGCTTAGTATCTTTTCAACGACACCGAGAACGTAAATCGTTGGTTCGGCGCAGCTTCCTCAAATGTTCCTTCCTAGGCACTTCGATCCGTCAGGGGAAAAAAACCAAGAAATCCCGTATATCGCGTCAACGGGGCTACGGATGTTGCAACGTCGGCAATGAACCCTGGCGAACGAACGTCGGGATAACTGCCGTGTTTTTTTTTTTCTTTTTTATTTCTTTTCGTTTATCACAATTTCAGTGTCTCGAATTCATCATTCGAAAGCGCGATCACCGTAAGTATCGAATTTTGCTACTACTACCGTTGTTGTTGTTGTTGTTGTTGTTGCTGCTGCTGCTGTTTCTGTTTCTGCTTCTGCGGCTGCGGCTGCTGCTAATTCACCTCCGGAAATTATCGATATCGAAATAAATAAATAAACAATGGTATTCTGGTCGCAAGGAACGTCGCTCGAAATAAATAAAAACGAGCGTCTTTATCGAGAACGAGAGAACTCTTGAAATTCGTTATCCAGGATGGAAACGAGGTTTTGATAAAAGCTTTGATAAAAATGGTCGAGGAATCCTTGCGAACGGAAAAGTGTTATTGGAATGTCTAGAGTCGTTCGTCCCTTACGATTTGGTTCGCGTATTATAATTACAGTTAAGACTCGACGTAAATTACACCGACGTCGGTCCGCGCTCGATTTTTCCATCGGTTCCTTCGGTTCGTTTCGTTTCTGGATTTATAGAAAGAATAGGTTTCGAGTACTTATATAGCATTTGCGTATAAAAAACACACGTATACACACACGAATCAGAAATAGACTCTTTTCCCATCGCGAAACGATCATTGTGTCCGTCTTGTTCGAAAATCTCTCATATTGGTGCATCGAGGCGAAATTACTTTGATCGTACGCGGTAAATACGCGAAATGGTTTTGTCAATTAAATCCACCCGATGTTTTTCGATATAAAATTAATTTGAAACATCTAACTTGGAAGGTACTTCACCTTCGGCTCGTCAACTTTGATAAGACTTTGAACGATGTTTTACATTTTCCATTCGGAAACGCGCTCTATTCTTGTAATCTTCGATATATTTCATAAAAATTGACGTCGATACGACTACGATCCATAAAATACCGCGGAATAAGGAAAATCAAAATATCGATTTATCGCGAAGATAAACGCCGTTGAAATATCTGTAAAAAATTCTTAAACGATAAACTTGTATTTTATTCCTTTCGCGATTTACAACGTCACCTTTTAATTATTTTACCAATCGTAATTCGACGATAAATTTACGTTCCCTTCGTAAAAATTGCCTCAACGTTTATCGCGTTTCTTTTTTTTATTTGTTTATATTTTTGTTTTTGTTTTTTGAATTCGTTATTTATCTTTTACGTTATCCGATAATCGAGGTTTACTTTTTTTTTCTTTTTTTCTCTTGCACCGATCGCCGTTAATTCAACTCGTATTCTCGTATTTTTACAAATGTCTTTTGTAGGAATAAAGAGTACATAATTAATCGCGTCGTTAACCACCGGAAAATGCTTCTCAAAGTCTCATTAAAATCTACGATCCGATTTATAAGATACGTAGTAATCAACGTTTTAAAGTATATATTTTTTTTTATACAAAGCGAAACTTAATGCTTGCTTAAAGTATCGATACATTGGAAACAATAGAAAGATGATTTTTATTATCGATAAATCAATCAACGTTCTCAGATGTGCAACAACACGAGATATTTCTCTTTGACAAATCATTGCGCTTGCACATTATCGTTATATATAAATAGATTATCAATTTGTCTTTTATGCGAAAACGAAATGAACGCACTGTTTCGTATTTCTATATATCCGATTAAGTAAATTCGCCGCGTATCCTTTCGATCGAAGGATGAAGAAAACAAATGAATCAGTCCTCTGGTCGTACTTGCTTATATCTCCATGATGTATTATTCACTTTTTGTTTATTCATAACGTTTACCACTATTATTAATATATTATACTATGTTCCTTTGCTTACGTTACGCTGTTTGTTTCATTTACTTAAAGGTGTGTATCCAAATTTGCGATACATTATACAAGTTTATACCATTTTTTTTCTACTATGTAACTATCTACTGCTTAGATTCCTTAACAAAAACACTTGCATCAATATTTATAGAATAATAATCGCAATAATAATCATTTTCTTCGTAATAATAATCATCGGTAATAATAAACTTTTTTTGCAACTAATATATTTACACTGTTATTATACAAGTCACTATGTTCCATTATCTCAGATTCCCCAAGTTTATCTCTCAGTTTCTCCGTTTCGGTTCGTTACTTTTTTTTTCTTTTTCTTTGAATACCTCCTACACGTTCCTTGACTCACCCGGACACAAAATTTTACACTTCAATGCCATTATTAGCATTGTATATTGCGATTGCACGTCTAATCATCGAACGATACGTTTCGTTTTCATCTCTTTTACAAATCTCGTTTCTCGCCTCGTCTCCATTTTCTTTCAACGCTAACAATTTTTTCGAGTCTCGGGAAACGCTACTTAAATTCATACAAGCTAATTTTATCTTACAGCGCCTCGAACGGCCAATTCCTCAAAAATTAATAAGTCGTGTACGCAAACGTTATACGTGAAATATATTTCTCAAGCCTATTTTCCGACTCGCCAATGCCGAGATTCGCAAAGCCGTTCGAT
The DNA here is from genome assembly GCA_018907195.1 of Dolichoris vasculosae. Classification (NCBI taxonomy): domain Eukaryota; kingdom Metazoa; phylum Arthropoda; class Insecta; order Hymenoptera; family Agaonidae; genus Dolichoris; species Dolichoris vasculosae. The sequence goes on from JACCHY010000003.1 coordinate 17,211,977, forward strand.
CAAGATCGACGTTTAATTATGGCAATACGATCGTAATGCAAAAATTCAAACTCTCTCTCTCTCTCTCTCTCTCTCTTCTTTTTACGACTGATAGTCTCTCAGAGACAAAGGTAACTTCTCAATGAACGATCGCAACGTCGTTTCTCAACGCGCTAACGACGATTTCATCTTTTTTTTTTTAATAGCCTTTCCTTTTCGACCATCTCTCTCTCTTTCTCTCTCGCTATTTCTCTCTCTCTCTCTCTCTCTCTCTCTCACTTACATTAAATTTATTTCATCATTATCGTTACAATATATGTTTACTTTGTACTATATACGATCTTAAACCGGCTGCTGCAAGAACTGCCGCTTTCGGTACGATGAATTTTGACAACGACTCGTTCGCGACCGTGCGTCGATTCCTCGATAAAAATTGTTGGATCAGCGATAGCTTGGAGGGTTCTGTCTCGTCGCTATCGAAAAGTTGGCTTCTTCGTTATTCGGAGCGGCTGGTGAAGCGAGTAAAAATATTTCGATGGAGGATTCGTACAATTTGTATCGGATCGTTACCACAAGTGTACGTACGTCGCGCAGAGATCGATCGTAAATCCTTCCCGTATCGTTCCCATCGTCGTCGGCGCGCCTCTCCAACCTCTAAAAACTAAATCCGAGGACCAACGAAAACGATCTCCGTACGTATATACATATTTCTCGGTACTATGTACAGTTTCGATCGCAGCGGTTCCGAGTCCCTTGCGCAAATTCAGCGTACGAACGTTCTCGGGTTAAGGCTCTAAACGCGCCTCCGAGTCCGAGATATTCGTGCAAAGTTCACTCCGCGAACGTTTCGAGCTCGATATCTTCGACCAACGAGGGGCCACCAACGCACGAGTAAGTTTTCCGCCTTCGCGCTCGACTCTCGCACTCGCCGCCGACTCCTCGCCCCTCGCCAATAGGAACTTGAACACTCTCGAACGTCCGCGACTCGAGCTCTCCGCGAGCGGCGCACGGTGACACGAATTTGACTAGATTGCACGGTGATCGGGGTTGGGGTTGGGGGGGTTGGGTAGATTGGAGAAAGGGGGAGGAAGTCGGGAGGAAGTCGGGAGGAGACGACGCTCTTATGGCACTCGGTTGGATGTCGCTGCGGGGGGAGGCGAGTCGCGGGTTTGCGTCGGCGGCGTCGGCGGCGTCGGCGGGGGCGGGGGCGGAACAACCTCACCGCCTTACGAGAAGCCGAGATCCTCCTCGGGGGACTCGTCGTGGTACTCCTCGTGGTCGGACGTGTGTCACAAAACGTCGCTCGCCTGTCGGGGGCTGATGCCGATCGTCGGCGAGAGCTGACCCTCGTCCACGCTCACCGTCTTCGGGTCCTCGTCCTTCCACTTGTCCATCGAGCGTCGACGCGCGTTCATGAAGAAGTTACCCACCGTCGTCGGCTCCAAGCCGAGTTGCCGCGCGATTGTCACCTGCATCTCCTTCGACGGCCTCTTCGTCTCCTGCAACAAAGATTCGAACCGGGTTCGTTATCAAGGGTTGCGTAGTGGGTGGGTGCGACGGGGGGGATGTCGGACGTTAAGGCCGGCGGAACTCGGGTAGCGGGGGCTGAGCGGGGTGGTAAGCTGCAGCCGGAGAACGCCGAGAAATTATTCACGAGCCGATCGATAGGCGGCGGCGATGGCGTCGGCGGCGTCGGCGTCGGCGGCTCGACTATCCAGCGCGACCTCTAACACCGTTCTTACGTCGTCGTCCGCGGCTCCTCGATTTCTTCGCAGCGCGTCTTCGCCCCGAGTTCTTACTCGCGGATAAGGTCGATCGGACGGCCGACCTATTTCCGAGCGCGGCCACAACCGGGGAGGAGGTTTCCGAGTTCCATCCGATCTTTTCGGACCGGATTAAAACAATGGATCGCCGTTGTCGTCGTAGTCGTCGTCGTCGGTGTCGGCGTCGTCGGGAACCGAGGAGCGGAATTTGGAGTACACCCTCGGCTGATAAACCTCCCGACGCGGGTGGCGTGGACTTCATTGTCGCGTGGACAAAGCGCGTTTCGACGCGACGACGGCGATGGCTTCCGTTGCAGCGAGGAAACTTCGCGGCGATTCGATGGCTGACTCGAAGCGCGATATACTACTGTCCGGCGGAAAGTAGGACGCGGATCCAGTGGTAGGAGGTTTTGTTCGCAGCCGAGAGTCGACGGAACGGACGCGGTACTTCCTTTCGCGTCTTCGCCTGGGTACTTTTTTTTTTTTTATCCCGTCCGTCGCGAGGTGCCCGGAGGAGTCGGAGTTTCGAGATCGATGCAAACGGGGTCGATTTTTCCTTTTCGATTCGCGAGCGGTGATCGATCCGAGCTTCGGGAATAAACTCTGCCATCGGATCTATGGAGATCGAATGGAGTCAAGATCGCTTTCCAAGATCGACCGATCGACTCGCGTGGAAATTAAGAAACTTGTATCAAACGAGGCAAGACGTTTTTCGCTTCCTCTAAACTTTCGAACGAGAGCGGAGGATGAAATTTTTATCGATATTTCAAATTTCACGGATCGAGTTACCTTACTGATTTAATTGAGACGAAATAGAATTCCAAACGTGACTCGACGTTATTTCGAGATGAATTTAAAAAATTATTTCGTTAAATTTGGAAAAGAAAAACACAAAGATGATAAATCGAATCGATTCCAACGTTTACTTCGAATATTTATGGTTGCGCGGAGTATAAAAGTTACAAACTCGATTCTTCGAAATTGGAACGGAGGTTTTAAAAATTCAATTATTGCATAAAATTATATGATTCGGAAAAACAGGAAATTCATTTGTGCGCGTTTAAAAAAATATGGGTGTATATATATTTTTGGACGAGACACGCGGCAAATCGAAATTTAAATATTTCACTCCCCGAAATTAAATTGGACGTCGATGAAATAAGACGTAATTAGATATAGTGTATTCGATTTAAATTTCTTCTCTTATTTGTAATTAATATTATCTCTCGCGAATCCGTCGTGGAAATGGTTGGAAACGAATCGTAATAAGCCGATAATATTCGTTTTAAATAGACTCGCTAACGGCGGAAAAAGGAAAAAATCCAATTTTGTAAAAAATAGCCGATAGGTTCTTTTTTAAATATATTTGACTGGACTATCTACACGCGTTAAACGCGAAAATATCGAATCTGAAAGTTAACTGACAAAATTCCATTATATCGATGCGCGTTCGCCGAGTATCAGGGTGAAATCAGTGGCACAGGTATTCGAAGAATCAAGCGGGTATATTATACGCTTATCATTGTTATTTAATAAAGTGGCTCCAGCGTATAATTATCTAAAAATTAAATTAAAAAATTTTTTTTCATCGCTGCGTTTCGATATTCCGTCGAGTGATTCGTACGATAAATATTCAAAATTCCAAAAGCAGCGATCGATGCGTTCGGTTTCCCCAAGGGCTGATTTCTTTTATGCTTTACGAGATACGTATTTTCATATTTTCCGAATTTATATTTATTTATAACAATTTTTCATATTTCCACGGATCTTTCGCCTTTTTACGAATCGGATTTATAAAAACGCGTACGTTTATAAATCGAAACGAGTCGCGATTCGACGACTCCAACGATATATTATTTATGATATTTATAACTCGTATTAAAAATGTAAATCAACGCTACGGACGTTCGAGATTAAGTTTATTACTTATAGAAACTTTGAAAACGCAAAGAAATGGAAGAAAAAAGTTGGCGATCGCGTTAGACGAAATCAGGACAAAATAAAAGCATCGCGCGAAACTTTAGTTAGGAATAATTACGCGTTTCAATAAGCGCAAACTAATATACCGTTCCAAGGCCGAAACTCGAGGAAGTTTTCGTGCGAAAAGTGAAATCTGGAACGCGATTGGCCACCTTCGCGAAAACCGAACGCTTTTTGGGCCAAACCTTTCACCTGTGAAATTCTCTTCCGCGCTTATTCCGCGCTTATTTCGCGCGATCGATACTCGAGGGAACTCGAGGGAACTCGAGGAGAACTCGACAGGTATTTTGTTTCGGAGCACCTATTGAAACTTCGTCCCTTCGAGAACGGCTCGAGTTACCTTGTGCGAACCTCCGGCCTTCCGTCCTCGAGTTGGATGGAAAACAAAGCGGAAAAGTCGGATATCCGCGTCCCGATGAGAAAGTCTAAAGTCTTTAAAGGCCTTATTATTTATTAACCCCCGAACGTCGAATCTTCGATTAATCCGTAAGTGCGAATAAAGCGTCCGAGGGGAAATCTCGTTCGAAACGAGTGGGGGAATCGCGGCTCGGCGTACGCATGAAAATTTTCATACCTACTAAAACATCATTTACGCAAGGCGGGAGCAACAGGTGAGGTGGATTGGAGCAGGTACGCCGAGTTATGAAATCAAAACCAGTCGGGGGAGGGGAAGGCCGATAAACATTCGTTCCGCGTTCGCTGGTCGTTACGAAATAGCTTACGAAATAGCGAACGAGGCGACGGATTCGGTGATAAACGGTTCGCTAAACGTATCGGGACGAATCGGGACGAATAGGGGGCGAATCGGGTCTGTGCTCACTTTAAAAATAGCCTGTAGAGTACGACGCTGAAGGTCTGTGAAAACCAGTCGGGGCTTCTTGGGGGCGGGCTGTTGGTGTTCGGCCTGACTCGACATCTCGTCTTTCCTCTTGCAAGCTGAAATTGATGAAACTGATATGTACTTATTCGTCGTTTCTTATTGCCGATATCGACGTTTTCTTATACGTTGGGTCCTTTTTCCAAAAGCGAGCATCGACTTTTTTTTAACGCGTCTCTGTCTCGTCGCGTCTTTGATCGATGGATCCCGGATGAATTTACATGATCACCGAGATTTTCCCGTTGCTCGTTGTTACTTCCCCTTTCCCTCGACTCGCGTTCAACGTCTTCCAAACCAATTTTTTTCTTTACATTTTTTCTTTCAACAACGCGAGTCGAACCTCGACCAACGTTGCAACGTTGCAACGGAGTTATAATAAAGTATCTCGGTCGAGAAAAAACGAGGTAAAAGAATTGGCGCTCGAATCGGTCTATCCGAGCGAAATATCGCGCGTAAGAAGGAAAGTATAAAGAAAACGATAAAATCCAAGGTAGTACTTACTTCCGCGTTGTGGAATCTGTGCAGCTGAAAGCAGAAAAGAAAAATATAAATTAATACGAGCGTGGAAAGGATGTAAGTCAAGGCGAACCGGCGTCCGATCGTCGATCGTACAATCGAGAATGGAATACAAATACACATTCAGAGCATAACATGTACAATCATGGAAAAGAGTTGAGTTGCATACACGAATCTCAACTGGAAACTACGCCGGTAACATCGCACTATTAGGGTCTATACAGGAATGTGTAGTTTTCGTTTCCATGTATACTCGATCAACGTGTAAATGTTCGTTAAATATTATGTGATGCTGTGGTTCAACGGGTGTTTCGAATGCGTATTTGGAACAAATAAAAATCAAACAGCTCGTATACAAGTATATTTATAAAACAGTTGTATCGATAAAAAGTTAATTTCGCATTAGAATATGAAAGTATGAAAATGTTAAAATATATATATAGGTTTGTACAAAGTTAATCACAGATACATATTAATAAGAATTATTTATGTACATGAATCTATAACGAGGACGTTTAACTGGTACTACAATAGTGTGAATAACGAACGTCAACTTTCCAAAGACTTTGTTCTAAACATAGAATGCTGATTCTTTGCTCGATAGTGGCTCTCGGGTGAAGGATAATGCATTCGTCCGCGTCAGTTTACTTTGCAGATAGAACGTCGACGCGGCCATTGAAAAGGTCCTGGTGGCTCACTTTGTTCCTTTGGTGTACGCGAACGCGGGCGAGGGCGGGCGAGTGCGGGCGAGTGCGGGTGGGCGATCGAAAAGGTATCCACCGAGGTTGCGGAGCAGCTTCCATTATGCTCCGGTGAACAAAAGTCGGGCCCCGGAAACACCAGGAGGCTTGGAGTAGTCGTGCACGGGCCGATGCCTCGCCAAGAGCCGGTAATACCACACCGAGCGGAAAAAATCCGATCAGACGCAAGCCAACTCGATCGGACGGGGTTCAAAGTTAACGGGCCGTCCACTGAGCCCGTCGACGACCTCTTTCCACCTCACCCCCGTACGCGAGAGGGTGGGTTAGTCGGCGACTCGACCGGACTCGGCTCGAGGTTCCGGAGTCTTCCGACGCCTTCCGACGCCTTCCGACGCCTTTCGACGCCTCTCACAAGACGACTCTGGAGTTGACTCTCCAGCGAGGGTCGCGGTTTCCAACGCAGTTTTCCAAACGAAACGGACACTATCACTCAACCTCGTCGCGAGGGGGAAAGGCGGTTTGTTTTTTTAATTAATAACCGAGGCATTTTTTAAATACTGGACCGGTAAAGAGATACGTACGAGTGCGAAGGTGTAAACGCGGAGCAGCGGAGGTGTAATTTAATTAAATATTCGAGGAATTTCGAAAAAATTTAATTTCCCGTCGAGTTTACGTAGACTCGGTCTTGTCTATACCGGAATTCGTTGCTTTGCTACCTATAAAGGTATACAGAGGATAGATAGCCAGGCATTCGAAGGAATAATTTCGCATCCCGCGCCACACGTATATTTTTCCTCGTCGACGATATAAGCCCCTGTACATCGGCTCGGGGAAAATTCCGGATATATCCGAGTGTCCTATTATTTTGCTTCCTATTATACTGCGAATCGACGTTCGATAACGAAGCATATAATTTTTTCCCTGCTCTTTCCTTTTCTTCTCCTTTTTTTTTTCTCTTTTTTTCGTTCGTTCGCTTTATTTTCGTTTTATTTTCGTTTTATATTTTCGCCCCTCCTCCGCGCGAATTTGATACATCGGAATCCGATAGGCCGCCCGAAATTCCGAGAAATCAAATATGCGGAGATCGCCGAGCCCGTTTGACCGGGAATTCTTTAATTTTTCCATTTTTTCCTCTCCCGACCCGCGACCCAACTTCCCGTTAACCCTGTTTTCCTCGGCTCTTAATTAACGATCCATCGGCAATTTATTACGTCGCGGCCGATGCTCTTACTTATCGGTGAATCGGGCGGCAGTCCTCCGCGCCCTTTATCGCCTTCCGCGAGAATAATGCGCCGGGAAATAGAATTATTGGTTCGTGGATGCGACCGCGGAAACGTATCTGCCCGCGGATGAAAGAGACGAGGGCTGTCGATAAGAAATTACGCGTCGAGTCTTCGCCGCCGACTTCGGATGAGCTAATTAACGCGGACCGCCGCGGATCGCGACTGGGGGGGGGTGATTAAGGGGTGATAAGGGGGTGATAAGGGGTGGAGACGAGGCCGTGTAACGCGGGCGACGCTCGCTCGGTCGGTCGTCGACCCCTCGCCCTCTTCGATTTCAATAAAATCAGCTCGTTGGATGCGTCGAAATCCGGGACCTCTGTCCGCTAAACAACGGGACACCTGCCATCCCGACCGACAGTTTTTCAACGTAACGAGTCGCGTTTAAGTGACGCGTGACTGTCGTTCCTCCCCCCTGGCTTTTACCCTCGCCTTTCACCCCCGCCTTTCATCCCCGCCTTTAGCCCAACAAACTCGTACGTGTGCTCGGGTGTACCGATGCCAACCAAAACCGATAGCGCGACGTTCGCGGGATGTCTTGGACGACCAGAGACACACGCGCGGTTTCAGGCGAAAGAAAAAATAGCCGAGGAGTGGACGTGTTCGTGTTAAGCGTCAAAATGTCACTCGTTCGTTTACTCAATTATTTCGATTCGAGTACAAAGGCTGGTAATTTTACTCGAGGAAAACGGATTTCGCTCCAACTTCTGAATTATTCATCTTCGTTTTCGATCCGAACGTCGCGCGTAATACTTTCCTGGACTTTAATTTTTCAACGAATCCGCGTGTAGTTTTCCCCCGCGTTTTACCATTTAATGCGAACGACCGATGAAAATGTTTCCACGCGAACCGAGAAACGAATCCTCGAGGCGTTAATTTTTCGCGGCGACGATTCGCTTATCTTCGACGACGATTTACGACCTCGCGAACGCGTTTATTGGGTTTTATAGATTTTTCGATTATTTTGTACCTGTTTTTTTTTTTTGTTCTATAGCCCAAGCTTAAATTAGCGATATTACGATGTCGAAGCACGGAAATATCAGCGAATACTTGGGTAGTTCGTGGAGTATCGAGAAAGAAAATATGAATTTAATATTTATGATTCGCTGCTGCGTCGCTCGAAAGAAAATTATTTAAAAATTTTAGCAATTTTTTAAGCAATGGAAAGATAAATTATGCATAGATATTGGCAAACGTACGAGGAGGTTATTCCGACCGAAGGTTGGGGCGAAGAAAATCTTTTAAACATAGCGAGAGCCAACCTTACAAATTCCTGGGACTTGATAAAATAAAAAATGGACTATAAAATCCATCGAAGTTGTAAAATTAACATGAAACGAACATCGACGAGAGTAAAAAGTCGCGAAATGGTACTCGAGTACGATAATGCGCGACCACGTGTTGCTTTTTCGAAGAAAAAAACAATCCCGATCGCGAGTTAAGAAATTCTCCTCGGCTAATTTATAAGCTTGGCTTCATCCCCTCCTAACGACTCGACATCGATAACCGGATCGACGATAATCTTCCCCAACGAAAATTACACTCTTAGCGAGGGTAAAATTAGACGGTTAAAAGTTGCTCTCGGACGAAACGAGTTTCTTTTCGCGTTTATCTCGAGGTCAGCACCGACGACTCCGTAACGTTGGCGGAAGGAAAATGACGCGCCTCTGTTTGGAATAACTCAATAATGATGGCACGGCTCGTCTCCGAGGTCGTCACGTGCCCCGAATGGCCTCGGACGTATACAACAACGTTATCCGGGCGACGCGCTGATGCGGACGATCCCGTAATCGAAGCGCGTTCTTCTCCTCACCCTTGGAAAAGTCACTTACGTACGCATAGGTTCGCGGTCGCTTCCTAATTTTTCTCAGCGCTTCTCCGAGATTTACGGGGAGCAATTTCCCTTTATTGCCTATCGCCGAACCTTGGCAACGCATCCTTCCCCTCCTTCCCCGCCTCCCTAGCGAAATAAATAGAAAGAAGGAAAAAAATTGCCGATGCCTCGAGACTGCGAGACCGAGCGAGAGAAATAGCGCAAGGGAGTTTGGAGGGTTTATTTCACGCTCGGCGGACGAACGCGTACAGGTGGAGTAGTCGTGTGGAGTAGTCGTGTGGAGTAGTCGTGTGGAGACGTGGAACCGCGGTGCCAGGACCTTTCGATGCCCGAGTTTCCATTCGTATCGATGCGTGCTCTTTTTCTCTCTTCTATTTTTCCTGAATATGCAAATTTATCCTTTACCATTTTACGTTTCTCTCGAATATACGATGCTTTCTTTTTTTTTCTTTCTTTTTTTCTTTCTTTTGCCTCGACGTCCACTATTTTCCATGTAAATGGCTTCGTAATAACATATTAAACCTAGAAACTCGCGATATAAAAATATGGAAAGCAAGTTTGATAAGACAAAAAAAAACACACACAAAAAAAATAAAAGAATAGGAGAAGAATCGATGATTTAACGCGTTGGATTCGTACAGACGAGGAGGCGAGACTCGTCGGTTGTGCTTTCGAAAGTGCGTAGTTTAGCGTAGTTTAAGGAGGAATGCACCGCGAGAGAACGAAAGCAGCTCGAGCAACGAATCGGCCTCGTGTTATCGTATGCAAAGTGCACGTTGTGTATGTATGAAAAAGTCGAGCTTCTCGAGCTTCTCCTCGAGCGTCGCTCTTCTCTATCCTCGTCTCGACCGTTGCCGCGGATGCTTATAAATTTCGAAGGTTCAGAGTTTTTTTTTCTTTATTTTTCTTTTTTTTTATATGATACAGTATATTACATTCATGCTATGTAGTTATATCGGGGAGATTTAAGGGGAGACATTCTAAGCCAGATTTGATTATATTCATAGGTGTATATAAGGGCTATCGATTAAAGTGTCTTCTTACAGCCTAAATCTAACTATAACTACTGTACACACGCGCATTTGTATACGCACCGATGTTGGGAACTGGTGAAGGGGCTTAATTCGTACAAGATGCTCACGCCGAGTGATACTCGAGATGACGAACCTTTATACCACATACTAAGGGTTTGGGTAAGATCTCTTCCAAATGCGTCGTTTGATCACTGGTTTGATCACTGGTTTGATCCACTGGTTTGATCACCGGTGCGATTACCGAATCGAGCGAATCCAGCGAATCCAGCGAATCGTCGAGGCGTTTTGGCTGATTAACCGGTCGTGAATAAAGGACGCAAATGGATCAGTTGGATCTTACGTGATTGCGGATTGGCCATGCAACTACGATATTATTAGCCCGGCGGCGTTTTATTGAGAACTCATCTCTTGAAAGAATCTAAAAAATCTACTATCTTTCGCCTTTCTGTTATCTAATCGACCACGACCGACCGACCGACCGACCGTATCGCTTCTCCCCCCCTCTTTTTGCTTAAATCTCTCTCATTAGAGTCCCAGCATTCTTTGACACGTGCGTTATTTCCAAATTCAAAATTCAAGTCACTGATCAGTCATCGTCGTGTTGTTTCAAGAGTCGATACAGTGAGATTGGGAAAGCCAGATATTTCGTAGACCGTTGGGCTGTATTTCGAGCGCGGCTAAAATCGACTCGAAATCCAAGCATCGAGCGAACGATGTTTATTTATTAACGCTCCGAGTCACAATGACTATTCGCGTGTCGAATGTTTTATACGATTAAATTCCGATCGGTGCGAGTATCGAATCTTTAGGACCGATATAACTCGAGCGAACGCGATCGAAAACGATCCAGATTCGCGGGTTTTCCCCTCGGCACCTCGCCACGATAAAATTAACTTATCATTCTTATTTGGAATATAATGATTAACTTAGTATTATTCTAGTTTGCCGGAGGTAACGCGAAATCGAACCTACGAAAATAGAATAAGCTTTTATCCATTGGCAATGAATATAATTTATAATAATAATTAAATTTTATTTTCCGAGAGCGTTTAAAAATCACCGCGAATCTTCTCCGATCGGAAAATAGCGACTCGGCTCTAATCCGAAAATCAAAGCTAAACGCATATCTTATTTACAAGCGATTGGAGATCTCTTTCGATTTGATTTAATTTCGCGAGGGTATTATTATTCGAAAGTATCGAAAGTACCGCTAAATGTTATCGATGGCAACGAGTTCGCGATTCGTAACGGTTAAAAATTTCCGCGTTTAACGTTTTCACCGATATCGCGTTGATCGTAAAACAATTTAATTTGCACGGATTACTTTATTACTTAAATTTTAATCGGATATTTGAAAATAAACTCCGACGGTTGGAAACCTTTGCCGATATAAATAAATAAATACATACATACATAAGTACATAAATAAATAAATAGATATATAAACGAATAAAAAATGCTCGAAATACATCCCCAACGACTATAATTGTACAGAATAAAATTTTGGAAGTTTGTTTAAAAGTTTTTGCTCTACTCTTGTCTCTCTCTCTCTTTTTTTTGCACACCCACTCGCACACACACACTCTCTCTCTCTCTCTTTCTCTCTCTCTTGGCCTTTTTCGTACTCGCGTACGTCGACTAATCTTGCCGTTGCAGTGACATTGAACATTTATTTAGCGGTGTCGCGTTATCGTTACGTCAATATCAATAACGGCTGAGTAGCCTGGACGCTGAACCGTGACAATTCCGTTTAGTTAGTGTATATAAAACGGAAAGTCGAATCTCCGTCATGGAAGACTGGTTACACTCTAAAAACGAACGACCCCTTTTCTACGTGGCCCCCAACGGTTAGGTCGTATTCTGGAGTCGACGGGTCATGGATTGTGTTTTCTTTATCTTTGTGTTTTGTTTCTCTTCGCGTTAAAAGTCTTTCCTTGGTATGTACGTGTTTGGCTGACGGTGGTAATGCGTATGTTAAGCAGGAGTGCCCGAACAATGGAGGCACGAAAGACCCAGACGTGAAAAGCGAGATGCGTGACGAAGAGAGGAACGAGGCGTGCCTGTACCAGAATACCACCCACTTCTGATGATCCGAACCTCTTTTTTTTTTTTTATCAGGCACGAGCGAGAACCAGTCGAAATAATTAAATTACAGATTTTTATCCGCGATCGCGAAAATTCTTTTATCCACCGAAACATGGATTCGTCGTCGTCGTCGTCGTCGATCGATCGCTGGACGTGTTTCCGACGTGTTTCCGACGCGTTATTAAAAAATCGTTCCTATAATTTTCCCTATAATTTTCCGAAAAAGAGCCGAGTATTATTAGCAGTATTATTTTTCGCTTACCCGGTGAGTAACCGTCGCCTTATTTCTATGTAATGCACAAGACGCGTTGTTATTTTTTCGTAATTATCGCGAGTCGACGACGTTTCGAAAGAACGATCGCGACGTGCTTTGGTATCGAAGAGGTTCTCGATTAGCTCGGAGTCACCATTGCAACAAAAATTTAACTTGGGAAATTACGTTTTCGTGCATTAAAAATCAGAGTTGAAAATTGCACCTTGAATTTTCCGGTACAATGCTCGTTAATATTACAACTTTGATACACGTCCTCGAGATACGCATAAGTTTGCTAAAACTTCTTTTACCGTCGAGTTTTATTTTTCTTAAGTTTCGAATTTAGAGTGTGTCTACGTAGTATTAGTAGTAGTAGTAGTAGTAGTAGTAGTGAGACGGTTCGGAGTTAGCTTGCGTCCATTATTTATCGTATAGAAAATACGCATCGACAAAATGGATTTTGCCGAGAAGCGCAATATCAAAGAGATCGTCTCAAGATAGATCTTGGAGCTTTGATCGTAACGCTGCTGGAACATTGATCGATGGATTAAATTTGAGTAACACCGAGAGAATTATTTAGCGAGATCGATTATATTTCGAGAACAAAGTATTAATTCACGCTAATTTACTACAACTAATTTCCTTTGTTGGAATAATTCTTCAACTTTATCAAACTTTATTAAGCGACGTTCGCAACGTTTACCAAAACGTATAGTCAGCATTATCGTGTCGAAACATCTCGTCAAAGCTGTTACTCGATCGTTTTTAGATTTACGTTTGGAACGAAAAATAGAAAAAAATTGATAAATACGATGTTCCTGTCGTATGTGTGTGCCTATGTGTGTGTGTGCGCGCGCGGATGTCGCGTGATTACGGAGTTGGAGTTCTCTTTAAAGCAAAGAGCGTCATCTCGTTGATACTAGCTTAAAAATGCGTCTCCCGGTGATCAATTTCTGATAACGTTCAAAGTTGGAATCCAAGCTCGAAATTCGGGAGCAACAGGCGCGTAAACATTTAGTCGAAACTGTTACTTCTCAGCCTGACTATTTCGAGTTGGTTTTATGCTGACTATACGGTTAGTAAGACGAATAACGAATAGATTGGAGATACGCGATAAAGACGAGGAAAGAATTATCAACAAAGAGAAACAGTCGATGCATAGTTTTTACACTTTTGGCTACGTCGCGAAGAAAATTGTCGAAAGCGTTCAAGGCATTCTCAAATTTTCTCTAATTGCTCGCACCGCGGTTACTTTTGCCTTTGAGTTTTGCCTTCAATGAATAAATTTCCCGCGGCTCGAGAAAAACACGGACAGCGACTCGAACAGCTTCTCAATAAAATGCCTCCGTATAAATGTGTCGTTTGTTTGCGTTTGTACATAGAAATAATTTTTGTATCGATGGTCTTTGCATGTCGTTTTGCCTGTTTTTATGTATCTCTCGATAGTTCTCTAGCTTAAATACGTTTAATGAAGCAATAGCAAAATACAATGCGTGTAAATGTAAATAGAAGAGACCAAAATGTTTAAATATAATTAATTATAATACGTCTCAAACAAGAACAGCGAACGTGCAAGGAATTTTTACTTGTTAAATGTTATTTGCTTGTAAAAGTGACTTGCCTTTCGAACTAATAAAGTAAAATCGTTCAACAATATTTTCCTTTCACAACTGTTTGTGAGTGCATGTTGTACATGATGAAACGAGTGATATAAGCAAAACTCAAAAAATAAACCTTGGCTCTCGGGCGAAGGTGAGCCAAACTCAACGTCGCGTTCGCACCGAAGGTAACGAAGGTAACGACGATCCGTTTTCGAACGAGACACCGAATCTCTAGTTTTATAGTTTTCCCGCGCTTTTTCTCACGACGAGCCGACGCACCGATTTCGAACGGATCGAACACAATCAACGGTTCGATCCTCGCTTGCGTCCAGTCGAGATGTACTGCGATCGAGGCCTACAATCGCAGCGCATCGAAACTATCGACAAACGAAAAAGGAACCGCTCGTCCGGAGACTCCGCAGCGTACGTCTGTGCAGCATCCGGACGTAGAAAAGAAAAGTTTCTTCCGCGGATTCGGATCCGTTCGAAATGGATGTTCGTTCTTGCCTGTTGCTTCCAATCTCCCATAATCGAACGAACAACGGATCGAAAAATAAGAAGGTGTTTCGGTCACCTCCTCGACATCAGCTCGGGTTCGAGGATCGGAAAGTTCCTCGCGGTGTTATCGATCGCGGAGTCGGAGTCGGAGTCGCGTTCGAGGGGCGGTCGCGACGCACTCGGGGAAAATAACAAATTGCGTGCCGAGTGCGAATTAGCGGCAGTTGAATTTGAATGCGCGTAACGAACCCGCGACGATGCGAACGTTCGATTTGAAGGATCCGACACAATTGGCGCCTTTCTACTCGTTTTGGATCGATCTTATTATTTATCGGAGCGTCTCCGTTCGAGGCTCGAGTGCACGCGTCGATAAAAATAAAAGACGAGCGAAAAGAGGCGGTGGATGAGTGAAAAATAAAATTAAATTACGAGTGGATCAGTCGAGGGTAAAAATCTCGTGAAAAAGATCGGCTGGTGGGTTCGATCGCGGTGTATGCAAAAGTTTCCAATGACAATCTACGATACAAAGTACGTGTAATCGATATCGCGAATCGTAGAGACAAAGGTGGTGGTTGGCTTCGTAATCGGTAATAAAATTATACGGTGTTCGGCGTAAGTCAATTTGTGTAAATAAGGCACGTGTTCGTTATTTCATCCATCAGTCAATCAAACCATCAATAATTAAGATTTATAATTAGAAAAAAGAAAAGAGAAAAGAAAAGAGAAAAGAAAAGAGAAAGGAAAAGAGAAAAGAAAAGAGAAAAGTAAAAAAAAAGAAAATTAAAAAATTGAATCAACTGAAGAAAACGGAGTCGTGTATCGGTATATACATATAATATATAATATATAACGCGTATACGTACGTATGTACGTATATACGTGTTATATACGTGAATGTGGATATATATACACGTATGTTGATGTATATATACACGTAAAGAGTATTGTATGCAAAGGCAAGTTTAAATCGGCAAGAGTATACAAGTACAAAGGTCAGGTTTTGGTTCAAGTAATATATACGTCATATCTCGTTATTACAACAATATTATTGGTATTATAGGTTGGAATTATAACGAACACCGAAACTGAGAGACTCACAAGCAGGAAGAGGAGGGTGTTTTCCTTCTTTTAGAGTTGACTGATCGCACGTTAACATTGCGCATCTGGCAGTCTGCAATGCAAAACATAATTGGGAGGGTCAACAACCGGCGGTCTTCTCTCAACGGACAATTTCACCAAAACTCCAATATTTTGGTCGTTCCTCGTCGCTCGTGGTTAGGTTACATAGATTATTTCGTTGTTCATGGATATAACATTGTCGTTGTGTCTTCTTACATATTTTTTCTCGTCTTTTCCTCTCTACTTCATTGTGCTGTATTTTTCAGTTAAAGGGAGTTTTGCTTACGTTATCCGCAATGGCAAGTTTCTGGAAACTTTGCCAATGAGGAAAATATGCGTACTCTCGGTCAAATCTCGCGTCGGAGCTCTGCTCGCTCGACTGGTAGTACTTGCAAAATGACGTTCGATATCGCGTTGATGAGAGTACACATACGACATACATCAAGTTACAATTCAAGGATGCAAATCTATTTCAGCCTTACGGCGAACGAGATATAGCCATCGCGATACGATAAAAGCTCGTCGTTGCGTTATCAAAGAAACTGCATTTTAAACACTGCATTTTTAACACTGCATTTTTAAGACTGCATTTTTAACAATGTACTTTTAAGACTATATCCGGTTCGAATGCGTGGGCCGAGCTCGAAGTGCCAAATATAATTGTATAAAATAATCGCTCCCGATGACGATTCAAGCCAAGCTAAATAAAATTGAAGGAAAATGATTATAAAAAGACCAAACATTTACAAATGAAAATTCGCATAAACTGCGCTACACTTAAAAAAAAGCTACTGAGATGGGAGAATAGTAACCAACAACAATGTCGTGATCTAGGATTCGTAAAAGGGAGATTCTGCAATCCCTCGCATCACCTCTCTCTTTCAGTCTCATTCTCTCTTTCGCTCTTTTTCTCTTTTTCTCTTTTTCTCTTTTTCTCTTTCTCTCCTTTACCAGCTTTCCAACTACGAATAGAATCCACTCTAAATTCGAAACAAAATCAATTAAAAAGGATTGCGTTACGAGGCAATTATAACAACGACGAGGCGGCGATCACCGCTCGTATCGCTTATTCACTTCGTTGCTTCGTTTTTATTTATTTATTTATTTTTTGTTTTTTTTTTGTTTTTTTTTTGTTTTTTTTTTTATTCGTCGTCGCTCCAAGGGCTCGGGATGATCGACCGCAAAGTGCGGATCTTTCGGGAATCGTGGGTCACGTGTCGCACTCTTGGTTCAATTTTCACAGCTTACACGCGTCAACGCAATGAATTTACTATTTAATTTTTATTTAATCTACGTCTCGCTCGATGCAAATCTCGATACAGATCTCGATACAGATCCAACGGTGTTGGCTCTTTCGGAAAAACCATCGACGGTCTTGGAACGCAACCGAGCGGTGTCGAATGTTCCGCTGTTACGTTCGAGTCCATCGTGTTTCCCCTTTCGTTACTGCTTACTCAAAATCCACATTATTACGAATTTAAATTGATGGGACCTTCTGAGTTTTTCATCAAGCAAAAAAGAGAGCAGTCGATTGTACCACTCGACGGTTCGGTCCATCGATTCATATTTCGTCGGTATCTTTTTTTTCCTTTGAATTTTTTCAACGAGCGCGCAACGAATCTCGACACATCTTTTTTTAACTTGAAATCGAGTACAGTTTCCGAGTTGAAAACGTGCAAAAATCGGGTGATGAGTGCTTTGACAAATTTGTAACATTAAAATAAATATGTGCGCTGGGACGGGAGGGAAAGAAGTTTTAGGATTGGAGGAAGAATCGCGAGTTGGAAAAACCGATGACGTCCTCTGTCCTCTCCTAACGAAGACATTCTCATTCTCGTACGTTTCCACTTTTCCACCGTCTCTTTGAGAGCGAAAAACCCGCCGCGATATTATTCGCGAGACGTCGAAAACGGTTGAAAGGGGATTTCGCGGTACGGTCGCGTTGACCTGGGCGGGTTCGAGCTTCGAGCTTCGAGCGAGGAGGCGACATCACCGGGGGACAATGTTTTCATTAGCTCGGGTTGACGTCGATAGCGAGGGAGGAAGCTTTTCCCGGTTCTCCGTCTCTCGCGGACGCGTGTCGAAGCGTCAGTTTACGGAAAGGCACTTCAAAAGTGTAACGTATCGGTAGGGGCTGCGAAGAAACGAGTGAGAGGTGGAAGGGTGGGGGGGGGGAGTCGATTCAACCACGCGTGGAGCCTTTGATCGGAGAAATTAAATGCCCAAGTCGACGGGTCTCTATTGGTCAGCTCTCGCTTTCTCTTATCCCCGTCTCTCTTTGTCACAGTCGCAGAGACGCTCGGCGACGGTTCGTTAACCTGTCTGCCGCATTTATTCACGGGATCGCGAACAGTCGATGAAAAATGAAAAAGCTGGCCGATAACGTATTACGATATCAATTAGACCGGAGTTGAAATACATTGGGTTAATTCTTTGGGAGAGAACGGGGTTACCAAAGGGAAAAAAATCCCGGATGACGATATAACCGTGGTTATGAATATTCCATGGACAGTCGGTGATCTCGCGTTCGTTTCCGAGCGTCGTAAAATTCTAATGACGGCGCGCGTCGGTATTTCAATCGGCTCCTCGGCTCCTCCGCTCCTCCGCTCCTCCACCCCACGTCGCTATTTTTCTCTCGCGGCGCAAACTGTCACGAGGCGCGATTTGGGTAAAGTCACGGAACGGAGGAGCGTCAAAGTAGGCTATCGGCTCCTTTGCTCCGCTCGGGCGAGCGGAAGACTCGAAATAATACTCGATTGGCTCGTCGTCGGCGGGGAAAAAAGGAGTCGTTGGTACGCGTTCGCGAAGGAAGGGCTGGTGGTAGTGGTGGTGGTGGTGGTGGTGGTAAATGTAGTGGTAGTGGTAGTGGTATCGATAGATTCGCGCGGTTCGCCGTCACTTTGTTCCTTTTCGCGTAGACTCTCGGCTTTATGCGCTACATTCGAAACATCCCGCTCTCGATGCGTATAATAGTTAATTTCTTATCGATCCCGGCCGAGAGCGGGAGGCGAAATTACGCGGCCTCCAGAGAGAGCGAGCGAGAGAGCGAGAGAGAGATAAAGAAGCGGGCGGAAAAATCGCGGAAGCAGCCGAAGAAAAAATGCGGACCGCCGGAGCTAAAGCTTATAATAAATGCTCTCGGATGGAGGGAGAGACCATCGCGTTCGGAAACTCGCGCTTAGCGCTTTTCCCTGCACCGGTGCTCGGGTGGACCGTTCGATTTTGTCCAAATATGACGGGCTCGAGGCCGGGGAGCTTTCGTTGGAGAAGTTCGCTTCGGAATATTGGAAAATGCCAGGCTCGAGAGTACGGGAGAGAATCGGAGGCTCGATATGCATATAAACACAATACCTTTCCGTCCTGTGCTCGTACTTTCTCTCTCTCTCTCGGAACCCTTCCCCCCCGTTCCCCTCGCCGTACGCGATATCTCTTCGGTTACGTGTACATTTTATATATACGTCCTGGGGGTGGAGAGGAGGTGGAATGAGAAAAAGAGAGATGGAGGAAGAACCGTTGGCCGACGCGACGCTTCCACGAAACTAATCCGAGCCTGCCGTTCTCTTTCTCTCCCTTCTCTCCCTTCTCTCTCCTTCCTTCCTTCCTTCCTTCCTACCTTCCTACCTTCCCATTCCCGTCCGGAATTTTTTGGACGTCCGTCGTTTTTCCCTGCATCCTATTCATCCACTCGCGACTCTCGTCGTCCCTAACCGCGAGACGCGGATGCTTACGTCACATTTAGCGCGGGACGGTCGCGAGCTTTTCGACATGTTTAATTATAATCCGCGGTCGTCCTTGAATCGGAGCTGAGATTTCATTTTCCGAATGCCAACGTCCTCTCGTATCCGAAAGCCGATTAACGAACGTTCCTCGGACAAAATGGAAAACGCGTGCTTCTTTCTTTCTTTCTTTCTTTCTTTCTTTCTTTCCTTCTTTCTGTCTTTCCGCCGACTCGCGTCCGCTTTTATCGAATGACTTTTAACGAAAAATATTTTTCCCTTTTACAAACGTCCGTACGTTTCAATTCTGTACGCTCGCTTCCCAGCAACGCCGACAATGCATAAACAGCCGAAGATATCGAGATTTCGTGCTCTTTTATTTCTCTCGTCTCGTTGGGTTTGTTTTTATCGATAAACGGTCCGCGTTTTTCGGTTCGACGGTGCGTTTATCTTAGCCGAGGCTATTAATCCATTGTAAGCCAAGGGACGAGCGAATTTTTAAAGAGGCTTTTAAAGTATTTATAAGTAATTGATAGCTCGAACCGACCGACGAATTCGGACGAGATTCCCGATGCCAAATCGTCGATTCGGGCGTTGAAACGAACACTGCCATTTATAATTTGGCGAGCGTTAGGAAAGCTTCGAAAAATAGTTTCTCTCGTTGCAGGAGGAAGAGAAACAAAAAGAAGACGTACTCTACCTAAATACTGGAGAATCGACGACCACCTAATTACGAGAAAAAATAGGCCGAGCTGTCGGTAACCGGTAAAAAGATATTTACTTTATCTTGATTATTTTTATCGACGAAATAACTTTTCGACCGCGAGCGAGACGTTTTCTTTATTCGTGAAAGTAGAAAAAATTTTCCGTATATAACACGGATGTTTGTCAAAATTAATCAAATCGATAAGGAGTCGATAATTTCTTAATGAAATTGCGCTCGATTCGCTTTTAGGTTTTAAAATATAAATTTCTTATACACGTTGAAAACAGATTGCAAAAAACAGAAACATTAGCTTTAAATTCTACGATTAATTTTATTCTATTTTCTTATCGATCGCGCGCAAACTATATTTCTAGATAGCTTTGATTCCGTACGATAACCGGCTAGTAATACTCATATATACATTTCTATTTAACTAAAAACTTGGTTACTGCGAATTCGCGGATAATCCTTAAGCTACGTATACGTATTCCACGAAGTCTGCCGGAGTCCGCAGGATTTCCGGAAAGACGAGTAGACGGAGAAAGAGGGAAACGTGGATAGATAAAGAGAGAGAAAGACAGAAGAGACGACAATTAATATATGCATCGAAAGCCGAGCTATATCAACACGACTGTAGGGGAGAGTCGAGGACGAATCGTCAGCGTCTCTACTCCTTCAACTTCCGTCGGCTGCACAAGTTCCCGTCGTCGTCGTCGTCGTCGTCGTCGTCGTCGTCTCGACTTCTGCTACGTGTTCTCGTGTATGCAGGCGCGCGGTCTCCGCCTTTCCACCCACTCTAACTCACCCTAACCCCTCCGTACCCTCCTCGTCATCCCCGAGCCGACCGTTCCTCGTCGGAAATTCGGCGAGCGAGTTCGCGCGGGAAAGACCCAAGTTTGATCTGGTTTGCAAGTTTGATCGTGCGGAGCTTCCCCGACTGGATACCTATAAAGGACTCGCGGATTTAACCCCGTATCTATTGTACGCGTTCGCGAAAATCATGACTCGGCTTCCGCTCGGTTTTATCGTCCCTAAATCGTCGGAGCTCGCCGCAACTTTTCCATACCGCCGATAAGACGCGGTTCGCATCCGAAGACACGATCGATCGTTATTAAATTACCTTCGTCTCGGAGACTCGCGAGGACGGACATCATCGAGGACAGCTGTCCGATTGTCGAGTTTTCAGGAGTACGATACGTAACTTCTCTCTATTTTTAAAATATTCCGTCCGTACGTATCCGAAGGTGACGCGGAATATTCGCCCCCACCAACGTCGCCTTTAAATCCGTCGTTTATTATTAAAATGGCTTTCTTCGTTGCGAATTATTAGCAATGAGAGACTCCTAAATAGCTAATTGGATAATTCGTAAAAACCGATGCCAGCATTTATACCCGGGGCAAATGGTCAAACGATGTATCACGTTTCTAAAGTGCCTCGTTATAAAATATAGAATTTGCATAAATACGATGTACAGTTTATCGGGTGTCCGAGATTATACGTGCCGGAATTAGGGGAAAAAAAAGAAGCGAAAAAAAAATAAACGAAGCGTATCGCATTATTGAAATAATCCCCTCGTTCCGAGTGAGATAAAACAGCTAGTTTATCGCTATTCGAGCGGATTCCTCGGCTCTTAGAAATGAAAAGCAGTCCCGCGTAAAGTGGCCTGTGGAGGGAAAGAGACAGAGAGGGGAGAAAACGAAAAAAACGGGCAAAAACTAGCAAGGAACAAAAAATACGCCACTGCCACCGTTTCTCTCGAGTTGTGTGGGGTGGGTGGGGAGGCAGAGCTGCCGGGTCGCGCCGATACAAGAAAAATGTGTAAATTTTATTAATCGAGCCTTTATTAATTTCCGCGTAACGATTCCCCGATTCCCCCGGGAATTGGTCCAGAGCTGCGGCTGCTAGGCTCCGGGGTAGGAGGAGTTGGCACCACTGTCCCTACACCCTCGTACGTTTCCCTCTTATTTTATCTTTATGAAACTACGTCGGTACGCGCGTGGCTGGCCGTCCTTACGCGGTCGGAGGCAGACCTTCGGCTTCCTCGGCAAACTAACGCCTGTTATTAATCGCCTGTGTGAAATATCCCGGAGTAATTATCTTCGGTTACTCCCGGCTCTCGTTTTTTCGCGGTTGGACGATGAGCGATTCCGAAAGTTCTTTTAACGCGCGGTTCTGGAACGAGTCGATCCATAAATCCGAGGGGGATCCCAAATTTGACCCAAAGAATCATCCACCGCCACTTAAGGGGATTGAATCGGGGGGATGGAATTCGTTCGAGGTCGACTCGCGAAAAATTATGGTCCTCGGAAGGTTTTCCAAACGTCTGCACTGCACGTAAATTAGTTGGTTGCGTAACGAATTTTCGGGGGGAGAACGAGACCGACTTTTAGCGGAAGCCTCATCATCCAGGGGAAAATATTACTCGGTTCTCTCTCTTCTCGTTATTCGAATCACGCTTCGAAGTAGTTTCGAATTAAAAAAAACTCGCGCCAAGCAGGGAAAGATCGGATTCGAGTACCTCGGCCAGGATTTTTCCGCGAACGGTGGAAATTTAAAATTGAAAAACAACAAAGTACGCGAGTGGGGGAAGTTCGCTTTTCCGTCGGGACGATCCACGTAACGTCAATTTTCCCGGGGAATCACCGGGAAAAAAATTTAATTACGGAAAACTTTTGGCATTCCGTCGGTTCGGTTTAGTCGGTGCATCGCCAAACGATTCTGCCCTTTCCACTCGGTCTTTCTTATCGCGTAGCCGTTGCCGTTGCTCTTTTCGCATTCCGTCTCTATTCCGCGGGACTGCAGTTCGCTTCGGTCGCGTATCTGTGGTTTGCTCGAGCCAGACGTAACCTCCGCCTCTGGAACTCGCGAACGAGCGAGCGGCCTGCATTTTTTTTTTTTTTTTTCCTTTCGCAAAGGGTTGTGCAATATTTTATTAATAATACAATATGAAACCAAGGAATACTATCGGACGACTTTCCGAACCGCCCCGGAGCTTTTCCCTCTCCCGTTTCGCTTCGATGTTTTTCCGTCGCCTCGTTCTTTTTCTTTTTTCTTTTTCTTTCACTGTTTTATTTTTTGCGCGTTTTTTTTTTGTTCGGAGCGCGCGAAAGCTTACGAAGTTTGTTATTAGTTATCTTGCGCGTTTTCTCGTAACAACGCGAAACGGGTACGCGCGTATCAAAGCCGCAAAAGTTCGCGATGTTAAATTTCCTCGCGAAGCGGTTTCTCGACCTTTTTTTTTTTGTTCCCATCGGTTTTATTTATTATTTCGTTTTTCGACTTACTCGTCGTCGGCGTCGTCGTCGTCGTCGTCGTCGCTACCGACGCGGAAAAAGTCAGTCTCGCCGGTTAAACGAAGCAAAGTTACCCTTAGGAAAAATTATTTTTCGATATTTCTTTGAAATAACTCTCGCGCGTCGCGATTCGCTAAAATCGGTACCGCGGCTGAATTCGTCGGTGGACCGAGAATTTGATCGAATGATACGAGCTCGGGATTTTTTTTTCGATATTTTCCACCGCGTTTCCTAAATTTTTTTTAGCCCTGCCCGGGCGAATCCGCTCTCCTGGATTCTCCTGGATTCTCCTCGATTCTCCTCGAGTACCATCGAGGAGGAGGCGAAAACGAACCGAACGGACGAACGAGCGAAGGGTCGAGGAGGTTGAACGAAAGAGAAGGAAAAAAATGGAAAGCTCCCAACGGCGAGTGTGATCGATATACGTACGTGCATACGCTGCCCCGGGGATATAGCGAAACTCGCTTCTCGGTGCGTAGACCCTAAGTGTAATAACCGGCCGATGATGAGCCAAGTTGGAAATTCGCGGCGGGATACTTTTTTCTTCTTTTTTTTTTCGAGAGCGCATCGATCGAATATTCGTTCGGGTGTGCGCGTCGACGACGGCCTGAATAAATGATAAAGCGGGCTATTTTCAACGATAGCCAAACTCGCGTACGAGTTTGTTTCGCGCGCGCGTTTCTCCTCGGAGAGGGAAGAGAAGGAGGGAAAAGAGTAAAAGAGTTGGGATCGTTTTTGCGCGGTTATTCGCGTACCACCGGAGATTTCGGGAGAGCGGATTGAAGAACGGAGCGTCGGGAGAAAATGGAACGAAGGCGATTCGTTCGGTGGAATATCGACCGAGTCGATCGAAATCGAAGAGCGAGTGTTTTAGGATCGGTAATTTTAATCAGTGGACCGTTGCTCGTAAGTTTTTAATTAAGACACGGCGCGGGACTCCGGCGTTTATGTTTACCGTATGCAAAGTGCTATATAATTTTTTCATTTTCCGCGCAACCCCTAGCGAAGCCGCGGTCGCGGAAGGGTATTATTATTGAAAACTAGAAACTATAAAGCGGAATCCTGATCGAGTGCAACGTTGAACGCTCGAGAGAGCGGGAGAGAGACGGACGGCGTGCGAGCGAGTAAGAGGGAAGGAGAGGGAACCGAAGGAAAAAGGTAGAGGGGAAAATGCGAAAGAGGGAGAGAGCGAGAGGGAAAAAGAAAGGGCGCTCGCACAAGGGATAGAAAAAGAAAGGGAGAGTACGGAAAGTGGGAGAAAGGAGACTCGGGTATATAGTTATAGCGGTAAGGCGGAAAGAGCGTCGAAGAGAAAGAGAGAAAGATGTAAAAGATTGGTGGTCTCTCCCTCGGCGACCGCCCTCCACATCCAGCCGCGAACCGAGGACAAAAATCAATATGAACGTGTAGCCATTTCTCTTTAATCTGCCGCGCGCACCGACTAGGAACCGAACGGCTATAGTCGCACACGCGCGCACAACACTCACACACACACGCACGCACACAGGGAGAGTCAGCCGGAGACGGGACGAGCGAAGAACCGCAACAAACGAAACGTAGCCGGACTCGCGATTGCCTTGCACCTTCCTCGGCGCCCCCGCCTCCACCGATTAGTTGGATTAGAAGACACCGTCCGTCGATTCGTTACCTCCTAGCCGAGCGCGTGTCCACCCGATCCCGGCGAAGAAGAGAGCGAGAAAGAGAGCGAGGCGGAGAACGAGACGATAGTCGGGCATTCGGAGGGATGGGACGTCGAGTCCATTTAAAAATTGAAATTAAGCTCCTCTCTTTTTCTCTCTCCGTCCTTCGTCCCTCCTCGACCGCGCCGATAGCCCAGTTGCAATATACGACGTTCGACGTCGGGGCTTACCGCGTGCCGTCGCGCGCGCCACCCCCGTCGGTTCCCTCCGCTGCATATAGATTATTGATTAGGCAATAACTCAAGGACTAGTCGGGGATGCATATCACCGCCGCCACCGCCACCGCCGCCACCACCATCGCCACCCCACGTGCTCCTCCTCGCGGCTACGCACCAGTTACGCTGATCAAAGCTCCTTCGAGGAACGCCACCCTCCGGTTCTTCCCGCGCTTTTCGCCCGCGCCTCGCACCTTCGCTATCAGCGGTGCGTTTCTGCACTTTCCAACGCGCTTTTTCCAACGGTTCTCCAACGATTCCCCAACGATTCTTCAACGCTGACTCCAACCCTTACATTCCCAGGATTAATTCTCGCGATTTCCATCTTTTTACGAAGGCTGGATTAAAGTTTAAGCACCGGATTTTCATCCCTCTCGAGATAAAGAGAGTTGCTACAAAGTTGCTTACTCTGGCTAGATCGATCGATCATCTTTAAACTCGAGCGAAAAAAACTTGTTTCGTAAAGTTATCTTTCTATCTTTCCTCGCACTTAGTTTTAATTTAAATAATTAATCACTCGGTGGATTATATTCGTTATTACCTTACGAAATTGACCTTTGCAAATTATTTAATCTTGGCTCGAGATCGCTAACGCGTTTAATCGACTCAAAAGTGATTTTATACACTTTGCAAACGCCGTTACGCCTTCGATTATTATGCCGCGAGTACTTCTTCCTTCCATAATTATTCAAAACTCGAACGTATGCATTTTTAAATCAATTCGAAACAAATTCAAAAGTATCGGAATTATACTCGGAGCAAGCGATCATTAATGGTTAGTTTATTTAAAATTCATCCGTAAGTAGCTCTTTTGCATCCCTTTAAAACGTAAACAAATATCGATTTTATTTAATAATACAACGCTGCACTTCATCGAGTAAGGACGCTCTATAATTATTATTGCCGTTACAGTTACCGTTACCGTTACACATCCACGTTACTTCCAACGTTAAAAATATTACTTCCACCCAACGAAACTTTTCGAGTATTTTCGTTGGATCGTTGCGAAACGCTTCCCCTAGTCGCGACGGGAAAAATTTTCGACCTTTTTTTCGTTAGGTGTTTATATTAAAAAAATCACCGAGTAAAACACCCGAAGCGAACAAAGCGTTGCACGAGTATAATAATATTTTATTTACTCGGTAAACAAGTTGGACGTTAATTCGTTAAACGAATCATCCCCCGGGTGCGATGCTTTTCTTCGCTCGCGTTATATTTCCGTGGACGCGCTTAAGCGTTAACGAGAACGAGCGTAACGTTAACTTTATTTTTTAGAAGAGAGTTTTCCGAACGCTCGACTCGGACTTGTTTTACTCTAACCGAGCGAGCGGTACAATCGCGGTCCACTCCAACGTTATTCCGAAGGAACGTGTCGAGAGTGAAGCATGTGTCTTCGTTGCATCGTTGCGGGGGTTAATAAAATGCAAAGGAAGGGTCGTCGTTGGCATCGGTGGCATCGGTACCGATTTCGATATCGAAAGCTCGTCGGGGGTTGGAAGGACGACGTCGAGGAACCGCGGCTACTCGAGCGTCGAAACCGATAATGGCTACGAGGACCTGATGCGCGCCTGTTCCAAGGGCTGTACTCGGGTGCACGCGTGTCCGTGTGGGGCGCGTGTGTAGGAGATACCTCGCGTAGGTGGAAGCGGTAACGTCGCGTCGCGACGCTCGGAGCCTCCACACGTACAAGCGAGTCGCGTAGAAGCTCGAACGTAGCTAGTAAGTAGAAATCGATAGCCGGTACGTTGGGCTCCCTCTATGCTCTCGCCCTCCCTCACCCTCCTCCTCCTCCTCGTTGCTTCCCGCCTCATCCTCCTCGCCCACCCGACCGCCCGACCGCCCGACCGCCCGACCGCCCGCGCGCGCGTCTCCCAACCTTCTCCGCCTCCTCCGCCTCCTCCGCCTCCTCCGCCTCCTCCACCGCCTCCTTCCGCCCACTCGCGCTGTGTCTCGGTGTTCTATAGGTCTAGCGAATGTCTACTAAATTGACCCCGGCGAATACTACGGTAAAAGTTCTTTCTTCTGCGAACGTGCGGCCCGGCAGGACTCGAATTTTCGTTATCTTTCGGGCTGACCTACTTCTCGTCAGACAATTCGTACCACTCGCCGCGTCGCTACGCGTCCCTAAGTAGCTAAGAGAGAGAGAGACGTTTCTCCCTTTCTCTCCCTTTCTCTCCCTTTCTCTCCCTTTCTCTCCCTCGCATCCTCGTCATTAAGTATCCATTAACTCGGACGATCGTTCGATAAAACCGAGTCCATCCACCAAGGACGGATGCGTTCGTACGAGTCTGGAAATGCAGAAACGCGCGACTCGTAATCGTCCCTTTCTTTACCTCCTTCTTCGGTTCCTCTTCCTTTCCGTCTTCATCTCCGTCACCCCCGCGGACGGTCGATCGGCTACTTTCCGCATTCGGGCGGACGCGCGCAATTTCAGCGGACGAGCCAATCGAGTAGTAAAGGTGGAGTACGGTCGGACGCGCGCGAGTTCTCTTTCCAAGGCCGATCTCCCCGAGCTATAAATACGCGGACTGCTTACATCGCTCGGATCGACTCCTCCGGATGATAAAGCTCCTTCTTCTCGTACGCGTCGCGTCGGTAGAGCGTCGGTAGAGCGTCGGTAGAGCGTCGGTAGAGCGTCGGTATACTAAGAGGATTCATCCAGGGAACGAGGATAATGGATCCAAGAGGCGGAAGAAAAGAAGGCTCGGTCGAATCTCGGGAATCTCGGGAGAGTAACGAAAAATCCGAAGCTCCTCGGTCAGGATCTTTTATTATTCAAAGCGTCCGCGGGTTCCTCGAGCGGTCGCGCGTCGCACAGCTGAGCCATTATCGGAAACTCGTTACATGCACGAGGGACCGGATAGAAGCTCGAAGGTAGCGGGGGTGGAGGCGCAGGAGGCGCAGGAGGCAACGGGTATGATGTCGGGGTACGATGCGACCTGGTCGGTACTTGCATACTTCCATCGGCGTGCGACCGAGGCTTACGTATTATAGTACCGCGACGATGGTGGAAACCTTAACGAGTTCGCTTCACCGCTTATGCGTCTGTTTATATTATGACTCTCGTGCTTTTACCGTCCGATCGGATGACCCTGAATATTGGATGTTTCTCGTGGGGCGCGTTGATTGTTTTTCCCGGCTTTATTTGGCGTTCTTTCGATGCTCGATCGGAATAGTCTGGGTGGAAAAGCATAGGTGGGTTCGTTTGCCTATCGTTACGTTTCGAATGGTGGTTGACTCGCAAACAACTGTTTTCGTTGGAAAGTTACGAATTCGGTTATTTTTCGTCGTAGAAACGAGTTTCGAGTCGTTGGATGCGACTTTTTTCTTTACGGATAATTTCGATCGAAACGGAACCAAGTGAATCGTCGAGGTATAATTTTAAATGGAGGAAAAATTACAAGATTCGTTTACCGAATTCCGTTTAATAAAATATTTAACGCGTCGGATTAAACGAGTTGTAAAATCCGTAAGCTCTTTTAATTTTATGTACAATCTCCCGTACAATCCTAGATATGATCGATAATTAATACGATTGGATGTTAATGCTGTAATAACGATAAAAGAGTTATTAATTTTAACATGTTGTACTTTTAATACAGCTATTAAAATATTGAAACAAGAACTTATTTATAGTCATCTTATTTATGGCTTAATATATAATTTAAACATTCATCGTTAATATATGTTACTTTGATAATATACGTTGATTAAATTACGAAAAAATAATTACGTTCCATTATTGCGATGTTTCAACTTATTTTATATACTTTGCGTATTCGCGGGAGAAAATTGACGATCGATAGCAACAAATTTAATATATTACCAACGTATTAAGCGTACACGAACTATCGTTTAAGAAAAAAAAACATTGATCCGTTATTTGTTAACTGTGCGATTCGTTATATGTACGCGTTTTCGAAATAATCTATTTTTCGTTGATTACTCTTTAAACGTTTAAATTATCGAAACCTTAGTAAAATTTTCATTCGGAAACCTTTCGTTAATTAGAATTTTTATCTGGCATAAAGTTTACTCCGTAACTCGTAACAACGAATTAAAATCCTTGACATTCGATAAAAATAATAGACTCAAATTTTGTTGGATCGGGACGATGAATTAAAAGAATCGATTTTTTCTTTGTTTATTTTTTGTGTTTTTTTATTCGAGTGTACCGCACGAATGTACATTTGTCGTAATTGCCTACGATCTGTCCACGAATCAAAAAAATAAACTCGTCGTACAAATTGATAAGTAACTAGATTCTTATTAAACAGCTTTCTTTGTCGTACTTAGCAGAGCTTTGCGGAGTAAACACGCGATGCATTAATTTATAACAAACATAGTCCCCGAATCAAGATTTTCCTGCAGTCGAAACAGATACAGTTGTGTTTCAATGTTAAAAATACGCTCGATCGATGTTATTACGGACGTTTACGCGGATTCCTTATTCCAACGAATAAAATAATACTAATTTTACGACGGTTGCATTTTTAAATTTATCTAATTTTATAAAAAAACATCGTTTAATGTATTTCTCAATAAATCCAAGCCACGTTTTCTTTTATTATTTTGACGTATCGGTGAATATTCGTCGATTTTGATATTTTTTAAAATTTTTTTACGGTACGCGCGAATAATTAAGATAAGAAAAGTTGGCTGTGTCGAGTCAATTTTAATCAGAGTTGTTTAAATTTAACATTATCTCGCTTTACAAGTATTTTTTAAAAATATAATCACACCGAATTTGTTATCAATTTTAATACTAAAAAAAGGTGGTTTCCAAGTTTGCATTTTAGATTCGCATTTGTATTCGTACCTTATAATTGTTCCCTCGAATATCGTATAAATTCTTGATAAGTCGGAAAGCTTAGAGTTTTACACGAAACGTCAGTGGGATAACTAAAATACCCAAGGATCGTTAATAAACGATCAGTATCGAGTTATTTCGGTAGAAGAAAGAGCAATTATTTTCATACAAAGTTATTTATCAAAAACATAAGGCGACGTCCTTAAAACTGCGCGGCAGTTTCGGGCGCATAATGTAACAACGATGTTTCCTATAATGACATTTTGGTTGCGTCGTAGCTAAGTATACGGTGAGAGAGATAGATGGAAATAGAGAGAGAGAGAGAGAGAGAGAGAGAGAGAGAGAGAGAGAGAGAGAGAGAAGAAGCCTCGATATCAGCGACGGCAGAAGCTACTTTCGAGTCGAAATAACGTCAGACGTTTCAGCTCGGCGCAGCGAATAAGACGCAACGGGAAGTGGTTATATTCTCGGTGACCCAATTATTATGCCATACAGAGCAGCGAATGTTTTATGCATGAGCGCCCTTTTATTCGGCAGTCTATATTTGAGGCAACAGCGTCGACGGTCGAAAAATCACCGATGACCCGTCGCCTGGGATCGCTACAATATTTTAAGAAATCATGCCAAGAAATTGAAATAAATTATAAGATTTCGTACTTTCGACTAATATCAATAATTCAAGGGGGAGACTTTTTTTTTTTCCTTCCCTCTCGCGCGTCTCTTAAATTCTTATGCTCCAGTCGATTCATCCATCCGGTACGTTCGTCGCGCGATATCTTATTGAGCAAGCGCACCTCCACCCGACGAATAATGGCGCGCGCACTTATCGCAGGGGAAGGAGCGATTTTTCACCACCGCTTAAGCCCACCGATCTCTCAACGCATTTATTTAATGGACCGCGAAGGAGACGTTTCTTCGTTTTTTAAGCGACGCGATCGACCCCTGATTGACCGACGCCTTCGAGTCGCGATAACGAAATTACCCGCGTCGAACTCGCGCGGAAAATATTTATATTATCAACGATCCGGATGCGGAGTTTCGGCGGACGAGTTTTAAAGTACGGAGTTAGGAGACATCCGACGAATCGATTATCCGTTTTAGTTTTTTAGAAAGGTATCGTGGAAAACGGGCGGAGAAAAATCGGAAGGCCGAACACGCCCGAGACGAATCTCCGATATTAGCTCGTCGCGTTCTCCCGGACTTTTTTTTTCTTACCCGGTGACGCGCGTCTTTCCGTTAACCGCGGGAATATCAAGAAACACGGGGACGTCTTTAAAAGGGTAGCATCGGACTCTTTGAAAAGTATTTTAAAACGAATCACCGAAACCGCAGTTCCATCTGCTTTTCCATCTGCTCGTCCGAGGGGAGAGGCTGGAGAGGCTGGAGAGGCTGGAGAGGAGATACGAGGAGCATTCGTTATCGAAAAATTGATCCTATTAGGCGCGAGTTGCGGCCAATGTCCGAACTTTCTTCCCGTCTTCCCTTTTTTCTCACGCTTTTACAACCACCACCGGCGAGGAGAGAAAACAGCCAAAGGACTTTTTTCGATTAGCCGCGGAAACTTCTTTATTCGATCGCGTCTAGTTTTTTTCCTCTCTGCTTTATTTAAATTTCATACCCGAGCAGAGCGGTCCATGGAAATTTCATAAACCTCGGCGGCGTTCGACCGCTCGGAAAAAGCGAACGCGCGCTTCGTATACCCAGGAATTTCAATTTCGAAGTTCGGTCCCCGAGCATATAAAAGCCCGAGATAACGAGAGGATAATTAATTCGACGCATCTCGCGACCCTCGAACGATTCGAAACCCTTTAATCGCGGCCGCGGACGATCGAACGACCGACCCTTTTATCCGTATCGGCATCGCTCCCGAGGATAGGGAAGGAAGCTTTTCTCTCGGACCCGGAACGGGTTAAACGCGCGAGCCTTCGATTAATTTCGAAGCCGTTTAAAAATACATCTTCGTGATCGGCCGTCGTTCCGCTTTGATTCGTAAATTGAACAATAAGTATAAAAGTCCACTTTGTAATCGGTCCTCGTTTCTTAATTAAACCGCGCGGGGCTAAAAATAATTGCGAAGCGACTCGTTTAAGTGGAATTAATTATTAGTCGGCTGCCGATGGGAGCCAATCGCTGATGCGATCCTTTTTAGATCTCGACCGAGAGATCGTCCCGGGTATGGAAGTGATTAACCATCCCGAATTTACTCCGGGAAACTCGGTGCAACGATTCGTGCCTAGTATTCATGCCCGAATTTATACGCCGTATTCGAATCACCGCGAACGAAAGCCTCCAAGATAATTTCGATCCAAGTTAATTTACCCACGAGAATAACGCGTCAACCGCCCGAGTCATCGAGCCCGCGAACACACGTAGTTTTGGATGGATGAAAAATTAATAAGAAACGCGATCTCCGCGACGAGACGAGAATTCGAAGAGGCAAAGGAATATCCCCGCGAACAAAGCCGATTGAAAGCGATCTGCTTGCCTCGTCTCCTCCCCCTATCAACCCCCTATCAACCCACTATCAACCCACTATCAACCCACTACCAACACCGCCGCCGCCGTCGTCTCGTCTTTTCGCAAAAGTAGAGCCGACGACGAGGAGGACTTTGCGCAGCGCACCGAGTTTAATTAGGTGCGCCTCCGTCGTTGTATACAAACCGATGGATACGTATTCGTCGAGCTTCGGTATTGGCTAAGGCTGAAACGCGGAGGAGGAGCGGCGGATCTCGGCCGAAGAGGGAACGAGACGGAGGATGACTCGAGAAATGGACCCCGTTTCACCGAATCTCGCTTGTCTATCTCTCGGGCTTTCTTCGCGGCCGGACTCGTTTCGTTACAAAAGGGGAACACAATCGGCGAATATTTCTTAGCCGCGCCTCGTTCTCCTCGATCCTTAGGGGTTGGTTTTTCCCCCCGCTTCCCCCCGCTTCCTCACCCCTTCCTACCCCCTTCCTCCCGCTTCCCGAGCTAAAAGGAAAAAGCTCACTTTTCAAACGCATCTGTGCAAACAAGGATTAAACGAATCTCGAGTTTTCATCAATTTTGCGTTTCGTTTACACTGATAAAAGGCTGGATGAAGAAATGAAGAAGGGGTGACTGTGAAAAATGGAAATTTTCTTAAGTTCGAGTGGCGGATTACTCGGTATTAAGGAACGAGTAAGAAAATAAACTGTTGGTTCGTAGTTAGGAGCGAATAGCTAATAATTTGGCCGTTCGCGTGTAGTCTTTTAACGTATGCGCAGGCGTGTACGAGTCGATGGAAAATTTGGCGGAAAATAGATAGCTCACCGAGTACACTATACTTTTGTATACTTTTGTGTACGCTGGATTAAAATTTAGCGTGGGATTCGAACGAGCTTCCGAAGTAGCGAGATTACCTTCGGCGACTTCTTCGCAGCTTCTCTCTCGGTCGTCGTACGTTCGTGAATAGCTTCGTTGCTTGCGCC
Source organism: Dolichoris vasculosae (assembly GCA_018907195.1). Taxonomy (NCBI): domain Eukaryota; kingdom Metazoa; phylum Arthropoda; class Insecta; order Hymenoptera; family Agaonidae; genus Dolichoris; species Dolichoris vasculosae. The sequence goes on from JACCHY010000003.1 coordinate 17,245,387, forward strand.
TAACTTCCGCTCCTCCGGATTCATAGTTCGGTTTCCGTTACTTCCTCTCTCTTTTCCTCCTTTATTTTTCTTCGTCTATTTTTCTCTTACTTGGCTTTGGAGTTTTCGACAACCGACTCTAATTTCGATCGTCGAACGACGGATTCTTCGGGATTCGCGACTCTTTCTTGACTCGTTGTTCCTTGGCTGGATTTTCTCATTTTCCAACGACGGTAATGGAACTTTCCTACTCTTTTCCCGTACATTTTTATTTTTACTTCGCGAGCAATGATTCGCGATCCGAATCTTCCTTTACTTATTCCCCGTTTACCCATTCAAGGTCTTGGAAAATTTTCCGTATCGATGCCAAATAAGACGAACGCAAAAGCTTAACGAACCTAGAGCCGATGTCGATAACTCATCGAGGAAAACGATTCACGGGAACGAAATACAATTACCGCGATCGTCGTTGCTCGATAATTGGCCAAGGATAAAGAGAGAGGTAGTCGATAAAAATTAAGTATACGATCGTTGCTAAATAATCAACATTTGTCGCCATTTTCGTCCGAGCGCGAGTCGAAATATATACGTATAATCCGTAAAATTAATCGTCTCCACCATTCCATTATCGTTAAGGGCAAGGTGTGCGAGGGTCTTAAAACTCCGAAGCTCGAGCATTATCGTTAGCATAAGAGAGAAACGAAAGAAAATATAAGAGCTTAAGGTAAAAAAGAAGAAACAATAAAAAAAAAAAACACAAAAAATACAAAATGAAAGAAAGAGAGAAAAAAAAAAAAGACTGGTCGGAGTAGCGAACGGTCTCTGGATAAATGATGATTGATTTTTCATATTACCATACGAGTTGTGAAACTGTTGATGATGCGCATCGATGGATGCAGGCCCAGTGTGGTGGATATCCAGCATGGCGTCCGGGTCACCGCCGCTCTCAGAGCAGTTGCTGAGCGCTAAAACCAAACCGATAGACACACACCTTGCATTTTTTTTTTTTTTTTTTCTACGTTACTTTATTGTGTTCATTTTGCTTAGCTTCCTCCGTTCTCGGTTTTTAGTTTTCTCAATCGTACATCGCGATCCTCTCATACTTTTCTGCCACTCTCGTTTTTCTTTTGCTTAGCCTTTTTTTTTTATTCGTTCGATCGTTTCTTTCTTCCTTTTTGTTTTACGCGCGTATATATACATTATTGCATCTCGACCTCGTTTCCTCTTCTATTTTCAACTAGATATTGCGTTCCGTGGACGTTCCTTTATTTACTTCTGCGTCATATTGTACGATCTTGACAGAGGTTTTAATAACGTTACGTAGTAGTATAAGAAATATCACCGCGCGGATAAGAAATAACACTTTTTATATTGTATAAATGCTTTGGACGTAATTCGGTCGAATCTTTAAGCTCGGGACCGACCGAAAATAAAAGCGAAATAGAGAAGAAAGGAAGCGATTCGCGCGATCGTTCGAATAGCATAGTAACTTATTGAAAGTCACTCGATCGTACCGAGCTGTCAGTTTTCGAGAGTGGCATGTATAGCAGGTATAAATATATATGAATTCGTGACTTGGCTTGGCCAATTCTCCAATCCGTAAATGAAACGAAATTTCGCGAAATTTAAGCTCGCTCTATTTCGTCATGATTGAACGAAACGACAAGGTGAATTGAAAAATACTTTGAAAATAAATGGAAAATCATATAAGGAGATTTACAAAACTAATAATAAAAACCAAGACGCCACACAGCAAGCATTAAAACACAATCGATAACTTATTAAACTAGAATAAATTAAATAATTAATATACAAAAGTGTCTTTATTCCAGTTATCGCGTTGGTCGCTCTTCGTTTCTTTATCATCGTTATCGTAGAAAGTACGCGAGAGCCGCGACGACTGGAACAAAGGCAAACAATAAAACTGTAAGAAGGATTTTTTTTTTTAACGTGTTCGACAGTCTGCGAGTCGAATTCGAATAAATACACTTTAACGAGGAATAAAAGGAAGCGGAGGTTAAAGAAAGAATAATAATAATAATAATAATAATAATAATAATAATAATAATAAAAATTAAAACCAAAACAAAAAACAACACGGGCTGGGTGATTGTGGGGGAGGGGAGGGATCGGGGCTTGGGTGTGAAATCGTATTCAACTAAAAATTAAGAGAAACCTTGTGTTCAATCGGGGCGAAATACCGCGGTAGATTTCGATCCGTTGATCAGAGTTCGGTGCGCTTGTCTATCCATTTGGTTTTCCTCCGTAAACAATATCGAATCGTCCGCGCGTTAAAAAAACCAAACTTTAGAAAAGAGTAACGAAAGTTAAAAAAAAAAAGAAAAAAAAAATGATCGCTGCATCTTAATATCAGCGTTGAGAGTCTCTTGATCTTCCGTGGAGTCGTCGATGATCTTCAAGGATGAAACGAAGATTGATGTTGCGAGACGAGATAGGGTACGATCGCAAACAATAAACAAAATAATGTAAATGACAGCCCCAAATGCGAATGGTTGAGCTGCAAATTTTCAAAATTGAGAGTCATCCAACTCTGCGCAATGCGTATCTCGCTGTAAAACCGCAGAGTGACCCGAACAGTACTATGCTTTTAGGGTATTTACATAGACCATTATGATAACTTCCGAGATGGTGTTTGGATAATTTTCAACGTCGCTGTGAAAACTTTCTCGGGAGTATCGATATACAACTCGTACGCGGTGGACGCGCCGTAACTTAGTCTCGATAATTATATAAACATTTTCCATACCGCATATAAGTTGTGTTAAAAGTCGAGCTGTTGCATCTCGTAACTCCGCCGCTTCGAAAAATATTTATCGATACACTCGGCGCGTTGTCCCCGCGAATAATAATAAAATAATAATAAACGTTTTACGAGATCGCGAGGAGACGTACGTCGAAAAAAAAGCTTTACGATTTTTCGAGAGTCGCGCGATCGACGCGTCGATGGAGATTCGCGCGAAACTTACGACCTCGACTTTTCTTTCCGTTCGCCGCGCGTTTTTTTTTTCCGAGAGAGAGAGAGAGAGAGAGAGAGAGAAAAAGAAGAAAAAAAGGTTTAAATTCGCTCGGAAATCGTTTATCCCGCGAGTTTTATAACGCTCTCTTCGTATACATTTTTTTAAACGCTCGTGGCCCTGGGGAATACGGGAGCGGTGAATTTTACAACGATATATACGTTCGGTCGACGTCGACGTATTTTATTTTCCTTTTCTTTTCTGTTTTTTTTTTTCTTTTTTTTTAAATCAATAAACATCGGAGAGAAGAGCGGAAAAAAGTAAGGTCTACAACTGCGAATGCTCATTCGCGTTATAAGAGGGCAATGTTCTGTACTTATCGCATAGCATACCAGATTTCCAGTCACCTTTCCCTTATCAGCAATCTCGTACACGTTTAATTTGATACGTCTGTCCGTGACTAGCTCCGCGATTCTCGATCGGCTATGGGCACCGCTGGAAATCGAAAAGCAAAAACGCGTTTCTCGCGAATTCCGATTTTATTTTGTTCGTTCTTTCGTTCTTTCGTTCTTTCGTTCTTTCGCTCGTTCGTTCGTTCGCTCGGTGTTTTTTTTTTTTTTTTAAACATCGCGATCGTTGTTTACGCGCGGCCGACTCCACATACAACTCAACTCGTAGGATGATTTTTTTGTTCTTTGCTCGATGATAACGTCGGCGTTGGTCCGTAGTTGCGTAAGTCGTCGTCGTCGTCGATCGGGAAAAACCGAGCAAATTCGGATTCTTCGTAATTTAGGGGAACACTATAACACTATAACTCGACTCGCGCGGGAGTCGAAGGAGCCGAGGTAGTAATAAAGTCGTAACGGGCGGTTGTTTATTTATATTAATATCGTCGCAGAGGCACAGATTCTTAGCACCGTTAATTCGTATAATCCAAAGTGCTCAAGGTCTGCCTCGTAAAATACAGTGCCGTAAGTCGGTAACGCTTAAGCTACTGGCATCGATAACGAGTGCATATGGGTTTCCTTTTCAGGAATTTATGCGGGCGTATTTTACCTTACCGATAAACCTTCCGTTCTCACTCGAGTGTCATCGGCGTGAACCGATATTTTTTTTTAAGCGTTTCGTTCTAACTCTAATGCCGAATTTTGCGAGCGGTACATCCACGCCGGAGATCTCGACGCGGAGGAGTCGATTCGAGTCGATTCGAGTCGATTCGAGTCGAGGTGGCTATTGTTCGCGGGAGGTTCGACATCGTCCTCGAGGCGTTGCGATCGATGTCTACGTGCCGATGCGCGGGAACCCTTTGTCATTTTGCCGAGACGGGCACGGATAAGGGCACATCCGTGAAACGCATTAATAATCTAGTGCGCCTCGTAGGCGTTAGTCGGGGTCGAGTTCCCGCTTACACGCGACAGTTGGAAAAATGAAATTTAAATTTTCCACTGTAATAACACTCGCGTGGCAAGTTGTAGCGTATAAACAGCTGCAAGAAGTACGAGGACTTTGCATTTCAGTTGAGCGACACATACACAAGCGTGACGTATATAATAAAAGTGCTATTGTACCACAATGCGCAATAAAAATGAGAGACGATATAAGCGAATTCGAGACTGAAAGAAGTAGAGTGAGAAAGAGAGAAGGATAAAGACAGCGCAAAGAGAAAGCGAGAGTCGGGTAGACGGAAAGAAAGAAAGACGGACGGACGGACGGAGAGAAAGAGAAGAGAAAGAGAAGAGAAATAGAAGAAAAGAAAAGAAAAGAAAAGAAAAGAAAGCAAACGGCGTAGAGCATTAAAGTACAGGGAACGAGTTCGTTAAAGGGTATCGAAGAGTCCTCGTCAAGGGTCGGAATCACCCCAACGGAATCGTCGTTTTTCACGGGCCGATCGAGCTGGAATGAGCAAATTAGGTTTCTTGGACGGCCTCCCTCCTGTCCTCCCTTCTGTCCTCCCTTCTGTCCTCCCTCCTGTCCTCCCGACCCACCGACAACTTCCTCGTTACCCGACGGACGGCCCCGACAGGATATCCCGAGGAAGTGGGATACCGCGCGCGCGCATACACGCGAGACCCCCGCGTGCGTAAGTGCGCGATGCGTGCGTGCGTGGTGCGTGCGTGGTGCGTGCGTGCGACACGGGAGAACGCGCCTACGGGAGTAAGGCTTCTTATAGGCGCGATGCGCGCGTGTCGAATTTCGGCGCGTGCTGTGACAACGGCCTGAAACTCACACCGACTACGCCGCAGACCTTCGCACCGAGTGCGTCCTTCCTTTATCGTCATCGTCTCTCTCTCTCTCTCTCTCGCTCTCGACGTCGGCGTTCTCAGCTCCGAAGCCTCGTCGCGTTGCTCGATTAATCATTTTTCATGTTTTCAATTTACCATCCCGATGAATAGTGCGCTCGTTTTTTATTTATCTTTCTCTTTTTCGTGTTCTCGTGTATTTCGAGGAGTTTTTCGTCGCGCGCGGCATCGAATTTCTTAAGCGTTCGGGAAGAATCGTCGCGATACTTCTCGTTCCTCCCGAGCTCGATAAAACTTTCACGCGCGATTTTTCGGCAGCTCCGATACGAGTGAAATATTACGCGTCCGCGTATATTTAAAATCTCGGGAAAATTCTCGCGTTTATTTATCCAATTACGAGTTTTTAATTACTTTGATATTCGAAGCTATCGCGATCGTTCGTACGAAGGACGACCAAATTAAAAAGAAGTCGAGTCGAATGCGATTCACGCGCGACGACTGTTCTCCGAATAATTATTTTAACGAACGATTCTCGTTACGATGAATTAGTTCTTACCGGGGTAAAGAACCCGGACCGTTATTTCCTTTTCCGCGATTATCAACGTGAAATTCCTTTTATTTTATTTTTTTTTTTTGTTTCTTTCCCCCTATACCCCGACTTCGAAAATCGCACGAGGCGCGCGTCGGGCGTCGAAGCGGCACTTATTCTCGAGAGGACGATGCGCGAGCGAGTCAGGAAGAAGGGAAGCGACAACGGAAGGACGGACGAAATAAAAAAAGAAGGAAAAAAAAGAAAGAAAACAAAAAAGTAGACACCCACGGCGGACCCGTGCACTACGGGGACTTCGGCAAAGGGCCGTTGCCGATTAGTTGGAAACCTCTCCGGGTGTCCGTGTACGTATACCTTTACCGTCCGATCTCCCTCTCTCTCTCTCTACAAGCCGACGTACGATGTGGGTACCGCGGGCGAACGAACGAGGGGTGCTTACGTCATTTGGCGTGTGCCTCGCGCGCGCCCGTACACTTAAACGCGCGCGCACCGCACGGAGAGCGGGAGAGAGAGAGAGAGGGTAGACTTTGTCGCTGGGCCGACACACGCACGTGAAAACCCATGCATTTGCATGAACATGCGAGAGACGGAACACGAAAGCTCGTGCGACGATGCCGTCGTAAAAAGGAAAAATAAATTAAAAAAAAAAAAAAAAAAGCCAAGCGAGGAGAAAAAGAGGCGAATGTATTTTTAGCGCGCGTCCATTCGTTTCCTAGACGATGAGCACACGAGCGCGATCGCGACGATGACAATGCCGTAATTGCGCGTAATCACGGGATTATATAGCTTTTCGTTGTTTTTTTCCACCTTTTCCTGCCTTTCCTACGATTTCCCTCCCGATTCCCCTTGGCCTCCCCCTAACTTCCCCCTCGCTACCCCCCTCGCTTCCACTGCCCGAACGTTTATCCAGCGTTGGTCGGCGCTTTTTTTCGCTTCTTCCCTTTTCCGTTTTCCGTTTTCCCGTTTTCCCTTTTCCTTTTTTCCCTTCTTCCAACCCTCGTCTCTATCCCGCCCGCGCGCGCCGAGAGACTCGAATACATTTTGTACTTATTTTATCGGAAAAGACTAATGAAATGTCACGAACTTTGGGAGTAGCGGAGTAGACAATGGCGAACTCTAATCTGAAGGGCTCTGGATTGAATCCTTCTTCGGCATTGTTTCTTACCAACCCTCGACGCGCTGCTCTTTTCTCTTAGCCCCTCGACTCCTTGGCTTCCTGTATACCTTTTTCGTCGCTGTATTCTCGTTCTCGCGAAGAGCCGTGGAACAGTTTACAGTTTTGCTTCGCGGCCTCCTTCGAGTTGTCTTTGCGTATCCCCGCTGCCGACAAAGCCGACTCGAGGAGAATAACAAACGAGTATTTTCTTTCC